>LPNX010386351.1:17562-43763 GCA_001517045.1 Pseudotsuga menziesii
ATACCTATGCATGAAGGAGATCCATATATTAGACATATGTTATTACATTTTTATTGCTATCATTAAACACAAATATATTCTCAATAGGCAATGAATTATCAAAATATTGACAACTAATGCTTCTTATATTTATATTATGTTTTAGGAAAAAATACCTGCTCATAATGAATTGGTAGAACATAAGGCTCCTTATCCTCTAGTAGGTACTTTGAGGAGTCTATAGAAAACAATCCACTATGGGTATCATGTCTTTTTGTACTCTCAAATGCTTCATACCATTTACATTTAAAAATGCAACATTTGAAAGAGCGGTAATCCAACTCAATAATTTCTTGTATTTTTCCAACATATTGAAGATTCCCTTCAACAATGTTTTTATCTTTTGAACTTGCTCGACTTGATGGCTTGAAATCAACCATAACCTCGCAATCGAATGTTCATCTCTGTACATCTACTCTTTCTACACGATAATGAAGACCATATGCCCACATTGCGGGATACTTTCTCACCTGTGAAAGGCCATTGTTTTTAGTGCAAATAAATATGAATATTCATAATTAAATAATTAATAGTTTGGTGAATATATTCAAGAAACATTTTTTAAGAATTTCAAGCAACATTTTTGAAGAATTTCATGCTTTACCTTTCGTTCACATCCTCTAGAAATGTTCATCTCATCTTTTTTTATGTTTGCATCTATGACTTCCTCATCCATTCGGTTTTGAATTTGTTCAGTAATCCATTGTAGAGTCGAATATTTTCCCCATTCACCAGAAAGATCCGCGGGAAATGGGATATTCCTTTGGTTCAATCTCTTAAACTATCTCCTTACTTCTAACACTTCTTCCCTTTTTATATCGTACAATCAATCCATTTATTCATCCAGTCCATCTGGTATAGAACGAACTTGTCAAGCATGGCACTTTCATCGACACCTATTAAAAATCAACACGTATAATTCAAAATGTAAATGTTATTATTTTATTTTGATAAACACAAAACTATATAGTAAATGATTCTAAACATAATCACAATAATGATTATTTTACTTACCAATTTCTTATTGAACACCATTACTTTTAGGTTTTTCTCCATCTATAATATCTGATGCACGCTCTTCATCCCAAAATTGTGGACCATCTACAAACTCTTTACCAAGGAATTCACATAGGAAGAAAAATGATTCATTCAATACATACCCTTCAGCCATGCAACCCTCTCGATGTGCCTTTTGTCGAACATATATTTTTAAGGTTTTCATGTACCTCTCAAAGAAAAACATCCACCTCGTTGAAATGATGCCTACTATTTTAATGTCATCGACTAGGTGCATAAGTGTTGATGTATTTGTAACTTCAGAATGTATTCTTCTATGTATCTTATATATTGTAACCCAATGTTTAGTTCGGGATGTTTCTATTATGTATTTGAGTCATGTTGTCATGCCCCGATGTTTCGATCGGGAGGATTAATAATGTAAACAAGTCTTTTCTAGTCATTGTTAAAGTCCCCACAGTTTCAGGGCACTAGAGTTATTATACACTCATTGAGATGTAGGCTCTAGTAAGTAATTGTTAAGTTGGGCCGACATGATTGAGTGCACTTCAAGTGAACGGAAGAATATAAATAGAGAGTGAGAGTCTCTCTATTTATCACTTGTACTACACATCACTCACTTACTCAAGTGTGGCGCATTGGTGAGGAAGGAAATATTGGGACTAGCAGAAGAAGAAGACTACTGCGGTCGAGAGTGCATCTTACTGTTTTTGGGGTCTTACATCTTGTGGTGATTCTATCTTTGAGTAAGTTGCGGGGTTTTCTCCATTTATGGTTTCCCCGATCAAAAACATTGTGTTCATTGTCTCTTGTGTTTGATTTTTGTACTTGTTATTCTCTCACTAAATATCCTAACATAATGCTAGCTTAAATGTTGAAAAACTAACATGGTATCAGAGCTAACCTGAGAAGAAGACACTGTGCAGCTGTGAAAACTAGGGCTTCCTAGTTTGTGGACCTTCCTCCTCATATTTTCAGCAAAAGTAAGGTCGAACAACTCTCCTCCTTAGGGCGCATCTTTCTGTCGAAACATAATCCAATTCTGAGGTTTTTCAGTTTTGGACCTGTCACTACGGTCGAAAATTAGGGCTTTTTACAGAAGAGGAAATTTTCAGTGAGCCCAAGCCTGGATTGATCTCCTCCCCAAAATTGAAGTTAGGTACAAATTTCAAGGCATTTGGGTGGACAAAACTCTGGAAAAGCAAAACCGTAGTTTGCTCCTGAGCCAGCTCTACAGGATCTCAGCTCAAGTTTCAAATCCGACATCTTGAACCTGGTAAGATCTAAAATATTTTTGTATTTCCATTTGAGGTTCTCATTTGAGGTGTCTCATCATACCAAGCTTGATGAAAAGCTTGAGGGGGATGATAACTTCCGAGCCTGGAAGTATAGGATCTCCTTGGTCTTGGAAGAGAATGAATTAGACTCCTACATTCATGAGGAGGTTCCAGTTCCAGTGGGAGATGAGGCAAAGGCATTACATAAGAAGAAGATGGTTATGGCAAAGAGGATCATTGCTGATTCTATTAAGGATCACCTTATCCCACAGGTGTCCTCTCTCAAGACACCTAAAGCTATGTTTGATGCCCTAACCAAATTGTTTGAAGGAAAGAACATCAATCGGAAGATGACCCTGAGGAACCAACTGAAGAATGTGAAGATTCAAAATACGGAAACTATCCAGTCTTACTTCACAAGGGTTTCTCAGATCAAGGAACAATTAGAAGCTGTTGATGAAGAAGTGGAAAATGCAGAGATTGTGATGACTACTTTGAATGGCCTCCCTAGGTCATAGGATGATTTCATTCAAGGAATCTGTGCTAGAAAGACGTTAGTCAAATTCAGCAGACTATGGGAAGAATGATCTCAAGAAGAAGCTCAGATAGCAGCTCGAGAAGAGAATATGGGAAGTGAAGACCAAGCTCTTACAGTACGCTCCAAGTCTCACTCCAAGTCAAGCAAAAGGAATCCTCATGGCTCTAAAGGTAAGTGTTCTTACAAAGATAATACTAGAAGAGATATGTCTAGGGTCATAAGCTATGCTTGTGATGAAGCAGGACACTTTGCAAAAGATTGTCCTAAAAAACAGATATGAAAGTGAAGATTCTTCAAGCGAGGATGAATATGTTCTGATATCAGCTCTCACATGTAACATTATTCATGGAAGTAATGATTGGCTCATAGACAGTGGGGCTTCCAAACATATGACGGGATTCAAGGAATATTTTATAAGACTGTCAGAACATGAATCACCTCACAAGGTGAAACTAAGAGATGACTACCAATATCCAATAAAAGGTAGTGGGGAATCTTCATACAAGCTAGACTCTGGTAAATATCTAGCAATGAAAGAAGTATTGTTTGTGCCAGGACGGAAGAAGAACCTTCTATCCATTTCAGCATTGGATGCAAAAGGAATGCAGGTGGAAATCATAGATGGTCAAGTCATCATGTGGCCAAAAGGAAAGACTATCGATGATGCGGTAGTGATTGGAGAACAAGAAGGAGGCTTGTACAAATTGAAGGGCCATCCAGAGCAAGCCTTGATCCATGACACAGTAGAGCCAAATGAGCTTTGGCATAGAAGACTTGCACATGTGCATTACAGAGCACTACCTATTGCAAGTAAAGTTGTCGAAGATCTTCCAAAAATTCAAGAAAAACACGATGGGGTCTGCAAAGGATGTGCGAAAGGAAAGAATACAAAGAAGACATTTCCAAGAAGCAAAAGCAAAGCCAAAAGCATTCTAGAAATCATCCACTCCGATGTATACGGTCCTATGTCATCAAACTCACTTAGCGGGTATGCATACTATGTTTCTTTTATTGATGATTTTTCTAGAAAGACATGGATTTACTTTATGAAGAACAAAGATGAAGTATTCAGCAAGTTCAAGGAATTCAAAGCCTTGATCGAAAACCATACTGAAAAGAAGATAAAGACCATTCGATTAGATAATGGTGGAGAATTCACTTCAAATGAATTCAAAGAGCTATGTAAAGAATCAGGGATTAAGAGGGAGTTGTCCACTCCTTATAATCCACAACATAATGGAATTGCAGAACGAAAAAACAAAACTATCATGGAAGCTACAAGAGCTATGCTTCATGATCAAGATCTACCTATGCATATTTGGGCTGAAGCTGCTAGAACAGCAGTGTATGTGCAGAACCGTACTCCACATAGAGTACTCGAGAACAAGACTCCTGAAGAAGTCTTCTCCGGCAAGAAACCAGAAGTCAGCCATCTCAGAATATTCGGTTGTCCTGTGTACATACACATTCCAAAAGAAAAGAGAACAAAATTAGATCCTTCAGGAAAGAAGGGTATATTTGTGGGATACTCTGAAAGCTCGAAGGCTGACAGAATCTACTTCCCAGGATATAAGAAGATTGACATCAGCAGGGATGTGACATTTGATGAAGGCACAACTTACAACAAATCCAGAAAGAGACCTATTGAAGAACCTGAAGAAGCGGAAGCAGAAGTACCTAGAATTCATGATACAATCATGAACAAAGAAGCTCAAGAAGAAGATCAAGAGTTCGAGGAACCACAAATACCTGTAGATCCACCTCTGGAGAAGAATCCTCATAAGAGGAAACCTGCTTGGGTACATGAACTTATCCAAGGTGTGGAAAGATATGGGGCTTTAGAAGAGAATCACAGAGAAAGAAAGAGAACCAGATCAAATTCTGGGTATGTAGCTTTACTATGTGATTTCATTGATAAAGAACCTTCCAGTTATGAAGAAGCGGCATAACAGAAAGAATGTAAGGATGCTATGATCGAAGAATACTAGTCAATCATGAAGAATGATGTTTGGGATGTTGTCCCAAGACCAAAAGAGAAGTCAGTTGTCACTTCAAAATGGATCTACAAGATCAAGCATGCTGCAGACGGTAGCATTGAAAAGTATAAGGCAAGATTTGTAGATCGAGGATTCTCTCAGAAAGAGGGAATAGACTATGAAGAGACCTTTGCACCTATAGCTAGGTATACTTCTATCAAATCAGTACTTGCTCTGGCTGCAGTGATGAAATGGAAGATACACCATATGGATGTCAAGACTGCCTTCTTGAATGGTGTAGTAGAAGAGGAAGTGTATGTAGAACAACCACTTGGATTTGAGATACATGATAGAGAGTCTCATGTATGCAGATTGAAGAAAGCCCTATATGGTTTGAAACAGGAACCCAGGACCTGGTACGGTAGGATTGATAGCTTTCTATCCAGTTTGGGATTTACCAAGAGTAAAACAGATTCCAACCTTTACTACAAGGTTGAAGATGGAAACCCAGTGATGCTCCTACTGTATGTAGATGATCTATTTGTGACAGGTACAGATGGGTTGATTTCTGATACGAAGAGAAAGCTTGCTGTTGAGTACAAGATGAAGGACTTGGGAATGATGCATTACTTTCTAGTTATGGAAGTGTGGCAGAGTACAGATGGAATCTTCCTTGGACAAGGGAAGTATGCAGTAGAGATCCTAAAGAGGTTTGGGATGATGGACTGCAAGACCATGGCCACACCTATGGCATCGAACCTGAAGCTATTGAGTGATGCTTCATTAGAGTCAGTTGATGCTACGATGTATCATCAGATGATTGGGTCATTGATGTACCTGACGAACACGAGACCAGACATTTGCTTTGCTGTGAACACCTTGAGCCAGTACCTGACAGATCCAAGAAATGTTCACTTGATTGCTGCAAAGCATATTCTGAGCTACCTAAAGGGTACAATTGATTATGGGCTCAAGTACGATGCGAATCAAAAGATTAACCTGGAGGGTTATGTTGATTCAGATTGGGAAGGAAGTTCCATTGACAGGAAGAGTAATTTAGGATGTTGCTTCAGTATGGGATCAGGTGTGATCTCTTGGTTTACTAAGAAGCAATCCTGTGTGGCACTGAGTACAGCTGAAGCAAAGTATGTCGCAGCTTGTTCAACTAGTTGTGAGGCAGTATGGCTGCGGAAGCTACTACCTAATATATTTGATCTCCAGTTGGATGCTACTTGTATACATTGTGACAACCAGAGTTGCGTGAAGTTGTCAGAGAATCCAGTGTTCCATGACAAGTCGAAGCATATCGAGATTAGGTATCACTATATCAGGGGTATGGTGCAGAGAGGAGCAGTGAAGCTCCAGTATGTTGTGACGGAGGAACAGATAGCTAATGTATTGACGAAGCCATTGGCTAGGTTGAAGTTTGAGTACTTCAGAGAGAGACTTGGTGTTCTCCAGATCGAGGTTCCCTCCAAGAGAAAGTGATGAGACCCATAGCCATTTTGACATGGTGAGAGGATTGGTTCCTTCCATGGTCAGATGTAAGGGCTGAGCCATTCTGTCATGGTGAGAGGATTTGGTTCCTTCCATGTCAGATATGAGTGCTAACTGCCATTTTGGGAATGGAGGCACCTGGTCAGTTACCAGGAACACTCAGTTCGGGACTGAGAGAGCCATTATGACATGGTGAGAGGATTGGTTCCTTCCATGGTCAGATGTAAGGGCTGAACCATTCTGTTCATGGCTAAAGGATTTAGTTCCTAGCAATTTCCACTCTCAAGGAGCGTGGAGGCACTTGGTCCGTTACCAGGTAGCTCAGTCAGGGACTGGGGGCCATTCTGATGAGGGTGTATGATTCAGTTCCTACCAGGTCAAATGTGAGTGCACGCCATTCTGTCAAGTAGGACAGATGTAAGGGAAACTGCCACTCTCAGGGAGAGTGGAGGCACCTGGTCCATTACCAGGTAGCTCAGTCAAGGACTGGGGGCCATTCTGATGAGGGTGTAGGATTCAGTTCCTACCAGGTCAGATGTGAGTGCAAGCCCTTCCATCACTATGATAGGATGTGTTCTTGTCTGGATGGATGTAAGTGCAGAGCCATTTCACAGATGGTAGTTGATGTGCCTACCATGCTGGTGAATGTGAGTGATGGGCGTGCCTTTCTGACGAGCAGGTCAGATATAAGTGCTGGGAAAATACCTACCTGTTGATGTATATGTAACTTCGGAATGTATTCTTCTATGTATCTTATGTATTGTAACCCGATGTTTATTCCGGGATGTTTCTATTATGTATTTGAGTCATGTGATCATGCCCCGATGTTCCGATCAGGAGGATTAATAATGTAAACAAGTCATATCAAATCATTAGGTAAGTCCCCACAGTTTCGGGGCACTTGAGTTATTGTACACTAATTAAGGTGTAGGCTCGAGTAGTAATTGTTAGGTTGAGCCTACTTGTGAAAATGCAATTCAAGTGAATGGAGGAATATAAATAGAGAGTGAGAGTATCTCTATTTATCAGTTGTGAAATACATCACTTGCTCTCTCAAGTGTGGCGCACTTTTGGAGAAGGAAATACTGGGGCTAGACAGAAGAAGAAGACTACTGCTGTTGGGAGTGCATCTTACTGTTTTGGGGTTTCTCATCTTGTGGTGATTCTATCTTAGAGGAAGTTGCGGGGTTTTCTCCATTTATGGTTTCCCCGATCAAAACTCTTTGTGTCTCTTGTCTCTTGTGATGTGCTCATGTTATTGCTGTGCTTGTTATTCTCTCAGAAAAATATCCTAACATAATGCTAGCTTAAATGTTGAAAAACTAACATGGTATCAGAGCTAACCTGAGAAGAAGACACTGTGCAGCTGCGGGAGCTAGGGCTTCCTTGTTTGTGGATCTTTCTCCACAGTTTTTCAGCTAAAGTAAGGTGGAATTACTCTCCTCCTTAGGGCGCATCTTTCTGTTGAAACAGAATCCAATTATGAGGTTTTTTTAGTTTTGGACCTGTCACTGGGGTCGAAAATTAGGGCTTTTTGCAGAAAAGGAATTTTTCAGTGAGACCAGGCCTGGATTGTTATCCTCCCCAAAATCGAAGTTAGGAACAAATTTGAAGGCATTTGGGTGGATAGAAATCCGGAAAATCAAAACCCTAGTTGCTACTGAACCAACTCTGCGAGATTTCAACTCAAGTTTTAGATCCGGCATCTTGAACCTGGTAAGATCTAAAATATTTTGTATTTCCATTTGAGGTTCTTATTTAAAGATGTCTCATCATACCAAGCTTGATGAAAAGATTGAGGGAGCTGATAACTTCCGAGCTTGGAAGTATAGGATCTCCTTGGTCCTGGAAGAGAATGAATTAGAATCCTACATTCATGAAGAGGTTCCAGTTCCAAAGGGAGATGAGGAAAAAGCCCTACATAAGAAGAAGATGGTTATGGCAAAGAGGATCATTGCTGATTCTATCAAAGACCATCTTATCCCACAGGTGTCCTCTCTCAAGACACCTAAAGCTATGTTTGATGCCCTAACCAAATTGTTTGAAGGAAAGAACATCAATCGGAAGATGACCCTGAGGAACCAGCTGAAGAATGTGAAGATTCAGAATGCAGAAACTATCCAGTCATACTTCACAAGGGTTTCTCAAATCAGGGAACAATTAGAAGCTGTTGATGAAGAAGTGGAAAATGCAGAGATTGTCATGACTACATTGAATGGCCTCCCTAGGACATGGGATGCCATCATCCAAGGAATTTGTGCGAGAAAGAAGTTGATCAAATTCAGCAGACTCTGGGAAGAGTGCTCTCAAGAAGAAGCTCGAATAGCAGCTCGAGAAGAAAAGATGGGTAGTGAAGACCAAGCTCTTACAGTGCACTCCAAGACTCACTCCAAGTCATCAAGAAAGAGGACTCATCACTTAAAAGGTAAGCACCCTCACAAAGATAATACTAGAAGAGATGTATCTAGGATCATATGCTATACTTGTGATGAAGCAGGACACTATGCAAGGAATTGTCCCAACAAACAGAAGATAGTAAAGAAGAGAAGCAAAAGAAGACATCATGCTCATGCTGCAGAGGATGATGAACCATCCAGAAAAAGATCCAGATATGAAAGTGAAGATTCTTCAAGCGAGGATGAATATGTTTTGATATCAGCTCTCACAGGTAACATTACTCATGGAAGTGATGATTGGCTCATTGACAGTGGTGCTTCCAAACATATGACAGGATTCAAGGAATATTTTGCAAGACTGTCAGAACATGAATCACCTCACAAGGTGAAATTAGGAGATGACTACCAATATCCAATAAAAGGTAGTGGGGAATCTTCATTCAAGCTAGACTCCGGTAAGTCCCTAACAATGAAAGAAGTATTGTTTGTGCCAGGACTAAAGAAGAACCTTATATCCATTTCAGCATTAGATGCAAACGGAATGCAAGTGGCATTCGTAGATGGTCAAGTCATCATGTGGCCAAAAGGAAAGTCTATCGATGATGCGGTGGTAATTGGAGAACAAGAAGGAGGCTTGTATAAATTGAAGGGCCATCCAAAACAAGCCTTGATCCATGACACAGTAGAGCCAAATGAGCTTTGGCATAGAAGACTTGCACATGTGCATTACAGAGCACTACCTATTGCAAGTAAAGCTGTCGAAGGCCTTCCAGAAATTCAAGAAAAACATGAAGGAGTCTGCAAAGGATGTGCGAAAGGGAAGAATACAAAGAAGACATTTCCAAGCAGCGAAATCAAAGCCAAAATCATTCTAGAAATCATCCACTCCGATGTATGTGGTCCTATGTCATCAAAATCACTTAGCGGGTATGCATATTATGTTTCTTTTATTGATGATTTTTCTAGAAAGACATGGATTTATTTTATGAAGAACAAAGATGAAGTATTCAGTAAATTCAAGGAATTCAAAGCCTTGATCGAGAACCAGACTGAAAAGAAGATCAAGACCATCAGATCAGATAATGGTGGAGAATTCACTTCGAATGAATTCAAGGAGCTATGCAAAGAATCAAGGATTAAGAGGGAGTTGTCCACTCCTTACAATCCTCAACAGAATGGGGTTGCAGAATGGAAGAACAGAACTATCATGGAAGCAGCAAGGGCTATGCTTCATGATTAAGATCTACCTATGCATCTTTGGGCTGAAGCTGCCAAAACAGTGGTGTATGTACAGAACCGTACTCCACATAGAGTACTCGAGAACAAGACTCCTGAAGAAGTCTTCTCTGGCAAGAAACCAGAAGTCCGCCATCTCAGAATATTTAGTTGTCCAGTGTACATACATATTCCAAAAGAGAAGAGAACAAAATTAGATCCTTCAGGAAAGAAGGGCATATTTGTGGGATAATCTAAAAGCTCAAAGGCTTACAGAATCTACTTTCCAGGATACAAGAAGATTGACATCAGCAGGGATGTGACATTTGATGAAGGCACAGCTTACAGCAAATCCAGAAAGAAACCTGCTGAAGAACCTGAAGAAGTGGAAGTAGAAGCACCCAGGATTCGTGATACATTGATGAATGAAGAATCCCAAGAAGAAGATCGAGAGTTCGAGGAACCACAAAGACCTATAGATCCACCTCTGGAGAAGAATCCTCATAAGAGGAAACCTGCTTGGGTACGTGAACTTATCCAAGGTGCGGAAAGATATGGGGCTCCAGAAGAGAATCATAGAGAAAGAAAGAGAACCAGATCAAATTCCGGGTATGTAGCTTTACTATGTGATTTCATTGATAAAGAACCTTCCAGTTATGAAGAGGCGGCAGAATAGAAAGAATGGAAAAATGCTATGATCGAAGAATATCAATCGATCATGAAAAATGATGTTTGGGATGTTGTCCCAAGACCAAAAGGGAAGTCAGTTGTCACTTCCAAATGGATCTACAAGATCAAACATGCTGCGGACGGTAGCATTGAAAAGTATAAGGCAATATTTGTAGCTCGAGGATTCTCTCAGAAAGAGGGAGTAGACTATGAAGAGACCTTTGCACCTGTAGCCAGATACACTTCCATTAGATCAGTACTTGCTTTGGCTGCAGTTACGAAGTGGAAGATACACCAGATGGATGTCAAGACTGCCTTCTTGAATGGTGTAGTAGAAGAGGAAGTGTACATAGAACAGCCACTCGGTTTTGAGACACATGACAGAGAGTCTCATGTATGCAGATTGAAGAAAGCCCTGTATGGTTTGAAACAGGCACCCAGGACTTGGTATGACAGGATTGACAGCTTTCTATCCAGTTTGGGCTTTACCAAGAGTAAAGCAGATTCCAACCTTTACTACAAGGTTGAAGATGGCAACCCAGTGATGCTTCTACTGTATGTAGATGATCTATTTGTGACAGGTACAGATGGGTTGATTTCTAATATGAAGAGAAAGCTTGCTGCTGAGTTCGAGATGAAGGACTTGGGGATGATGCATTACTTTCTAGGTATGGAGGTGTGGCAGAGTTCAGATGGAATCTTCCTTGGACAAGGGAAGTATGCAGTAGAGATCCTGAAGAGATTTGGGATGATGGACTGCAAGGCTATGGCTAAACCTATGGCATCGAACCTGAAGCTATTGAGTGATGCTTCATCAGAGTCGGTTGATGCTACGATGTATCGTCAAATGATTGGGTCACTAATGTACCTGACGAACACGAGACCAGATATTTGCTTTGTTGTGAACACCTTGAGCGAGTACTTGACAGATCCATGGAGTGTTCACTTGACAGCTGCAAAGCATATTCTGAGGTACCTAAAGGGTACAATTGATTATGACCTCAAGTACGATGCAAATCAGAATATTAACCTGGAGGGTTATGTTGATTCAGATTGGGCAGGCCGTGCCATTGACAGGAAGAGTACTTCAGGATGTTGCTTCAGTATGGGATCAGGTGTGATCTCTTGGTTTAGCAGGAAGCAATCCTATGTGGCACTGAGTACAGCTGAAGCAGAGTATGTCGCAGCTTGTTCAGCTAGTTGTGAGGCAGTATGGCTGCGGAAGCTACTGTCTGATATATTTGATCTCCAGTTGGATGCTACTTGTATACATTGTGACAACCAGAGTTGCGTGAAGTTGTCAGAGAATCCAGTGTTCCATGACAAGTCAAAGCATATCGAGATCAAGTATCACTATATCAGGGATATGGTGCAGAGAGGAGCAGTGAAGCTCCTGTATGTTGCGACGAAGGAACAGATAGCTGATGTATTGACGAAGCCATTGGCTAGACTGAAGTTCGAGTACTTTAGAGAGAGACTTGGTGTTCTCTAGATCAAGGTTCCTTCCAAGAGAAAGTGATGAGACCCAGAGCCATTCTGACATGGTGAGAGGATTGGTTCCTTCCATGGTCAGTTGTAAGGGCTGAGCCATTCTGTCATGGTGAGAGGATTCAGTTCCTTCCATGTCAGATATGAGTGCTAGAGATCCAAAGCCATTCTGACGAGCAGGTCAGATGTAAGGGCTAAGCCATTCTATCATGGTGAGAGGATTCAGTTCCTTCCATGTCATATATGAGTGCTGACTGCCATTCTGGGAATGGAGGCACCTAGTCAGTTACCAAGAACACTCAGTCAAGGATGAGAGATCCATTCTGACGAGTAGGTCAGATGTAAGGGCTGAGCCATTCTGGTCATGGCTAAAGGATTAAGTTCCTCCCATGACAGATGTGAGTGCTGGCCATTCTGTCGAGTAGGACAGATGTAAGGGAAACTGCCACTCTCCAGGAGAGTGGAGGCACCTGGTCAGTTACCAGGTAGCTCAGTCTGGGACTGGGGGCCATTTTGACGAGGGTGTAGGATTCAGTTCCTACCAGGTCGGATGTGAGTGCATGCCCTTCTGACGAGTAGGTCAGATGTAAGTGCAGAAATCTTCTATCATTGTGAGCCGGATGCGATTCCAGCCTGGGTGAAAGAGTGGAAACTTTTTCATCATTGTGAGCAGGATGTGTTCCCGCCTGGATAGAAGTATTCCATCATTGTGAGCCGGATATGGTTCCAGCCTGGGTGAAAGTGTGGAAACCTTTCATCATTGTGAGCAGGATGTGTTCCCGCCTAGATGGAATTGTGCCTTTCTGACGAGTAGGTCAGATATAAGTGCATAGCCATTTCACAGATGGTAGTTTATGTGCCTACCATGCTGGTGAATGTGAGTGCTGGGCCTTTCTGATGGGATTGTAGTTTACTACATGATCAGATGTGAGTGCTGGGCATGCCTTTCTGACGAGCAGGTCAGATGTAAGTGCTGGGCGAAGACCTACCTGGTGGCTAGGCCTACAACCAACATGAAAAAGGGCTGGCTCTGTAGAACTTCCTATGACAAGATAGTACACACATGATGATGACCAGAGGAGATCCAAATCAAGCTATGATCCAAATCCAGTTATGATGACTCCAAGAGATCCAGATCCAGCAGTGATGATCTAGATCGAGAGATGATCCAGATCCAGATCCAGATCAAGTGATGATCCAGATCCAGTCCAGTGATGATGATCCAGATCGAGTGATGATCCAGATCCAGTGATGATGACCAGAGATGATCCAGATCCAGTTCCATGACGATCCAGATCGAGAGACGATCCAAATCCAGATGACTTGAAGATGAAGATGACTTGAAGATGAAGATGACTTGAAGACGAAGATGTTCTAGTTGATATAGAGAAGAAAACCAATGCTGAAAAATTGTGTTGAAAGAATACCTTCCTAGTTAAGAGGGAGTGTTGATGTATATGTAACTTCAAAATGTATTCTTCTATGTATCTTATGTATTGTAACCTGATGTTTATTCCGGGATGTTTCTATTATGTATTTGAGTCATGTGATCATGCCCCGATGTTCCGATCGGGAGGATTAATAATGTAAACAAGTCATATCAAATCATTAGGTAAGTCCCCACAGTTTCGGGGCACTTGATTTATTATACACTAATTAAGGTGTAGGCTCGAGTAGTAATTGTTAGGTTGAGCCTACATGTGAAAATGCAATTCAAGTGAACGAAAGAATATAAATAGAGAGTGAGAGTCTCTCTATTTATCAGTTGTGAAATACATCGCTTGCTCTCTCAAGTGTGGCACACTTTTGGAGAAGGAAATACTGGGGCTAGATAGAAGAAGAAGACTACTGCTGTTGGGAGTGCATCTTACTGTTTTGGGGTTTCTCATCTTGTGGTGATTCTATCTTAGAGGAAGTTGCGGGGTTTTCTCCATTTATGGTTTCCCCGATCAAAACTCTTTGTGTCTCTTGTCTCTTGTGATGTGCTCATGTTATTGTTGTGCTTGTTATTCTCTCAGAAAAATATCCTAACATAATGCTAGCTTAAATGTTGAAAAACTAACACTACCTGGTGGCTAGGCCTACAACCAGCATGAAAAAGGGCTGGCTCTATAGAACTTCCTATGACAAGATAGTACACACATGATGATGACCAGAGATGATCTAGATCGAGCTATGATCCAGATCCAGTTATGATGACTCCGAGAGATCCAGATCGAGTGATGATCCAGATCCAGATCCAGATCGAGTGATGATCCAGATCTAGTCCAGTGATGATGATCCAGATCGAGTGATGATCCAGATCCAGTGATGATGTTCTATGACGATCCAGATCGAGAGATGATCCAGATCCAAAGATGATGATGACTTGAAGACAAAGATGACTTGAAGACGAAGATGATCCAGTTGATCCAGAGAAGAAGACCAGTGCTGAAAATTGTGTCGAAAGAATACCTTCCTAGTTAAGAGGGAGTGTTGATGTATTTGTAACTTCGGAATGTATTCTTCTATGTATCTTATATATTGTAACCCTATGTTTATTCCGGCATGTTTCTATTATGTATTTGAGTCATGTTTTCATGCCCCGATGTTCCGATCGGGAGGATTAATAATGTAAACAAGTCTTGTCAAGTCATTGTTAAAGTCCCCACAGTTTCGGGGCACTAGAGTTATTATACACTCATTGAGATGTAGGCTCTAGTAAGTAATTGTTAAGTTGGGCCGACATGATTGAGTGCACTTCAAGTGAACAGAAGAATATAAATAGAGAGTGAGAGTCTCTCTATTTATCACTTGTACTACACATCACTCACTTACTCAAGTGTGGCGCATTGGTGAGGAAGGAAATAATGGGACTAGATAGAAGAAGAAGACTACTGCTGTCGGGAGTGCATCTTACTGTTTTTGGGGTCTTACATCTTTTGGTGATTCTATCTTTGAGGAAGTTGCGGGGTTTTCTCCATTTATGGTTTCCCCGATCAAAAACATTGTGTTCATTGTCTCTTGTGTTTGATTGATGTACTTGTTATTCTCTCAGTAAATATCCTAGCATAATGCTAGCTTAAATGTTGAAAAACTAACAATAAGTAGATGTACTTGTAGGCCCATGAAACTTGTAGGGAACTCCTTCTCAAATACACACACAATTTCAACAATTTCCTTATTCCATTTTGGCACTTCACACACATGGATCTCTTTAGAGTTCAACCACCTAATAAATGACACAAAATTAGTATGAACATTTATGACATTTAAAATGAAATATAATATATCATTGCATCATACACAGTAACATTTCATACCATAAACCTTGTAAATATCAACCCACAATATACCTTAAAAACACTGATAATCGACTTATGGCATTCCTTAAGTCAACTATAAGACATGAACCCCATCTAATTGCCAATGGCATGATATGCTATCAAACCCATTTACCAGAGTTCATTAATATCGATTTATCATAATTATTAAAAAAAGTGATAACAATAATAATTAATTGATTCAAATACCTTCATAAAATTATGGTAACCATGTGTTTTAAATCCTATGACATGTCCATCTACTATAAAATATTTATTCAATGATGAGCCATAGCCAGTGGGTGTTCTTATTGAATGTATCACACTTTTTAGTTGATCCAGTTCTTTCTTTTTTAGAATCCATGGTGCTTCTGCGTATGATTCATTTTATTGATTTGGACACAAATGTTTTCTATCAAATTTAGTACATGAAAGAGCAATATCTCTCCTTGATGATAAGGTGTATTTATCTTTTCCTGCTATATGTCGAAAAATAGAATCAGGGTAATTTTTGAAAATATGCATAGGATCTAGTAAATGAGATATTAATAGATCCTTCCAGTAAGGGAGATCATAAACTATGGATTTCCTATTCATTTTTTTTGGCATTTCAACCATAACTTGTTCTGGTTCCTTAATTGAATGATCATGAAGAAAAAAATCATTCCAAGATTTCTTCATACTTTTTAAGCCAATCAACAGGAATCATAACCTTGGGAGGAGATCTATTTTCGATTTTTCCATCAAATTGATTCTTTAGGTGATTTTTGAACTTATGATCCAATGGTAGAAAAACCCTATTGTTTGCATAAATAAATTTGCGTAGATCTTTATAATATTTCCCCTCAAATTGTTCGACGCATCTTGGACATGCAAAATAACCTTTTGTTTCTATACCTGCAATCCAATAACTATTTTTTATAATAAAATAATAATAATGTAATAGTTATATGCAAGTTGAATTGAAAATAAATTATGATGTGCAAATATGAAAATTATTTTTCTTACCTGAAAAAACACCAAGTCCTGGGAAATCGTGAATTGTCCAACATAGTATTCCATAGAACATGAAGAACCTATTTGATGGAGGACATGATATGTCATACATTCTTATGCCTTTCCATAACAATTGCATATCATCAGTAAAAGGCGCAATATAAACATCCATTTTTTTTACTTTATGTTTTCCTGGAACAATGAGAGTTAGCATAAGGTGCTCCTTTCTAACACTCATCCATTGGGGAATATTGTATACTATCAATATGACTAGCCAAACAGTATGAGTTGTGCTCATGGAAAAGAATGGGCACACTCCATCTATTGCAAGCCCAAACCTAATACTACGGGGTTCATCTTTGAATTTTCTTGGCCATTTTTCCTCTATGTGTTTCATTGCTTTGTAGTCTGCTGGAATTCACATGAATCCATCTTTACTCCTGTTCTTTGCATGCCAGTCCATCAATTGTGCAAGTGACTTGCAACGAAACATTCGTTGAATTCTAGGTATAATTGGCATGTGGCGTAAAACCTTATTTGGAATAGTAGGACTTTGTACATCTATACAATATCTCTTCTCTTTGCATACAGGAAATTCTTGTTTATTTTGATATTCACCTCTATATAAGATGCAATAATTTTGACATGCATGAATTTGCTTATATTCTACCCCCAACTCAACCAACAATTGACGTGCTTCTCTACAAGTTGATGGAAACACATTATATTCGGGGAATATTTTATCCTTTAGTGCCCTATAATATTATTTTCAGAGAAACATGTTATAAATGTCATTTAATATCATTGTTTATATAACATATATCCATTTAAATTCCACTTAAATAAATTCGATTGAATTTAATACTTGTCTACTAATTGTGTAAACCAATTAACAATGCAAATCTATAAATATAATCCAACGTACTTTAGCAAAGTAGTGAAGCTCTTATTTGACCAACCAAATAATGACTTGATTTCAAATAATATTAATGTGCATGAAATCTTTGATGTTCTACTTGCACCCAACTTGAACACGACTGTCTTTGCTGCTTGCTTGGTTGATTCGTGAATGTTAATATCGTCAATTTTTTTATGGTGGCAATTTCCATCAATATCATCATTAATGTTATGCATAGGATCATCACCCTCATCACTCTTTCCATCCCCAAAGAAACTTGTGAGCATTTCATTCAATCCTTCTTCGTGCATTTCATTTTCGTCATCATGTTCATTATCAACATGATGAGGCATGCCATCAATTCTTGCTAAATTCATTAATTCTTCAATTTTTTCAAGTGGTAGTTCTCTCTTCAATGCTTCTCTTCTTCTCCTACTATGGTATAAAGGATGAATTGGATCATCATGTTGAATTCTTAACGACCTAGTTGGACTTTG
This sequence comes from Pseudotsuga menziesii, assembly GCA_001517045.1. Classification (NCBI taxonomy): domain Eukaryota; kingdom Viridiplantae; phylum Streptophyta; class Pinopsida; order Pinales; family Pinaceae; genus Pseudotsuga; species Pseudotsuga menziesii. The sequence continues at coordinate 35,368 of LPNX010386351.1, forward strand.
ACCATTAGTAGCCGTATCATCAGCATCAACCTATAATTAAATGCAACCATGATTTAATATTGGATCATAACAATTATTGGTTAAAATATTGTAACCATTTATGTAACGTCTTTGTACAATTTCACGTTTGAATTTTTTCTTTCCAGAACATGTAGAACATCCACAATCAACAATCATCTCAAAGTATTAATTCCATGTAGTATTGTCATGACTAACCTCTTGTTCATTGCGCTCATTTGCTGTTGGATCTGTAGATTCCATTGTCATATCTTCTTCCACCCATTGTTTTCTGCGTGATTTAACAGTAGGAGGCCCATGTCTAAGGATAGACCATTGTATTGGTCTAACATAATGCACTGAACTCCTCATTTGCTTTGATTGCATTGTCAACCTAAAATAAGCAACACATGCATTAATCTTTTCCAAGATTGGATCATAGACTATATAATGTTCTTGTATTGTACAATTATCTAATTGAATTGATATTGAACAACTAAAAACAACAATTGTAAGTATTCATCCCATGTATTATCATCATGACTAACCCCTCGTTCATCATGGTCAGTTTCTATTGTATCTGTAGACTCTATTTTCATATCCTCTTCCACCCACTTTTGCATGCGGCGTGGTTTAATAGTACGAGGTCTTCTTTCCTGCTCAGAAATGTCTTGATTTGTGTCCATGGCATCCTCCGGCTCATGTAATAAACAATAATTATAATAATTTTTTTTAAATGGTAATAATATTGAAATATATCATACAATGAGGAGCAAATTAGAGGGATTGGAATGTTTGCTTGAAAGAAAAATAAACTAAGAGGAATTTCAATCGTTAGTTTATTGACAAACAATGGAGAATTGTTAAAGGAGCAATAGTAGTATGGATTGAAACAATCGAGAGGTAGTATGGGGGATTTTTTTCATGGGGTTTATCACTTCTAAATCCATTTTTCTATTTTTCAGTATGATATTGGCACATTTGGAATTATATTTTTCACTTTGGAAACCCCAATATCACACTTTGGAAAATTTGATTTGACCTATCTTCAAAGAGGCTTAGACTAAAGTGAATCCAAATTTAATGAAATGGTCTTATAAAAAAAAAACTATTAGATTTTTATATGTTTCTTAGGATTACAACTTACTTACCTTGTGTTCTAGCATTAAAGTACCCTAGAAAACGAATATGTATTTTTCTAATAGAATATAGTATCTTTCTTATATTCAAAATTAGTTGCGACCATATTATAGAGCATGTTAATAAAAAATAAATATATAGTAAGTCTAACACTAGAGATTCAAGATGTCCCAAAACCCCAAAGTTGTTGGCTAATAGTTGTTCTATTGTGTACTTGATGTGTATCTATAGACCAAACTTGTATACTGCCAAATAAACTATCATAAAAAACAACTTTTCAAAACAATGAAAAAACTTATAATTACACGGAATCATGAAAAAACTTGAAGGATTTGGTTATAGAATTGAATAAAAAATGTGTATGTTAACTAATAAAAGATAAATTGTTGTTGTTGTGGCTCCGTTTAAGTTCATTGTTTAGGGTTTGAGTTAAATGCTATGATTTACATGCATTTGAGTTTAGTCTATAGTTGAATAGTAACGGCCTCAAATCCTTCTAATCCCTTTCTTTTTATGTATTATAAAATAGCCCTTTTTAACATGTTTATGTTGTACAAATGTTTGTGTTGACAAGTTAAAGAAACACCACAAATTTTCACCCTCTAAATAACTCCAAACTCCCAAATAACAAAACTCAGTAACATAATACCACATTTAAAATGTTAAACCTAAACACTCATAAATGTTAATCACCTTCCTCAAACATGAACAAATATGATATAACATTCCATTTTAAGTTACCAATTTCCATTTATGATCTTCTTAAACCCCCCTCCCCATAAACGACACTTTCTCTCAATGTTTTTAAGTACTCTCAAATCACCCAAATATCATTAGCCAAACGATGTATGGTATTATATTTAAAAAAAATGATGTATGGTATTATATTTAAAAAACAAAATGATGGATGTTATGAGAGTTAAAAAGAAATGATGGATTTATAGCCATGTACAAAGGGGTCACCATATTAAAGATGTATAATGATTAAAAAATGAAGTATGCTTTACAATAGACAAATAGATATAACTTAATACATATACAGTAATATATTTAATTTAATTAAGTAAAAAAAATTGTTTAGGTAAAACACGCATCGAACATCATTAAAATTAAGAGATGGAACATGTAACCGTAAATTTGGAAATTGAGAGATTTACATTGAAGTTAAGGGTGCCTACCTGTCACTAAACCCCATGCAGAAGCTACCGTGCCTACCTTCAACGAAACCCAACACAGAAGCTACCATGCCTACCTTCCACTAAACCCCACGCAGAAGATTACTATAGTCCTTGGGAGTCTCATTGGTTTGATAGGTGGAGGGAAGAATAATGCTTCCTACAACCCCCTTAGTCAACAGTGATTTGATGAACTAGTGAATAGAGCCGTGGACCACCTCTACTGAAAGATGAGGGCTTATCCAAATCTTGGGATATATTTACATGCTTTCCCAAGTTTGGTGCTATCACAGGTTTACTTGGCACCTAGGAAAGTGCCCCAAATCAATGTCAAATTGCAGGAAGGGCTCGACACATTCCTGGGTGCAATCCTAGACTCAAATCCACAGGAAACACACAGGTGGACATAGTGGCGGCCAGTGTGGAAGGAGGAAACTTAAAAAGCACGGGTTCTTTAAGGTTGAATGCATATTTCACCCTTGCAGGTTGAAAAGCGCCCTTGGAGGTTGAGAAGATTAAGCAAAAGCACCGCACCAGACTATTACTTGTGCTTTGTGGCAATGGAAAGCGGAGGAGGAAGCGCATATGGAGCAGAACAGGTATTTGCTTTATTTATTTATTTATTTGGTATTTGTTTTTTTTTTAGAGAAGAACAGGTATTTGGTTTTCTTTTATACCAGCATGTTACTTGTGCTTTTTTATATTTGTTGTTTTCTTCATAAGAATTGTTCTATTCAATGATTGAACCCACCTCATTTTCTGTTGTTTCTTAACATTAGTCCTCTAGTAGTCATTTTATATTGAAAAGATATACCAAAAGGATATTGTATGTAGTCTCTTATAGCATTAGATTAACCACCACATGCTACAAGGCATACCATCTACTATAGGTATCTGTTAGGATTATTAATCCTCCCTTGTCCAAATTTGGTCATATGTCTAAATCAGGAGTCATGTCTAAATCAGGAGTCCATCCAGTCTATTTATAGTCATTAGCACCATTGGGTTCACTTGCCCTAATTGGGGCACATGTTTCAGTTACTAAAGTGTGAGGAACACTAATTGAGGCTTACTGCCACTGATTGCACTTAATGGCATCAGTTTAGGAGCCTCCTAGACCAATCCCTACAATTTAGGAATCCACTGGGAGTGCCGAAACCAACCAAGGTCAATTCAGTTTAGTTGATGACTAGTTAAGCTAAGTTAGGAGTCAATTACATTCAGTTCCAGTCCTCTACATTCAGTTAGCGCTAGGCTTACTTGACTGCAATTAGGAGGGGCACATTTCTCACCTACCACAGTCAATTAGCCTTAGTCAACACTGAATGTAACACTTGAGTTGTGTTTTAGACCTCTGATGAACTCCAGTTATGGTTTAGACAAGGTCAGTTAACTATTGAGTCCTCCGATAGTGATTTAGACAAGGTCTTAGTTACCTACAGTCAAGTAGAGTCTATCAATTCGAATTTCCTCATGTGGATTCGAATTTCATGTGGCTATTAAAGCCATTGTACTTTATTGTAATTATTATCCGATTACTTTTTGATTAATGAAAGCATTCACAGCTGCAAGCCATTTTTTCACTGTTTCATTCTTCAATTGCTGAGTAAATTGTGTGATCTACTTTGTGAGTTGTGTGTTTGTCTACATATCTATGTGCTCAGTTTAATATGGTATCAGAGCCTCGATGGACAAGACACCTCTCCTCCTCAGATCTCCAGCTAGATAAATTTTTTTTAGCAAATTGCTCCTTCTAGTACTACACCAGAAGCAGAGAATTTACCACTTAATATCCCAAGTTAGGAAATTGTTGATCAAGCTTACTTGATGAACTATGCTGGGTGTGAAGGAAATTCCAAAACTGCAGACTATTGACCTTACTTTGTATGTTTGATTGTGTGACAGGTTATCAGCTTTTTCTTACAGCATTCGCTACAAGAAGCCCTTTCTTCTCACTGCATTCGCTACAACAGCTCAGTTCTTCTTACTACATTCAAAATGGCTCATCCAATAGAACTTCTCACTCCCTTCAACTATCACCAATGGAAGGGATACATGGTGGTAATGCTCCATACCAAGGGGCTCTTCAGACTCATAGAAGAAACAGAGGAAGAGCCAGATTCAGATAAAGACAAAGCTAAGTACATGAATAGTCTTGATGAAGCCCATGGACACTTGCTCTCCTCAGTGTCTAAAGATATTTGGTTCCACATTCTAGAGTTGAAGACTCCCAAGGAGGTTTGGGACAAGCTTGCCTCCTTATTTGATAAGCAGGATGAGATGAGGATCCATCAGCTAGAAAATGAGCTGATTACTCTCAATCCATCCAATTTTGAATCTCTGAATGAATTCTTCACAACTTTCAAGAACTTGATATATCAGTTGAAGCAATGCAAAGTGAAGAAGGATGAAGATCAGCTCATCCTTGCCATTCTCACGAAGCTCAATGCAGACTACTTAGTCTTTGTATCCACCTTCCAAACAGTAAGGATCACTACTCCAAATTGGAATATTCCCACTCTTAATGCCTTCATCCAATCTCTTATTAATGAGAATGACAAATTGATCCAAATGGGGATCATTCGATCTCCCAAAGATCTAGCTCTAGTTGCAAGAGGAGATAAGGTAGCAAATGACAAAGGGAAGCAAAGAGATGAGTCCCCTGTGAAGAAAGAGCAGTCAAAAGAACCTTCAGGTTTGAATAGAATCAAGAAAAATGGCAAAGGCAAGGTCCTCTGTTCTTACTGTGGAAGGGGATTTCATTTATAAAGCTCTTGTATGAGAAGACAACTTGATGAAATGGATCTTCTTTTGAAGAAACATAACATTTATGTGCCTTCTAGCACAAGGAAGGATGACTCTGAAGAAGAAGAAGATGAAGAATACTAAAGGAAAGGCCATGCACTGAAGGCTTGATGCACATCATCAGATGTCTTCCTCATTGATTCTAGAGCTTCCAACCATATGGCTGCATCTAGAGAATCATTCTCTTCTTTTCAGTCTGTTGATGGTCCTATTATTTAGATGGGAAATAACAATAAAGTCAAAACAAAAGGGAAGGGCTCTGTCAAACTTTAACATGGAAGGATCAAAGATGTACTATTTGTTCCCTCCCTAGCTTTAAACCTGTTATCTAGGCTATTAGATGACCCATACTCGATCTCCAAAGCAAGTGATATTTGGTATTGACTCAGTGGAGATCACATATATCTCTACTGGGAGCATCATAGCAAAGGGTACTACAAATCATGCTTCAAAAGCATATGAGTTCTCACATTTCATGCCTCCTTCAGAACCAGTGCACTCTCAACAGCCACTTGCAAGGGAAGGTAAAATCATTGCATCTACTTCTTTTACAACTTCTACTAGTTTTGCAGATCCATCTTTATCAGTTTATGACCTTGAGATTCAGGGTTACTCAGATCTAGATTCAGTCCCTACTTCCAAACTGGAAGTTAGAAAGATGACTGGAAACTCACCTAACACTCAGAAAGGAAAAACCCTTGCGCTATATCATGCTATCTTACCTCATTTAGGGAGATGCAATAGACTCCCTGTAAGATGATATATGGCAAGGGATCAGTCTCCCTACATTCAAAAGAATGGATATGATCATACACCTCTTCATTCAGCAAGAGACAAAGGTTACATTCCTCCTTCCTTCCATCATCATTTTTGGAGAAGAAGGAGAAGTCCACATGCCAGGCCCCAGAATACCTGTGCATAGCACACCATGCATGCTACTTCGCTACCTCTAAGAGATGAAGATTGCAACATATTTTCAAGTTTTTCAAACTTGAGACCTGATTCTACCTGCTTAGATAGAGGGGGGGATTTTTTCCCATGTGGTTTTTGCCCCAGCTCCTTGTATTAAGCAATTACTTTATTTTACTTGATGTAATGGGTGACCTATGGTCTTAGTTACCAGGGCCCACAGATTGTCCAAGTTAGCATTCAGGGGGGGTGTTAGGATTATTAATCCTCCCTTGTCCAAATTTGGTCATATGTCTAAATCAGGAGTCATGTCTAAATCGAGAGTCCATCCAATCTATTTATAGTCATTAGCATCATTAGGTCCACTTGGCCTAATTGGGGCAGATGTTTCAGTTACTAAAGTGTGGGGAACACTAATTGAGGCTTACGGCCACTGATTGCACTTAATTCCATTATTTTAGGAGCCTCCTAGACCAATCCCTACAATTTAGGAAGCCACTGGGAGTGTCGAAACCAACCAAGGTCAGTTCAGTTCAGTTGATGACTAGTTAAGCTAAGTTAGGAGTCAGTTACAATCAGTTCCAGTCCTCTACATTCAGTTAGCGCTAGGTTTACTTGATTTCACTCAGGAGGGGCACATTTCTCACCTACCACAGTCAGTTAACCTTAGCCAACACTGAATGTAACACTTGAGTTGTGTTTTAGAGCTCCGATGAACTTCGGTTATGGTTTAGACAAGGTCAGTTAACTATTGAGTCCTCTGATAGTGATTTAGACAAGGTCTTAGTTACCTACAGTCAAGTAGAGTCTATCAATTCGAATTTTCTCATGTGGATTCGAATTTCATGTGGCTATTAAATCCATTGTACTTCATTGTAATTATTATCCAATTACTTTTTGATTAATGAAAACATTCACAGCTGTAAGCCATTTTTGCACTGTTTCATTTTTCAATTACTGAGTAAATTGTGTGATCTACTTTGTGAGTTGTGTGTTTGTCAACAAATCTATGTTTGTCTACTGAAAGATGAGGGCTTATCCAAATCCTGGGATATATTTACATGCTTTCCCAATTTTGGCACTCTCCTAGGTTTAATTGGCGCCCAGGAAAGCGCCCCAAATCAATGTTAAATCACAGGAAGGGATCGACGCATTCCTGGGTGCAATCCTAGACTCAAATCCACGGGAAACACACAGGTGGACATAGTGGCATCCAATGTGTAAGGAGGAAACCTAAAAAGCACAGGTTCTTTCAGGTTGAATGCATATTTCACCCTTGCAGGTTGAAAAGCACCCTTGGAGGTTGAGAATATTAAGCAAAAGCACCGCACCAGGCTGTTACTTGTGCTTTGTGGAAATGGAAAGTGGAGGAGGAAGTGCATATGGAGCAGAACAGGTATTTTCTTTTGTTATTTTTTTATTTGGTATTTGTTTTTTTTTTAGAGAAGAACAAGTATTTGGTTTTTTTTTATACCAGCCTGTTACTTGTGTTTTTTTATATTTGTTGTTTTCTTCATAAGAATTGTTCTCTTCAATGATTGAACCCACCTCCTTTTCTATTGTTTCTTAACATTAATCCTCTAGTATTTTTTTTCTATTGAAAATATATACCAAAAGGATATTGTATGTAGTCTCTTATAGCATTAGATTAACCACCACATGCTGCAAGGCATACCATCTGCTACAGGTATCCTCCAAAGTAGAGTATCTACTTTTGTTTTGGCCTTATTCCCATAATTATACCATTGCTTTTGTTGTTGCTTTATTCCCTAATTTGTTGACTGCTGACTGTGTGTATTTTCTTGCTTGACATACTTAATAAAAGGCACCAACCAATAATTATATGAGGTCTATTACCCCCCATTTTGTATGGGTGTCTGTGTGTGATCTTAATCATAGTATTCAGGAGGTAATTTTTCCATGATGATGTTGATTAGAAGAAAAAACATTGATATTGAGCACATACAAGGCACCGAGCACTAGATTCACTAGTAGCACCGAGCACTAGTATTGATTTCCCTTGAGGATTCAAGTAGATGCTAGATGAGGATGCATATGGATGGGTTTAGATCCACTAGTAGCACCGAGCACTAATATTGATTTCCCTTGAGGATTCAAGTAGAGGCTAGATGAGGATGCATATGGGCTACTAATGATGAGGATCCCATTATAGGGGAGGATTTTGATGATGTGTAGTTAATTGTTGTAGATGTTATTTGGATATTGGAGGCAATTAGGACCTTTATTTTTACACATTTTGTTTCAAATATGTATCGAACTTGTGTGATTTTATTATATTCACCCATATATGATCATGATATATACATGATCAAACTTTGTATATCTGGTGTCTACTGGTTTGGATATATA
>LPNX010386351.1:46151-86084 GCA_001517045.1 Pseudotsuga menziesii
TGTTAGAAATGCTACAGCTGACATGTGAAACAAAACTCAAAGATGGCATCAAAATTATAAGACATGCAAAACATCTGAGCTATTATACAGTTCCTGCAGGATGCCATTTGATCAGAACAAACTCCTAATCATAACTAGTACCTACAACCTCGAAAGGATAATTTGTTTTGTGCTGAACTTACTAGAACAAGTTACAAATCATTAAATGTGAAATTAATGATAAAGAGAAATTAAATGTTGGGGTTTGCATACTGCCAAGTTAGCCTCCATGAAAACCATTGAACTATTCAAAGGTAGAGAAAACCACTTCTATCCTTCCTCCATGAGTCTACAAATATGGTTATAAAAAATGTAAAACCCACCAACTATGTTATCTGAATGTCAAATAGTGAATGTCTGAGGCACTTCCTAAAGACATTCACAATTTGAAAAGATCATCATTAGATTGCAGAAGGTTGGCAGGGAACTCCAGTTGATAAGGACAGTTATATCCTTGAAAAGCACTTAACAAGATAAAAAGTCATCCACTTCAAAGTCACAGCATCCTTACCTAATTGTGTGAACAAACCTGTGACTTCAGCTTCCAAGTATAAATTACACTTACTTGAAATAAGCATTGTGCATACCACAAAGCTAGACATCTACATGGATAGATATGAAGACAGTTGGATATAGCATTCCAAGATCTTCCATATATCAATATCTAGGAAAACATTATATACAACTTTTATATGGCCAATTGTTGGGCCTCTGGATTTTCATGCAAGACATGAATGATGTCTTTAGATGGATTCCAGACACTCTAATTACACCAGGCCACAATAAAAAAAGGTGAGGAATCAAATGGCTTGCTACTGCAAGTTTAGGCAAGTTTAGGAAACACAGAATTCAACTTAGCAAGAAGCATGACATCTTTAGCCTTTCCACAATATTTTAATAATACCTAAAGAAATGCAAGGTCTGAATACCGAATACTTACATATAATAAATCAGAGTTACATACAATAATTATATAATTTGCAAGTTCAATTAGACTTGATTGAGTTTCCTATATGAATCCAATTTAGTTGTGTTTTGCTACATTTTGTTGCATGGCTGTTATTTGCATGCCGAGTGGAAAAGATATTAAAAATAATTACACCACTCTGCAAGCTTAGGCATTCTAGGATCGAGCTATCAACTTGGTGGCATGGAAGGTAGAAACAAACAATGAATAGTCAGGGCCAAGCTTAGAGAGTATGGCCAAAACTAGTTGCTATTCCTTCTTTTCGATCCCACATTGTTTTAGCTGCAAAACAAGGGCTTTAAACTTGGAAAAGTAGACTTGCAAGGATTCAAAGATACTGGGACTCAAGGAGATCAGATCATTCTCAATGTGATGTCCTCTCATCTCATATGTATTCCCAAAAATCTCTACAAGCTTCTCCCACACTTCATTAGGTGATGTCAATCGATCAAGATGGAAGAGGAGGTCTCTTGAAATGCTTAGACACAAAAGACCATAGGCCTCATCCCTCTTGTTGTGCCATTTGATTTTCTCTGTAGATGCATCGAGCTCTGCATAAATTGAAATAGTCACCCTATAGAGAAATTTTTCTCTCAACAATATATCCATCTCATATTTCCCCTCAAATAAATTCAATGGAGTCAAGATGATCTTCTGAGATTGGTCCATAGCTCAAAAATTGTGTCCTTCAGCCAGCAGAATATGCTCCCAGTAAAGATGTCAAACCTGCAATAGAAATATGGAAGAGAGAAATAAATATGCAAAGGCTATGATACCATGTGGAAATTGAACCCAAGATATAGAACAATTACACTCACAAAATTGCTAATCAAACATGCAAAATTAACACCAAAGGAGACTGAAATTGGAGCATAACACTAATCTATATTGAGTAAGTGTACAATATCCAAACTTATGAAGTAATAGGTTGTTGCAATATATAATTACATGAGAGATTAGAATGCATATGGATGCCATTCAAAAAGGTAAAAAAGAAGGCTTACTAAAACTAGTCAACTCCCCCATAGGTGCATAAAGCAATTTCCAAATCGACCAAGATGCTCACGAATTGGATAAGTCAAGTAAGAAAGATAAAGAGGGATGGAAATAAAACTCATACATGCTTTTATTAAGAGAAAATCAGGGAGGATGATGTGGGGAAAAAACAAGTCAACTACACCTAGTCTAGCTTTTCCTTTTGCCTTAAATCTCAATAAAACAGGCAACTTTTCAGAAAAAGAAAATATGCGCTTTGGAGGATTTGGAATAAAGAAGGCATGCTAAAATGGGTTTCTAGGATGTTTCTCAAGTGATACATGACTCAGTTTTAGCATGTGTTGACTTTTAGGACATGTACAAGGCAACTAGCATAGAGTGGAATCTAGGAAACTAGGTAATAAGACAAAAATGATTTAATTAATGTCTAAGGTAGGTAACTATGGGTTGATTATTCTAACATAGTGGGGAAAATACAAATGTCAATAAAACAACCCATCAAGCTATCAACCATTTAACTCTCCAAGGAGTAGTTGGGCAATTATTGCCTTGGGGAAAGGGGAGAATGGCCAGCCATCAATCCTAGCAGGGTTGTAAGACTTTGACCCCACGTTTTCCCAAGGGAGTGATCTCACCCAATTACCCTCACGTAGAGGAAGAGAGGGGCATTATTCACATGGAGGTATCCGCAGCTCACTCTCACACGTAGGACGGAATTCCTCATGCACTTACGCAGGAAGCCATAATTTATCTCTAGCAGGAAGCTATTTTTCCCTCACACATGAGCTGATTAATCTCACTCTCATGCAATTGATTTTTCATCAGCCATTTTTCTCCATTCGCCAAGGCACATTTTTGCAGTCTTCTCTATTTTTCCTAGGCTGGGAAATTTGTTTTGGTAATGATCTGTGGGTGGGTTTATTACCCACAATTTTTGCTGCATTTCCCCATCATTTTCCAAGTTGGAATTCATTTTGGTAATTCCTAGCGGATTGAGGAAGAGATCTTGTTTTTCTTGGGATTTTTTGAGTTTGTTTTGGCCACCTTAGGGCCAAAACATCTCTGGAAATCAAATTGGTTATTAGAGGGTTGTTTTCACCCATCTTGAGAATTCGTTTTGTTGTCGAAACTATTTTGGTTCATACCTAGAACCTGCATTTGGCTGTGTAGAGCATCCTGGTGTTGGCTTGGCTGAGTAAGTCCAAGAATCCTTATGTTAATGGGATAACTATGTTTGGAGGTGGTTATTGAATTGACAGTGGGTGTTTGGCCTTGCTTTGTGTAAGTCTGTGTCCCCTAGTTCCCAGTGGAAATCATGCCCGTCTTGGGGGTGGCAGTTATGCTGAGAGAGTAAGGAGCACACTGGCCTATGGTTGGGTGGAATGTTGCAAGGACATAGCTAGTTGCGGGGAAGCTTCTTCTAAAGATAAGTATTCTTGTATTTAACTCTGCAATTGTATTTTCGTTGTAAATTGTCATGAACATGTTAAATGCTTGAACCAGATGAATGTTGTTTGTTTTATGAGTATGAACAACATGTGTGTGAACGCTTGAATGTGTATGCTTTTGCTGTAGATTTCATATCTTATACATCTGTGTATGTTTTTAAGTTTCATGCATTTTATTTCATGATTATGGGGCTAGTTTTCCCGGGTTGCTAGAGGCATAGTTGCGTCCTCTATCTAGTAGAGGGGCAGGGATGTGACAGGGTTTATCAAGATTTCCAACCAAATATTATGCACATGTCCAAAATGCACAACAAGACACATCCAATCCAACTATTAGTTTGGTTTATCAGGATGCTCAGCCAAGACAATATCCAATTAGGTTTCACAGGCTCCCCATCCAAGCCAATATACAATTGGGTTTATCAGGCTGAAAGCCAAGCCAATATCCTTTGGGATTCATAGGATACTAAGGTATTGGAAAGGTAGAATGACTAAGATACTGGCTCATTTAAGAGCTAGGGACAACTCCACAAGATCTATCTAGTATGGTATCCACATTACCTACACCCTAACACAAGGAAGCATCCCCTACTCTTCTCCACAGTCCCTCGAGTTATGCCTTACCTTCTATTTCTCCTCAGGATGTGCAGTGAATATTCACCAGCCACTCTTATCTTTCTGTGATGTTCCTCTCTGCACTAGGTTTATTCAGCCCATTACTTGTCTCTTCCACTCCTAAGTTTTGCATATAGTTTAGACCCAAACCAGGGTGCACATCACAACAAACCATAGGGAGACACAACAACATGGGGCTTCACTCTATAACATAGAGAAACATGGTCTCATACCACTCTATAGTTTAGGATAACACTACAACACATCAACCAAGGTCTCAGAAAAGGAAAATAATTGCAGAAACACTCTGCTAAACCAAAACGCTCTGCGACTCTAGAGAGTGAACCATCACGACTACGGGATCAGGAATAATCAACAATGAACGCTAAGGAACAACAAAACCTTCCCCAACTGAGGAAAGATGATATGCACGAGTCCATGTGCTTCCTTGCATCAGAATCAAGATTACGGCTTCCCAGACTGCATGCTGGAAGAAATCTCATTCATGAAACCAATTTTTTCATTCCTTTGAATTGAAGTGGTTTTTTTATTTAGTGTAATTGGAGATATCCTAGTACTCTAATAGGTAATCTCTTATTGACTAGAATATGTGATTCCCTCCCTAAGTATGTTTGTTGGAAAATTTGGGCATCTTTAAACTATGGGATTTTTAAAGATAAGTTTCTCTTAGTTGTTGATACCTCTATAGCAGGTAAATATTTGTTGAATGAGTATTTTCAGTATCGATTGGATAAAAATGATATTTTAGAATATTGGACCCCTAAAGAATAAAATTGGATCAAATACTTATTTCGTTTAAAATATCCTCATTCATTGGTTCATAAGACTAAAACTTAGTTACCCGCTTTCCAATTGAGGATGAGCCATGAAGAGTTTATAACTTTTAGAAGCAGAGAGAGAGGTTCTATATTCTCTTTTTTAATGGCTCTTCTAAAGGTAACCCCCGGGTGGCAGGTTTGGGAGAGGTTCTTTCTGAAACTGGAGGAACAATTGTTAAGAATTTTTCTTATGGACTAGGGATTGGAACAAACAATCAAGCGAAAATATATGCTATATTCTTATGTTTGAAGATGTCCATTGAAGTCAATGTTCTCTCGCTAATTGTGATAGGAGACTCTCTTCTTGTCCTATCTTAGGTTAAAAAAAGAATTGATATTCAGGATCAAATAGACGACTCTCTTCATAACAAGATTTTAAGCTTCTCCCCTCCCTTTGATTCTCTTCTCCTTTATCATTTTTGTAGGGATTTTAATATCTTGGCGAATTTTTTGGATAATCAAGCCTCCCAACTTCTAAGTGGAGGATATAAATACAATGAGGGACACATTAATCTCATAAGTATTCCTTGATTATTTCATGGTTTATAAGTTTTCCTTGTTTCCTCGGGGGTGGTGGATGTCTTTATTACTTAAGGACAATCTCCTTGAAACTTGTTCTACAATGGTATTTTCTAAGTGTATCTGGATGACTTATTAACTATGATGACAACTCTTTAAAGGATTATTTTTCTCCCTCTTTCCTCGATCTTCTTCACATTATTCAGGAAAATTTCAACACTGTGTTTCGATATTCTCTGACTTGGTTTGTTTTAGAGCTTGGGCTGTTACCAAATTTTGAATGGTGGCTATAAAAGGAAGGATCATGATCGTCTTCTCCTTAGCGCGGGGAGGAATGCGCATTCACAATAATGTATTGTCTTGCTTGTTCCCTAAGGTACCAATCTTCTACAATTATTTTTCCCGTGTCTTTCAGGTTTGGGATACTTGTCAGTTAAGCAGCTTGAGTAAAGGAATTTGTTTCGACAAGGGTTTCTTGTTTCAAATTTATGAGGAGAGTTATATGTGATATCAAAACTGTTGCTTTGAACCTTTTAATGAATTAGCATGTATTTATTAAATCACCTTCCTTTATTTTCATGTTCACAACAAAAAAAAATTTGGCATCAATGCTCCTCTTTGGTATGGGCACACCTATGCTCACTGTTGTTTAAGGTTCATTGATGCTCATCTTTGGTAAAAGTGCATCGATGCTTCTTTACTGTAGGTGCACTGGTGCTCCATTTCCAATGTGCATTAGTGTGGTTTTGGCCAAAAATACATCGGTGCTTCTCTTTGGTGAAGGTGCACTTGTGCATGTTTGGTATAAGCACATTAGTGTATATTGGTATAAACGCCTCGGTGCATCTTATGCAGAAGTGCATCATTGCATCTTTTGCAAAAGTGCACCGGTGCATCTTTGCAGAAACACACTTATGCATTGTTGCTAGAAGCGCACTGGTGCATCTTTGGTAGAAGTGCATCAGCACATATTTGGAAAAACACATTGGTAAAAAAATATTATTCTAAATCCTCCATCCTTCAACATAAAATCCTTCGCTAAAACATCTGGTACGATTGACAGAGGATGTAGCGAAGTTTTTTTGAAAATGTTGACCAATCTTGTAACACTAAAAGCATCTGCTACAAGGCCTTTTCCTGGTAGTGTGCTGATGCTGGAAATGAAAATTCAAGAGCGTATGTTGTAATTGTCATTTTTTGGTGTTGACTCCAAACTTCCGATGTGCCTATGTCAGAAATCAAAATTTGAGAGTGTTTGTTGTAATTGTCATTTGTTAGTGTTGAATCCTGACTTGTGACGTGCTGACATTGGAAATCAAAAGTTGGGAGTGTTTGTTGTAATTTTTGTTATGTTTATGCCGAATCCCTAATTTCGATGTCTCGACGTCAGGAATAAGAAGTCAGGAGTGGTTGTTGTTTTTCTAGTTTAGGTTTTCGACTATCAAAGTTAGGATCGACATTGTGAAGTCAAGATCTATGTGTTTTCAGTTACAAAGGAAAATTAATTTGTTGGTTAGTTAATTAACCCTATTTAATGTATGATTATTTAATTTTAGTCTAGGATTAAGTCTTGATAAAGCTTGTAAATGATTATTTAATGATTTTTGTTAACTACGCTGCATAAAATAGTTAAGTGAGGCTCGTCAATAATTATTTAACCTTTTGAATTAATTTTTTATTTTTTTTAAGAGTCTAAGTAGTTCTCTTGTATGTTTTATCTCAGATGAGTACTAAGTAGTTGTGTAGCATGCGGGTACACTGCAGTTTGATATAAGAGCTAAGGTTTAAACCCTTAGCCTCTGGGAATTGTTTGTTTCAAAAAGCATATGCTCTTGAATAGTTAATTCCATAATTGTATTGTATGAAATGTTATATGAGAATAATGAGAATAGAATTATGCATATGAATTTATAATGTGAACTAACAAACAAGGTTAAATTCATATTGTTAGCTATAGTACAATTTGTTTCAGGCCTTTATAGTTGCCAATTGCTAGAGTAGTAGGCCTTTGTCGTTGCTGATTATGGAACAACATAATCATATTAACGAACAGTTGATGCATAATCTAAATACGAATGCAAGACATAGTGCAAAAAGTACCTTTTGTGATAGTAAGGGAAGGAGAAGAATCCATGAACATAGAAAATTATGATAGGTACCAACATTCCAAGGATAATGATGCAAGTGAAAGGAAGGTGCATTATCGACACCATTCAGTTTGAAGTCATCTTAGGATTAAGAAACCTGAATATAGGAATGATGCCCATCCTAGAAAGCATCAAAAAATAAAGAGAGATGGGAATGCTTTACAGGGTGAACTAAGAAATATTAATCCTCCCACCTTTAATGGAGAGAAATCCGGTGAAGTTGTCAAGATTTGGATTTTGGAGATGAAGAAGTATCTCTAGTTGCATAGATTATTCAGATAATCAAGAAGACAAGAATGCCAATTTTAACCTCTAGGGAAAAGGTTATAGGTGGTGGAATCAATTGGTATAGGTAGAATACCTAGATGTAAAGAAAATTTCTTGGAGGAGATTCCAAAGGTATTTCAAGCAAGAATACACGTCACAACAATACTATTACAAAAAATTGAAAGAGTGTTTTGAACTATGATTGGGAAGCATGACAATGGAGGAATATGAGAAGAGATTCTTGGAGTTGTTGAATTATGTGGACTTCATCTAAGAGGAAAAGGTAAATACCTGACATTTCCAGAGTAGTTTACCAACATTTCATAATGAAAAAATATGCTATGATGAACCTCATGCTTTAAAAGAATGCATATAGATGGCTAAATGCCTGTATGAGAAAGGCAAGAGTAGGAAAGATTCGCATAGGAACTTGAAGGGTAAGCTGAATATGAAACAAGAGAAGAAGAAAACGGGATTTAATTACTTTAAAGTTAAATATGAAAAATTTAACAATTTTAGGCATCCCACTTCAAAATATTGTCTAAGGGAGGATGAACCTATAGGACAAAGGAAACCAAGGAAGGTTAAATGTTGGAAGTGTGGAGGTGATCGGTGACCACTACCTCAACAATTATCCGAAGAGGAAGAACATGGATTCTAGAATGTACAATGTGAAGGACGTAATATGTTGCTCAAAACATTCCATGAATTCATGCAGCATTGGACAATTGCCAAGCATACCTCTAGCCTTTGATAATTGAAATTGATGTTAAAGTAAATAATTTACCGGTTTCAATTCTGATTGATTATGGAGCTTCATTCAGTTATATAAATGCTAACATGATTGAAAGATGCAAGTTAGTGAGAAGTAAGTTGTCTAAGCATAGGATGGTGCAATTAGCTACAGGAATGAGAAGGAAAATCACATCTATGGTTAGAAACTACAAATTTTCAATGAATGGAATGTAGACCAATTTCGATTTGGACATAACTACTCTGGGGTCGTATGATTTGTTTCTTGTAATGGACTTGTTGGAGTCGCATCACATGATTCTTGATTGTTGGAGAAACATTGTGACTTGCCAAGATAAAGATGGTATCGTTGTTCAAGTCGAGGGAATTCTTAGATCAATTTCAATGAGAGAAATAGAAGCTATGCGTATGAAAAAGTGCATCAGAAAGGGTTTACAGCTTTATGCTATTCACACTGAGGAATTACCAGCAGAAATGGATCCACATGTTGAGGTAATTCAGGTACTTAGTGAGTTTAAAGATGTATTCCAGGATATGCATGGGTTGGCACCAAATAGGGACATAGATTTTATAATTGACTTGGTTTCTAGAGTGGTTCATGTGTCTAAACCTCCTTTCAGGATGATCACCTCGCAGATAAAGGAATTACAGATAAAATTGGATAAATTGTTGGAGAAAGGTTACATTCACCCTAGCATTTCACCTTGGGGAGATCCAGTGTTGTTTGTGAGGAAGAAGGACGACACGCTGAGGTTATGTGTGGACTACCGATAGTTAAATAAATCCAGCATCAAGAAAAGTTACTCACTACCAAGGGTTGAAAACCTCTTCGATAAGATGAGAGGGGAAAGGGCGTTTTATAAGATCGATTTGAGGCTTGGGTATCACCAAGTGCGCATAAAGGATGAAGACATCAATAAGACTGCTTTCAGGACCAAGTATGATCAATATTAATGCATAGTGGTACTTTTGGGTTAACAAATGCCCGAACCACCTTTATGTGCTTAATGAATGGGGTGTTTAAAGAGTTCTTGGAAAAAATTATCATAGTCTTATTAGATGACATTTTGGTTTATTCCAAGTTTTAATAAGAGCATTAGGATCATCTCAGGATTACTCTGCAGATCCTGAGGGAGAACCATTTGTATGCCAAGCTTAGAAAATGTTATTTCTACCATAAGTAGGTAATTGTACTTGGGTCACATCATTTTTTTTAAAAGGTGTAGAAGTGGACCCTACTAAGGTAAAAGCAATCCAAAACTGGCCTACTCTCAGGAATGTGACAAAGGTTGGATCATTTATGGTATTAGCAGGTTATTATAGAAGGTGGATAACGTCTTTCTCCTAAATTGCGAATCTGATTACCTGCTTTCAGAAGAAGAATATGAAATTCATCTGGATCCAGAAGTGCGAACAAAGTTTCAGACTCTTGAAATAGTTTCTCACTTGCGTTGTGAGTCTAAAACTTCCAGATTCGGACAAGGAGTATGAAGTATGTACCGATGCATCTGTGGAAGGACTTGGTTGGTGGAGTCTTGATGTAAGATGGTCAGGTGATGGTAAGATGGAAGACACATTTGAAAATCAGGTTGCATGAAGCATTAAAGGCATATAATCATTATCTATAGGTTGCAACATTGTTACAATCAAGTAGCAGACCCTTAAATTTTTCCGAGTATTCATTGGCTACTGATGGAACTCTTTAATTCAAGGAAAAAAATTATGTACCAACTGAAAGCGACTTGAGGAATATTATAATTCAAGAAATGTATAAGGTTACTCATGCAGGACAACCTAGTTACTAGAAGACATTAACAACGCTGAAGAAAGTGTTTTATTGGCTAGCCATGAAGAAGGAAATAGCAAGGAACATTGCTCAACATTTGGACTTTCAAAGGGTGAAAGTAGAGCATAAGCATCCTGCTGGTCTACTCCATCCACTGCCGAAATCCAAATGGAAGTGGGATGTAGTGACAATTGAATTCAATACCAAGTTTCCAAGGGCACAAAGGCAACATGATTATATTATGGTGGTGTTTAACAAATTAACAAAGTCACCCCAATTTGTATCTATACAGTCAACCTTTAAGGTAGGTAAGGTTGCAGAGGTGTACATGAAGGAAATTTCGAGATTGCATGGCATTTCTAAGGCCATAGTTTCAGATTGAGACCCAAAGTTCACTTCAAACTTTTGGAAGGGTTTGTTCATAGAATTCAGAACCAAGACTAACCTTAGTACAACTTATCATCCACATATAGATGGACAGATTGAGCGAGTGAAATACACGTGAAATATCAAGTCATAGGGGACATGCTATGAATAATGTATGCAATGGACAAGCTCGATAAGTGGGAAGATTATTTATATCTAGTGGAGTTTGCTGATAACAACGGTTACTAAGAATCACTAAATGTGAGTCCATTTGAATCTCTCTATGGTAGGAAGTGCAAAGTTCTGGTGAATTGGAAAAATCCTATGGATAGGTTGGTTGTTGGCCCGAAAATGATTCAAGCCAATGGAACAACAGGTAACCAAGATACAACGGAATTTAAAGATTGCACAAGAAAGGTAGAAAAGATGTGCAAACAAAGTCAAATTGCATAGAGAGTTTCAAGTTGGGGACAAAGTATTTTTGAAGGTTAAAGGCAGGAAAATTTCATTGTGTTTGGGCAACTACAAGAAGTTGGCTGCTAGGTTTTGTGGACCCTTTGAAGTCCAGAGAAGAATCATAATATGAGAAGATGTCGAAGAAACCACAGTAACCAGTTGATTAGGTCGATATTTCGAATCCATATAAAGACTCATCATCAAGACGCATTGTCAAATGTGGAGAGTGTGAGAACTAAGGCATTAATACCAGAGACGTGGGGATAAAAATGAGACAAGGTTGGCTTGTGTGGGGAAACTAGGGTTTAATTGGTGAAGAGAATAAGGTTGTTAGATAGATGAGAAAAAAATTTAAATGGTTTGATTAATAATTTTAATAAAAAATTTTAAATTTTTTTAATGTTATTTTATAAAAATCTTTATACAGTTAATAAAGTTGTTAATTATAATTATAATTTTAGTTCAATTGAACTTTTAATTTTAGTTCTAACTTTAATTTAATTATAATTATAATTTTAACTTTAATTTTAATTTTAGTTTAAAATTTAATATAGTTATACTTATAATTTAAATATAATTTTTATTTAGTTTAATTTTAATTTTTTTAAATTAAGATTGTTATTTATTTATTTATTTTTAAACCTTTATATTTTATTATTATAGTTATAATTATAATTTAATATAATTTGTATTTAATTTAATTTTAATTTTTTAAAATTAAGATTGTTATTATTATTATTTTAATGCCTTAGTTCTCACACTCTCCACATTTGACAATGCATCCTGATATGGATTCGAAACGTCGACCTAGTCAACTGGTTACTGTGGTTTCTCCGACATCTCTTGAAACTAACCACCATAGAAATTTGGCAACATAATCATAATAGTTTCAAATGAACTTGCTATTCCAACTATGGTTAAAATACGTAATGTTTTCCATGTTTCTCTTTTGAAAAAGTATGTATATGACTCTAATCATATTCTTGATTGGTACACGATATAGGTGATACTCGAAGGGGAAATCCAATTGAAACCAATCTGCATACTAGACCAAAGAACCAAAAATATCATGAACATATCCATATATCAGGTAAAGGTCCAATGGACCTATTACAACCATGAAGAAGCAACCTAGGAGCTAGAAGATAAGATGCATGGAGAGTATCACCGTCTATTTTAAAGAACATAATTATGTAATTAAATTTTGAAAATTTTGTTCTTAATTTTTGGGCATTGAAAACACCGAGGACGATGTACATTTTAAGGGGGGGGGAATGTAACACCCATGGACTATTTCCCCAGTTTAAAATGTAATTATGTAAATATGTAATGGTTTATGAGTGCCTAAATGACATAACTCAATGCACGTTTTGCATTTTTTATATAAAAGTATGAGCTTGTCATGGCTCAGTCAGAATGATAGATGACCGGGGACTCATGTATTCACCCATGACAACGAGGAGGGAGTTGTAATAGCTAGGGGGGATAAATTATAACCCTACGGTTTAACCTTGCATACCAAAAGAAGACACTTAATTTTTTATTAAGCCTTAATATCCTTGCTTAACCTTAAGAACCTGTTTATGAGTTAAAATATGTATAAGTGGAGATTAGTTGAAATTTTGACAAGTGTTATGGATGTGAAATATCCAAGCAAGGTTGGTGGAATCGAGCTTGGAGAAAGAGGCCCGATATTGTTAGAGGATATGTGTTGTACAATTTGGGGGGAGAATACACAACAAGTTAAGAGGAAAAACATTCAATCCAAATCGGGAGAGTGGAGAAGAGTGCTAAAAAATGTTGTTGGATGGTTTTGGATGCGCAGAATAGAAGCTATGGAGGTTGAGCATGAAGAAGGGAGTATTCATAACAATTAGTTTACAGAGGAAAAATAATCTTTTGCATAGGATCTACTGACGCACCATGCTAATAAGAATTCTTGTTGAACGTGGGTGTAGAGTGCACAATGTACCGAATCAATAGTGCAGTGGGTCACAACCTAGAGCATGTAGTTAGACACCCAAGTTATTTTTTCAATTGGTGTCTCCAGTGGACTGAGAAAACATGTCCAAAACCTGAATGCGATACCCAATTTTGACCATTTGTAGTGGTAGTCAGGTTGAGTGAATCTTGTGAACCCAAACCTAATTTGCAAGCCTTTTGAGTCGATATTACCCCAATTTTTTTTCCTCTGGTTGCACCAATGAAATGGAAAATGGTGCATGGAATTGAATTGGTAGAATTCTAAGGACAAAGAACAATGACAATCATCATTGTTGTGCTAGTAGAATGAAGCTAAGGAAGTGAATTGCACGGTTTGACATGGATTTGGTTGTAAGCAAGTAAATCCTGACTATCAAATGATAAACCTTGAGAAAAATTAGGCTGGTGAGAAGTGTGTGGTGAATGCATGAGTCTCAGCTCGAGGGTGGTGTTCTGCTGAGAGGTTTACTAGAAGACCTACCTATGGTTGGGTGGAGCATGGCTACCGCAAAACAAATTGCTAGAAAGTTTAATCTAAGATAAGTCCATACAACTTGATGTTAAATCTAAATGGATGTAATATTTTGGTTGTTAGGGAGCAATTGTGTATAATGTTCTATATGAATGCTTGAATTATAAATGATAGTTTATTTACAAATTAAAGGGTTTGGATAAGTAATTGTTCATGACATTGGCTATGAATTTAGTTAAGCGATTAATGCCTTAGTTGGACATTGGAAGAAAAGACAATAGATTCCAAAGGTTGTTGTTTTTCTCCTTGAATTAATGAAATCATATGAATTATGCCCTAGTTGGACATTGGTAAGAAATCCAATTGGTTCGAAGGATTGTTTCGGTTTTCTGTCTAAATGAATTAACCTTAGATGGACATTGGTAGCTAAGCCAATATGCTACATAGGTTGTGGTTGTTTTTTTTCCATGTGATGGTTAAGCATGTATGTCATTCCAATTTCATAGTTTTATAAGCAAAATGTAAATGTTTATGATAAAGTAATGGTTATAAGAATTGTTGGGGAATTGGATAATTTCGACATGTTTAGGCTTGGATGCCTCCAAGATTGGTACTATAGGATAAGGGAATTGTTCCTTAGTGATACTATGTATACCCTTGTTAGGATGAAGGTTGTTAAGCTTGTCCAATTTCCCAATGTTTCAAAATTTTGTAACTGTTATAGCATTAACAGTTTTTAAGTGGTTTTGAGTAAAAATGACTAGTTCAATTTTGTTATCAATTTCATTAGAATGGAATTTGATGTTTGGAGAGGTTATATATGTTTTCCATCCTTTATATATTTGTGATTTAAGACTGTTAAGTTTGGCTGTGTTTCCTTGGTTCAGTTCTCAAACCTGTGAATGAAACCCTTGCTTGAATGGAACTTGTTTGATGCTTGGGGAAACCTGTTTTTGCTTGTTTAACCCGCGATGAATTTTGTCCTTTTTTTTGGTTACCCTCACGTTTTTGTGTCATTCCATAATCTTGACACATGTTTTGTGGGAAAGAACTCCAGTGCCAATTCATGGTGGAAATCCTTGTCTACCTCTCTGCTTCATTTCCTTAACTGTTTATATGAAAAATGGTTATGTTTTGGTCTGTTAAATCAAAGTAATCAGGGTCATTTATTATAGTTCCGATGAGTAGGTGGACACACTTGACTTCCAACGTGTCAATGTCAAGAATTCAAATTTGGGATGATTTTTTGTAACTTTTGAATGTTGGTTCTGACTCTCGACTTCCGACTTAGCAACATCGAAAATTGAAAGTTGGGATTGTTTATTGTAATTTTTTGTTTGTTGGTGTCGATTCCTGACTTTCGATGTGCCAACTCAGAAATTGGAATTCATGAGTGTTTGTTGTAATTATCCTTTGTTGGTGCCGAATCCCGAATTTCAATGTGCCGATGTCAAAAATCGAAATTCGGGAGTGTTTGCTATAATTGTTGTTATGTTTGTTCCAACTCCTGACTTCCTACGTGCCAAAGTCAGGAATCAAAAGTTAGGGGTGGTTGTTATTTTTATAGTTTGGGATTCCGACTTCCAATGTTGGGAACAACATTATGAATTTAGGATCAACGGGTTTTCAATTGGAAAGGCGTATTAATTTGTCGATTGGTTAATTAACCCTGTTTAATGTATGATTAATTAATTTTAATTTGGGATTAAGTATTGATTAAGCTTATAAATACTTATTTAAGGAGTTTTTTCTAAATACGCTTCCGCATAAAAGAGTAAAGTGAGGCTCAATGTTAATTATTTAACCTGTTGAATTAATTTTTTTGTGATTTTTTTTATAGAGTCTAAGTAGTGCTCTTGTAATTCTTAGCTTAATTGAGTATCTAACTAGTAGTTGAGTATGTTTTGACACATTAAGTGCAACGTGTACAAACACAATGAAGGGCTAAGAAGGTAAACACATATCAAATTACGAGGTTATTTGTCTCATAGCATATGGAGCATTAGAGAGCAAAAAATATAGCATTTAAAGTTAAGAGTAATGCTAGAATAATTTATAAAATTACTTGATTTTACTAATTTCTCACATCAATGGAGTCAATAATGTCTAAGTTAAAGTACCGAACGCCTTGATGGTACATATAAAGTGCTTCAGACATTTGCAAGTGAAAACTTAGGTTAGCAAGTTAAGAATATTCAATTTTTGTGCAAAAGAATTGAAAGGATGGCATGTCGATTACTAATCCTTGCAACTAGGAACTAATAACATTATTATATAATTATATATTCAAACATAAACAAAATTTTGTATTCCTAACCACTTTCTTGTGCTTCTCTCCATAGCTTTGCAACTAGTGTTTTGCATTCACAATACTCCATGTTTGGTTTGTTGCATTTGCCATCAAGTTCATGATAATGGCATAAATATTTATGCATCTCCATGTCTTTGCCACAAGGGCATGAACATAAATATATCCAAGAGGTCTTATATTTTTACTTGGATTTCAAGGTACAATCAATAAGATTGTCAAAATACTAAAGAGGAAGCATGTCAAGGTAACTTTCAAACTTCCCAACACCTTTTAAAAATGTTGGCACTCTACACAATCGTCTTTATTTATCAATCAATTTTGTTTAAGCAATTGTATAAGATGAAATGTTGTCATGGTGGTGGTTAATGTCAAGAAACCAAATTGATGTATGAGACCCCCTTGTTTGTGGGACAAGGGACCCCTCCATGCAATGACTTGAATATTTAAGCTTATAAAAGTGTACAAACTCTACTCCTCTCAGAATACACTAAAATTAATTATTAATTTATTAACAAAATAATAATATAAAAATGGAAAAATCATTTCTTCTATTCAACAAAAATAATGAGTAAAATTACATTTTCCCTTATCAAATTGAAAGTTAAGATTTTCATTTATAACTTGATTTAATAAATATAATAAATAAATCAATTTATTGTATTGGGACAACTTTATTTTATTATTATTATTTTGAAATAAAATCATTAATTAAACAATTGAAATTATAAATAAAAAATTTCTTTTATTTGTCCTTTTCTTTTTTATTTTTTTAATTGTTTGAAAACTTTATTTCATTTATATTATTGGTTGAAGCTTGGGAACACTAGGAGTCCAAGGTCTTTGTTATAGATAGATATGTCCTATGGTCAATATGGAATAAACATGGCATTATCTTATAAAAGAAGATCAATGAATAGCTAGAAATGGAAGGTAAGCATGCTAAAGGCCAAGCAAGTTTTAGAAGGAATCATTCAACCACATACCACCTCATTACACATAGGATCATTGCAGAGGAATGTCATAATAATAAGTCTGACCTATTTTGTTGCTTTGTGGATTTTAGAAAAGGTTTTGATACAATTCCTAGAAATAACCTATGGAATAGGATAGATGAGCTTAAGGTTCCTTTTGAGTTGAGAGATGTTGTGATAAGGTTATATGAAAAGGTCATTGCCAAGTTTAAGAATAATGAGGGGTGGACTACATATATAAATTATAACATTGCAGTTAAACAAGGTTTCCCCCTCCCCCCTATCATTTTTGGCATTTACATTGATAAGCTAGAAAAGTGTTTAGAAGAAGCAGGTTGCATTGGTACAATCTTAGCTGGGATAATTATCATCCTCCTACTCTATGTTGATGATATTGTTCTTATGGCAAGGCATCATTCTGATCTCGATAAGAAGTTAAGAATTCTTAAAGATTTTTTCTCTAACATGGGTATGACTATTAACACCGACAAGACAAAAAACATGATTATAAAATCTAAGAAAGACACCTATGCAAATTTGATTTATGATAATAGAAATATAGAGGAAGTGAATTCTTACAAGTATCTCAGAATTGATATTCATCATAAGCTCAATTGGAACTATAGCATTGAGAAAATGATTAATGGAGGGTGGAAAGCTTATTTTGGTCTTGAAAATAACTGTAAATTAGCCAATTTGGTCATGTGGGATAAAAATAAGTATTCTTTGAAACTCTTGTCATCCGTGTTATCTTGTATGGTTGTGAAGTATGGGGGTGCAACATTTCTAGAGAATCTTGGAGGAAGATTGAGCAAATCCAGAAGCGGTTTATAACTTATAACCTCANTGTCCTATTCTCCTCATAGAAGTGGGTCTTTCCCCCATTGAGAGCATGGCTATGACTAGGTACCTGATGTAAAAGCATAAGATAAATAACATGGGAAACGAGAGACTTCCTAAAATTGCTTTAAAGATACCATGGCTTGGTTAAACGATTGGAGCATTGATGAAAACGACATTTTGCAGAACATTGACAATGCCAAAAATATTATTACTTTTAAGTTTAAAGAGAAATTCTGGTGTGAGGAAAATTTATCCATTAAGAGAAAATTATGATACTATTAGGAGGTCATTAATCCTAACTTGGAAGATCAGAAGTATCTCTCAGTAGTAACTAGCTCATGGAAGAAAATTAATATAGCCAAGATTTGAACGAACTCTCATGAACTCCATAGCGAAACAAGGCGTCGGTCTATTCCTAAAATTCGATGGGCAGAAAGAGTTTGTCATCTGTGTGAGTCTATGAGCGTTTATGATGAAAATCACTTTCTCTTAGAGTGTCTTGCTTACACCCACATTAGATCTGAGTTTCATAGTATTTGCTACAATACAAACCTTTATAACCTCCTAACTTGCTAAAACTATAATGAGCTTGAAAAGCTTCTTCGCAAGCTTTTTGAGCACAAAAAAAAGATTTTAAAGTAAACAAAGTATTATCCTTTTTAAGGTCCGATAGATCAAAGTTGGTCTCAGTGGACGTTAATCATCATCATCAACTTAATTTAATAAATAAAATAAATAAATTGTAGTGAAACATCTTTATTTTATTGTGAAATAAAATCATTAATTAAATAATTAAATTATAAATTAAAAAAAAAAAAAAAATTATTTGTCGTGTGCTTTTTTAATTGTTTGAAAACTTTATTTTATTATTAATATAGTGAAATAAAATCGTTAATTAAACAATTAAAATTTTAAATAAAAACATTCCTTTTATTTATCCTTTGCTTTTTTGTTTTGTTTATTGTTTGAACCTTTAATCTTTTAGTTTTAGTTTTAAATAGACTTTGTGTTTTTAGTAAACGTATATTCTTTCACTTCTTCCCATCCTTTAAAGAATATAAAAAATAATTTTAATTTATTTAAGAGATTTATTAATATTCTTAATAAATATTAATAAATAAATATCTTTAAAAAATATAATATATATATATTTTTTAAATTTATTTAAAAGAGTTATTAATATTCTTCATGAATATAAACAAATAAATACCTTAATTTGTTCGTTTCATATTCTCATTTTTTTGGGTTGATGATTAAAAAATTAATTTTTTTTATAAAACAAAATCTAATAAAATTATTTAGTTATATCATTTAATATAAAGAAACTATAATAAAATTTAAGTGTTTCTAATTTTATATTTGGAATTATCGTGCAATAACTTGCTTTTGAATTTATTAATTCTAATTTCTATAAGAAAAACAATTTAGATAAAAATTGTCCTTACAATGGTTTAGAGAATGATATTTTGAGTCTAAAAAATGAGGGTAATATACTATTAATAGGTGACTTTCTTGCTCGAACTTCAAGCAACCAAGTTATTATTCTAAGTAATCATTCCAACCCAAATCCTCTTTGGTTAGACGAAGACCTTACTCTAGTTGGAAGGTACAAAAGAAGCTCTGAAGATCTAGGGGGAAATTTGTTTGGGTCTGAGCTAGTCAAGCTCTACAGTGCTCAAGATCTCATAATTTGCAACGGTCTAAAGAAGTGGCCCAATTATAACCAGATGACCTGTATCCATGGGCTTGGTAGCAGTGTGGTAGACTATGTTATTTCCGATATCCCTTTATACAACGAAATAATAAATTTTGACATCTTACATGACCACAAACTTGACTGAGATCATAGACCTTTAATTGTAACTCTCAATTTTGTCATGCAGAGAGATCCCATAGAAGATGATCCTCATAGCCAAAAAAAATTCATCTTTGATAGAAATAAAAATGATCTTTTTTCTAAATGAGTTAAAAATTAATTTGCTTCCTTTATCAAGTATACACAATATAGAAGACCTCTATCATAATTTTACCACAACCCTCTCGTATTCTATTAACAAGTTCTCAATTGAAGTTTCAAGTAATAAAATAAATAATTAAACCAACCCTTGGTATGATAAAGATTGTAAAAGCGCGAGGAGAGAAATTAAGGAAGCTCTTGACGAGTCTCTTAAAATTGACAAAATAAAAATTTACAAAGCCCTAACTAAAAGGAAAAAAAGCAGTATATCCATAAAAGACAAGAAAATCTCTTACACCTCTCTAAGGCGGCTCCTACGAAATTTTGGAGGGAGATTCTATCTAGAAAAATTAAAGATAATAATAAAATTTCTTTACACAACTAGAATTCCTATCTTAAAAATCTTTATGAATCCCCAAATGGCATATATAACTTTGAAACCCTGCTCACAACGGAAGAAGTTTTCTCTTTATAGGACATAGATTTTGGGGTTTTGCGTCTGGAAAATGGAAATGCTAAGGACATTGAAGGGTACCAGGCAAAAATCTTAAAAATTGGTGGTCATGTCCTCATCCCTCACATCCACAAGCTTTTCAATCAAGCGGACAAGCAAGGGTTCCCTAAACCTTGGAATCAAAGCCTCATTATCCCTATTTTCAAAAGTGGGGATACAAATAACCCCTCTAATTATTGGACAATTATGATTATCCCTCTCTTAGCCAAGTTATATGGTATTATTTTGGAAAAGAAGATCAACATATGTCTTGAAAGTGAAGGTAAGAGGGCTAAAGGGAAAGCGGGTCTTAGAAGGAAGCACTTAACAATGGACCACCTCATTATGCTTAGGATAATTGTGGAGGAATGTCGTAATGATAAATCCAATCTCTTTTGTTGCTTTGTGGACTTTAGAAAGGATTTCGATACGGTTCCTAGAAATAACTTATGGAATAGATTAGAAGAGCTAAAGGTTCCTTTCGAGTTGAGAGTTGCCGCAATAAGGTTGTACGAGAATGTCCTTGCTAAGTTTAAAACCAATGAGGGGTGGTCGAAAGATATTAAGTGTAATATCGGATTTAAACAAGGTTTCCCCCTCTTCCAGACCATTTTTGGGATTTACATCGATAAGCTAGAAGGTTGTTTAGAGGAAGCAGGATGTGCTAGCACAATCTTAGCTGGAATAGTCATGATCATTTTTCTCTGTGTTGACGATATTGTAGGCTTCTCGCAAGGTGCCCCTTTAATATTGATAAGCAACTAAGACTTTTTAAGGATTTTTTCTCTACCATGGGCATGACTGTTAACACTGACAAAACAAAAATTATGATTATTAAATCCAAGAAGGACACTTGCGCTAAGTTTATGTATGACAATAGAAACTTGGAGGAAGTGTCTTCTTATAAGTACCTAGGAATTGATATCCATCACAAGCTCAACTGGAACTATAGCATTAAGAAAAGGATTAATGGAGGGTAGAAAGCTTATTTTGGTCTTGAACATAATTGAAAAGCAGCAAACCTTGTGATGTGGGATAAAAAGAAGCTCCTCTTTGAAACTGTAGTCACTCCTGCTATCTTGTATGGGTGTGAGGTTTGGGGTTGCAACATCTCTAGAGATTCCTGGAGAAAGATTAAGAAAATCCAAAATCGTTTTATAATGTATAACCTCAAAATTAAAAGAAATACACCCTACCCTATTCTCCTTGTATAACTGGGTCTTTCCCCTATCGAGAGCCTAGCTATGGCTAGGATCTTGTTGTACAAGCACAAAATCAATAACATGAGAGACCATAGACTTCCTAAGCTAGCTTTAAATTCTAGCCAAAACCACCTAAGGCTCAAGCGGGGTTGGTATAAAGATACCAGGGCCTGGTTAAACCTTTGGGAGATCTATGAAAATATTGTTTTGCAAAATATTTATAACATTAAAATTTTTGTTACTTCTAAGTTTAAGGAGAAAATGTGGTGTGAAAAAGATTTAGAGGCTAAAAGAAAGTTAAGATATTATAAGGAGATCATTAACCCTATTCTAGAAGATCAAAAGTATCTCTCTGTTTTGACTAGTTCAAAGAAAAAAAATTAATATAGCCAAGATTAGAACGAACTCTCATGAGATACATAGTCGTTGGGAAGTTCCTAAAACACCATGGGTGGAAAGGATCTGCCACCTCATTGAGAATATGGACATTGAGGATGAAAATCACCTCCTCTTAGAATTCCCTGCGTATGCCCATATTAGATCTCAGTTTCATAATCTTTGTTGCAATCCCGACCTTTCTAGCCTTTTAACCTATCAAAATTATAGTGAGCTCAAGACGCTTCTCTCCATGCTCTTTGAGCATAGAAGTACAATTTTAAAACAAACTAAATAATTTGTTTTCTTTAGGTTTGATAGACCAATTTGATCTCAGGGAATGTTAACCATCATCATCATCAATTTAATTAAAATGATTACATATCATTAAATATAATAAAAATAGAATTATTGTTGGCTATCATGGGCAGACCCGGGTTTACTGTGTTTAACCAACAACACCCCTAGCTCACTGGCCCTTTCGGTGATAGACCGCGAAGTGGCCTGAAGTCTGACCCGAAGTGATTCTAATGGGTTGGCCAAGGACTCAAGCGTCTTGGACCAGGTTCTGTGGCATCCTACTTGCGACTCGCAACTTGCTAGCCGTGAGGTCTCTTTCTTTGCACGTTGCGCGACCCTCCGCTCACGTCGCACGATCTCCTCGCCTCGCATCTCTTCTAGCCGCGATATCTCTCTCTTCCCGTCGCACAGTTCCCTTTCCACATCGCACAACTTCCACCGACTCGCGATGACTCCAGCCTTATCGCATCTCCGCGCACCAGGAAACATGTAACTTCTTCCCAACGCTAAGTCCTTAACCTATGGTATCGCGCACTGCAGCTCCTCTGCCGATGCGGTATCGCCTCCCTGCGATATCCTACTCCCGCGTCTCAATGCACTTAGCATTGCTCGTGTCGACTTGCAGGACTGAACATGACAGGCTGTTAACACTGCGACTAGTGACTGTTTCAAGCAAAGCATAAATGAACCCACATACAACATGCCAAAGACTTCAACTTATATATATCCTTCTATATTGCTATGAACTGAATAACGCATACATACACTAAACTGTAAACAAGGTTCATATAATAACTGATAGATGCAAGAAGTAAACACAGCACATAACTCAATCACATAACACTCGATTTTAACGTGGTTCACCTCCAAGATGGAAGTTACGTCCACAGAACTGTGTTTCTATTATAGCTCAGGGGAAGGTAAACATAGTTCTACTGCACCGCATATGCAGCTTGAGATCTTCTCTCTTAGATCTCTTCTCTATCTCTATATTGTCTCTCTTACAATATACTCTTCCCTCTCTGTCGATCTCTGTGGATCGTTACATGCATTCTCTATGAGCCAGCTACTGGTTACAGTAAGATACTACAGCTAATAACAGAACCAGAGCTCAACTCTATTACAATACAAGGTAGCTGTGAGCTAACAGACTCAATGGCTAACTAGCTAGCTGGATGGCTTAAACTGCTCAAAATGCCAACCTTTTACAATACAAAATACATCCCTTTATAGGCGGCCCGAGGGTCTCGCCATTACAACACTGTGGGCCTGTCCCAATAGTAACCCAAACCCTAACTAGTGATAGTCGACGTATCTGTACTTTGAGGTAGCCGCTATCCGTCACACCACAGCTCTCTGTGGTCTTCCATGCTTCCCGACGCTGATCATGGTTACTATGCACCACTTCCCTCACCACAGCTTCCTGCAGTCTTCCATGCTTCCCAGCGTTAACCATGGGTATCGGCGCTGCTTCCCTTGATGTCCTTTGTCTTCAATGCCTCAGCCTCGTTGCTCCTTTTCCTTTATGAGGGTAGCTGAGCCCTCCTGTCTTCCACCGCTGCCTTCAATGAAGTGGGTGAGCTCTCTCGTCTCGGCCGCTCAAGTACCATCGTCTTCCTTGACTTCTCTATCTTAAAAGTCATGGTTTTCGGCTCTGCTCTGCAGCTGGAAACCTGCTACGGTGTCGTAGCTCTATCTTGTCTTCTCTCTGCCAAAACTGTCTGTCCACTAAACTGGCAGCTTCTTCTGTAGCTACGGGACCCTGCTCCAACAGTCCCCTAACACTTACTTGTGGCTCATCCCCGAGCCACTACCAGCGGGCTTCTCCTGCTATAGCTTCTCCTTGGCTTCCTGCGAAGTCTGTTGCAGCCTGTCGCGAAGTCCTGCGACTTCCTTCTGCATCACTTCGACACACTCTCATGCCGAGTCAAGCAAATCTTGACTAATACTGGCGTCTTCTGTTAACTTAGTTCGTAGGCCTCTCTTACCTTTCCTTATTTTTATGCTCGCAGTCTTGCCACTGCAAGACCTGCTGTCGCTGTGCCCACCATAAGGATTCAAATCCCTGGTATCATGAGAACTCCTTTCTATCTGGGTTAGAGCTCGTGCTATAAGGAAGATATAAATCTGTATCTTCCAGGCTTCTCAAAACATGCCGCTCGGCCTGGAGCCCCCTATATGAAAGAGATACAAACCATGAATTCCGTTCCGAGAACAAGCCTTTGTCTGGATGCTGGAATTCTACCATTTGCTGGGTTTGCTGTCCTCTTCCACTTTCCTTCTTAGTAAGTCGCTCCAGGTATTCATGCTCCCTCTGATCGCCAGAGTTTCGCTTCTTTGCCTTAGCAATCTCTTGTTCTTCTCTTAGCTGATCAGATAGGTCGGCTTCCTTCTCCCGTTGCTGTCTTTTCCTCATTTTTACTTTCTTCCTCGCGGGAGATTTCTTCTCGTCATTCTTCTGCTCTGCTTTCTTATCTTCAGTGATCGGCTCGTCTTTCTTCTTCTCGTTAGCAGATATTTTGATGACATCTTCTACATCCTGCGCTTGATTCCTCAGCCTTGGAAATTGTCTTACCTGTGATATTCCTAATTTCACAACCCTGGGCGGCATCGTCATAGGACATACGGCCACCAGGGTCGAAATGTCTCAACATGTCTTCTAAAGGTTCCTCCTCGGGTAGAGCCCACTTGGTGGAATGTCTTGGGCGTGCAATGGCTTCGAACTCTGGGAATCACAGCACTCTGTAACTGGGTGAACTCTGCACACGAAACTCTGAATAGCTTACTCTATAGCTCTCGGGTTTTTTCAAGTGTAACCCTCTCGAATGAACACTTTCTACTTTTATGCCGAAGGCAGCAATCTTGGACACAATGGTCATCTTGACTGGACCCGTCAGTCCTAATAGTTGCATGGACGAGACCACACCCGTCATCCGATCCTCAATAAATGGTGAAATCAGATCACACTTCCCTTGAAGCGTGTGTATACAGGCGCCGGTCTCGTCGAAGATTTGCCAAATCTGGAAACTTAATTATGCTGCAGCCAAATCTACGGTAAGGGATACTGGTCATTTCCTCATTAACGGCTTGTCAGAGGGCGACGTGACGGGCCCTCTGTCGGTTGCAAAACTGGATACGTGGCACGAGGAAACATCGCACTGCTGCGCTGAAACACTGCATCACCTGTGCAAACAAATAAGCGGTTTTTTTTTTTTTTTAAATACTCCCAGCCACTCATGACTTGCGCAAAATGAACCATCCTTATGCGATTCCTCATACTTATGATACCTGCTGGTGTAGACTAGTTCCCTGTGCGATGCCTCCTTTCAACTACACTGGACATCTGCACCACCATAAACTGGCTAAGCTACGGCTGAGAGGTGGGTTGGCTATCACTATAGAGCTTAAGCCTACTGCCATTAATCAATGTGGGAAGAAGCTCCCCATTCAGCTGGCTGAGCTAAACGGCACCTCCGTCTGTAACTTGTTGTATCTGATATGGTCCCAGCCAATGCGTCTTGAACTTCCCTGGAAACTTAATGAATTTACTGTCATAGAGGAGTACTAGGTCTCTGATCTGGAAAGTCTAACTCTTAATGTGTCTGTCATGCCAAGCTTTTTCTCGTGCCTTCTGCACTTTCTGATGGAATCCGGAAATGAATCTGTCTTCCTCTAAGGCAAGCAGTTGCGCTAGCCTTTCCTCCATTGTGTCTGTATCAGTCATCCCGGTGATCTGAGCGATTCGTAAGCTAGGAAGAGTATACTCCATAGGCATAACAGCCTCCTATCCATACACCAAGCTGAAAGGTGTGTGTCCTGTAAGTTTCTTGCATGTGGTCCTATACGCCCATAACACAGCATTAACTCTGAGGTCCCAATCATTCCTTTGGCTGTTGCAGATCTTAGTAAGAGCATTTTCTAAAATCTTGTTAAAGGCCTCCACCGTACCGTTAGCCTGTGGGTGGTAGGGAGTGCTCTTATGGTGCTGAATATCGAATTCTTCTGTCAAGGCCTCAATGGTTCGGTTCAAGAAATGTGTGCCTTGATCTCTCATCAAAATTACTTGGCATCCAAATCTACTTATGATGTTCTCAAAAAGGAACTATGCGGCTGTAGCAGCATCACAATTTCTTACTGTTTTGGCCTCTGCCCATCTGGTGAGATACTCTGTTCCGGTGATAATATATCTCATGCCAGTGCGCTTTCCTGGTGGGTTGATAGGACCCACAAAGTCTATAGCCCACTTGTCAAATGCGTGCAGCGTAACCTGTGGTCGCAGCGGCATTTCATTGCGTCGCGAGGGTTTTCCTACCCTCTAGCAGATATCATAGCATCTGCAAAAGTCCTTGGTATCCTTATGCAACGTAGGCCACCATAATCCTGCGGCTAGGATTTTCTGCTCAGTCGGCTTTCCTGCGAAATGACCTCCTGCGGTTCCTGAATGTGCCTCTCTGATAATAGTGTATTTTTCATGCGGCATCACACATCTGCACAAAACTTCATCCCATCCTAACTTGTATAGGTGTCCTGCAATCAGGGTGAAGTCTGCTGCTTTAACAACCAACTGCTTCTTTTGCTGCTTAGTAAACTCATCAGGCGCTAATCCTGCAGTGAGAAAGTGAATAATATCAGCATAGTAGTCGTCTACAATCTGGATAGAAAACAACTGCGCATATGGAAAATTGTCCTCCAGGTTACTTGGCTCTTCTTCTGAGTCTATTCGCGACAGATGATCAGGTCCAGCGTTCAATCTTCCTGGTTTAACAATGATTTCAAAATCATACTCCTGAAAGAGTAGTAACCATCTGCAGATTCTCCCCCCTAACACTGGATTATTGACCAGATACTTCAATGCGGAATGGTCAGTAAACATCTTGAAAAAGGCACGCAATAGGTAGTGCCTGAACTTCTGCAGTGCATACACCATAGCTAGGCCTTCTCTTTCCGTTGTCATGTAGTTCTTTTCTGTCGTCGACAGCTTTCTACTGGAATATGCGATAGGATGATCAATATCCCCTTCTCCTAGTTGCATTAAAACAACCCCTAGTGCGATGCCAGATGCATCCA
Organism: Pseudotsuga menziesii; assembly: GCA_001517045.1. Lineage (NCBI taxonomy): Eukaryota > Viridiplantae > Streptophyta > Pinopsida > Pinales > Pinaceae > Pseudotsuga > Pseudotsuga menziesii. Next base: position 73,324 of record LPNX010386351.1, read on the forward strand.
CATGTACATGAAATGGCTTAGTCCAATCTGGAAATACTAGGATGGGCGTTGTAACCATCTTCTCTTTAAGTGTGTCTAGGCTCTGCTGACATTCCTCATTCCATAGGAATTTTACATCTTTCTTTAACAATTTCTCCATTGGTGCTGTAATCTTTGCGTAGCCCTTGATGAACTTTTTGTAATACCCGGTATGACCAAGTACTGTCCTCAGTTGCTTGACTGAGTTTGGTGCTGGAATATTTACAATGATGGCAATCTTTGCGGGATCTACCATCAAGCCTTGTCTGCAAACAATGTGACCCAACAAAATACCAAATGGTGCACAAAATATACATTTCTTCAAGTTTAGAGAAATCTGGTACTGCCTACATTTCTCTAACATCAGTCTTAAATATCCTATATGCTTGTCAATTAGTCCAAATACAGTCCAATCATCAAAATTACTTCTAGGAATTTATGGATGTATTCTTTAAATATAGAAACTACTACTCTAGAAAATATAGCTGGTGCATTCTTAAGACCAAAGGACATTACCGTATACTGGAAGGAGCCCCATTCTGTTGCAAAGGTGGTCTTGGATCAATCTTCTGGATGTATTCTGATCTGATGGTAGCCTGAGAAGCCATCAGTGAAGGAGTAGACCTCCTGTCCTCCCACGTTGTCTAATACCTCATCAGTGAACAGTGTCGGGAATGGATCGTAAAGTGATGCATCATTGAACTTGCACAGATCAACACAGATCCTGATGTCTCCTTTGGTTTTCTTCTCTTGCACGACCATGGGGCTAACCCATTCGCTTTCTTCTATCGGCTCAATGATTCCTGCTGCTAGCATCTTATCAATCTCGTCCTTTACTTTTTATTTGTAGCGCGGATTTAATCTATATGGACGTTGCTTGACTGGTCTAGCATCCTCCTTCAATGGTATCCTCATGACTCCCAGGTCTCCAACTATTCCCTTCATTTCTGTGAACTTGGTGGGAAATAGGTCCTAATAGTCATGTAACAAGTCTACAATCTGTCCGACTGTTTCATCGTTCCAATAGTCTCCAATAGAGGCAAATTTAGGTTCTGTGTCTGTGCCAATATTGATTTTTTTATCTTGATGGGCTCTGTAATTGCTGGAATTTCTAACTGTGGTCCCTCAACATCGTGAGTCCCTTCTGAATCCAGAATGTTGGTGTTGTGAGGATCTTCATCCTCCTCCTCTGGTTCAGATGCAAAATTATAACACTCTAACGCCTCTTTTAGTTGGATAGCCCACTCAGGTTGAGCTGACTCTGATGTGGTACAGTCCTCAAATATATTACTCTTTATTTATCTAGGGCCTGATCAACACTTGGATACTCAGATTCAAAAGTGAAGGTGAGTACGAAGCTGTCTATCATTAGTGGCCATGTAGTTGTTCCTTTGCGCATTTCAGTCTCTGTATACCAGTTCCTTGGAACTGTATCCAAAGTATGAATGAATCGGTGAACCCATTCATTCTCGGGAATGTCCGACCAGCTCTGTTCGCATGTCTGAATATGTGTCCTGGGGTCACTCTCTCATGTGTATTTCTGCTGGACATACTCCCTGTCGACAGAAAATCTGATCGCCATCAATCTTTTAATATCATCCCATGATGCGATGTTCTCTTTATGTGCATACCACCATATTGCAGGTGTGGCTCATACTGCAAGGTCCATAGCTGCGATCCTCTACTCGTGAGGAATCTGTTGTTCAAACTGCTCAAGGAAGTCCTGGATATCTGTTAGACCGTGAAATGATGGAATCTCATTGATCTCTGTGCCAATCCATCGCAGTGACTTAGTCAAGTATGCGCATCTGCGCACTGAGACTTCGTGAAGTCTATTCTGCCAGTTCTCTAGACCAACATCTGAATCCGATGCGCATGAACTGTCACATCGCCAACTAATGTTCCCTTCTTCAGTGGGATTGACATAGTCACTCTGGTTTGTGGTCATCTGATAGAGACTTTCCATGTTACGTGCCTCCTCCTCTGCTCGGATAGGTTCGATATATCTAGGACCCTGAAAGGGGTCCAACGGCGTGATGACCCGGATCTGCGCATCCTCAAAGGTCATTTGTCTTCTCTTTGGGTCGATAACAACCATGTTACCGATCGCCCAATCAATGCCTAGTAGTGCTGGATACGGTCTACTATCACCAATGATTTCTATAACTTCAAAGTCCGCAAAGCTACGAACTCCATCAATGTCAACTGGTACCTACGGTAACCGACCCAGAGGTGATACTCGCTGCTGATTAGCTAATATCAGATGGATAGGTGATCGGATTAACTTAGGGCTACCCATCTGTTCGATCCTAGATCTAGGATCACTTCATCCATTTCAAACTCTCCAACCTGCGCTGTGAGTCGCATCTCTCTTCATGTTCTTGTATGTCCTGTAATATTATGAATAACACGCGGTGTACTGCTCACGGAAGAAGATGGCTGAAACTGATCTATGATGCGCTGAAGTTCTGTGATAGCTTGCTCATTTCTTACAAGTTATAAACAACTCCATAGGAAGGAATGTACACTTCCTTTCATCTCATCCTCATCGCATCTTTCTGATGTGGTAGCCTGCGATGTCTGTACAAGGCTATCGCCACAAGGTGCTTGCTGTGGTACACCCCTAGACGATGGTACCTGTGATTCTGATTGCGTAGGTTCATCAAAGAAATCCTTAGCTTCCTGAAATGTCTGTTTGTTCTTCTGCAGGTCGAGTGTTGTTTCTTTACTAGGAGCTCTGCGCACCCACTCCTGCCCTGTGTTCTTTTTCGTCTCTTGCAATGTCCCACTAGTAGAAACACCACTACGAGTCACAATATTGACTCTTGGTTCTGGCTCTTTCTACTCAGCAGCAATAAGCTGGATGTTCTGGTGTACTACTGGCTTAGGTTCTCTGATCTTAGCTATCAAGGTAGGGCACTCCTCTATAGTATGATCATAAGATTTGCAGTAGTTACAAGTGGTAGTGGGGCTCTGACAGTCCCTAGCATAGTGTCCTACAACTCCACAGTTGTAATAAGTAACTGGTCCGCGACCACGGCCAAAACCTTCTCCTCGTGCAAAGCCTCCTCCACGGCCTCCTCCTCTGAATCCTCCTCCATGGCCACCATAATCCGGATCAGGCTGTGGTCCTGCTGCTAGACCCTGTGTCTCTGACTGGACTCTGTACAAGTCTTTCTTTGCTCCAACCATGAGATCATAGGCTCTGCAATCGTGTTCATCATGGCCTACAGACTTGTAGAAGACGCAGTATAAGTTCTTAGGTGTCTGCGTGTACTTCTGAAGTAGAGGGAACTGGTGAGGTAGATGTCCTCGCGTTTTGCATATTTCACACCACGGTCCGTGGGCTATGGTAAGGGGTTAGGAGCCCCTGTTGCTATATATTCTACAAAGACTGAGCAATTGTCTTTACTATGGCCTTGTGCTTTACATTTTACGCACCATATGTCTTGCGCAACCTCTTTCCCTTTCTTAAGTTCATGCAACTGTAATGTGAGATTAGCCAACTGGTTTTGTAAGGTTGCCATGCCTGTACTGCTCTCAGCTAGAGGTGAAACCTCTAGTTTCATCGCCATCTCCAACGTGTCATCTTGCGTCTGGAGTTTCTGCTACATTAACGGCAGTCTAATGTGAGGGAGCAGCGCTGCAATAAACCATTCCTTATGCTACTTCGGCGCGAACTCAAAACTGACTTGGTCGATAAGGGCTTTGAATTTCTGATCAAAGTCCCACACCGACTCTGTAGGTAGCTGCTTGATGTCTTTGAGTTCTGTAATACACTGTGACTCAGACTTAGGTTTCTTAAACTCTTTAATCATGGCGTTCTTGACTTGGGAAAGTGTCCTAGGTACTATGGTATACTTTATGTACAATGTTAATGCTCGATCTCTTAGTGTGGTGACCAACTGTACAAGTTTAAGGTTATCGTCATTGATTGTCTTAATGGTCCACATGGCTTCACATAGAAACCAATGCTGCTCTGGGTCTTCTGCCCCTGTTCCCTTAAATATAGGTAGCTTCATATCACCCCCCATTCTACTTCTATGTGGTGGATGTTGATTCACTGTGTTACTACCACTCAACGGTGTAGGTGGAGGTGATGTAGCGGTGGTAGGTACTTCCTATGAGCTACTGGATGGAGTTCCTACGGGATTGTTCTAAGTCCCAGTCTGTTTTTGTGGGGTGTAAGGGTGGTAAGGGATACCCCCCTCTGTTCCTTCTGTGGTACTATGACTCTACTGTCTAGTACTATCTGAACTGTCTTCAAATATTGGAGATCTGAAATCTACTTTATACTTCTTTCCACTTCGTGTTCTTCCAATGTCATCAAAATCACTTTCAAACTCTTATGACATTACTATTTCTACTTATTCATCTGAAATTAGATCCATTGTTCCTTTTTCATGTAATAGCATCTTAATGGACAAGTTTAAAGATCTTAGGTACTTACCACGATATCCTTTCAAGAAGTAGCGCTCAGCCTCGCTGAAGCTTTTCGTCTGGTCAACTGCAAACTCTGTGACGAAGCCTCCTAGCACACTCGCAAGCCAGAAGTCTACTGCTCTTGTGAGGGGATTATCAAGGTTCTCCATGGTCTGGATCAACTCCAGTGTCCAGACAATGTCTCTTTTCTTTTTGAATATGCCTGTATCGGTCAACTTTGATAACCAGTCATAAAGCTCGTTTCCAAAGGTCGTAAAAAATATCGCATGGATGTCTGTAAGGACACATTTCTGTAACCAGGCCTCTGTTTTTAGTTTAGGACTCCTGTTCTCTCGTTCGGAAAACTCTTTCAGGTTAGATCAAACCCACTCGTTGAGTTCATCTCTAGTAGGGCGCCACCAGAACATCAGTGCTTAGTTTGTTCAAAACCCGCAATGGAACCATTTGTTGGCTATCATGGGCAGACCCGGGTTTACTGTGTTTAACCAACAACACCCCTAGCTCACTGTCCCTTTCGGCGACAGACCGCGAAGCGGCCTGAAGTCTCACCCGAAGTGATTCTAATGGGTTGGCCAAGGACTCAAGCGTCTTGGACTAGGTTCTGTGGCATCCTACTTGTGACTCGCAGCTCTGCTAGCCGCAAGGTCTCTTTCTCTGCGCGTTGCGCGACCCTCCGCTCGCGTCGCACGATCTCCTCGCCTCGCAGCTCTTCTAGCCGTGAGATCTCTCTCTTCCCGTCGCACGGTTCCCTTTCCACGTCACGCAACTTCCACTGACTCGCGATGACTCCAGCCTTATCGCATCTCCGCGCACCAGGAAACATGTAACTTCTTCCCAATGCTAAGTCCTTAACCTATAGTATCGCGCACCGCAGCTCCTCTGCCGATGCGGTATCGCCTCCCTGTGATATCCTACTCCCGCGGCTCAGCGCACTTAGCGTTGTTCGTGTCGACTTGCAGGATTGAACATGACAGGCTGTTAACACTGCGACTAGTGACTGTTTCAAGCAAAGCATAAATGAACCCGCATACAACATGCCAAAGACTTCAACTTATATATATCCTTCTATATTGCGGTGAACTGAATAACGCATACATACATTAAACTGTAAACAAGGTTCATATAATAACTAATAGATGCAAGAAGTAAACACAGCACATAACTCAATCACATAACACTCGATTTTAACGTGGTTCACCTCCAGGATGGAAGTTACGTCCACAGAACTGTGTTTCTATTATAGCTCAGGGGAAGGTAAACACAGTTCTGTTGCACCGCATATGCAGCTTGAGATCTTCTCTCTTAGATCTCTTCTCTCTCTCTATATTGTCTCTCTGACAATATACTCTTCCCTCTCTGTCGATCCCTGCGGATCGTTACATGCATGCTCTATGAGCCAGCTACTGGTTACAGTAAGATACTACAGCTAATAACAGAACCAGAGCTCAACTCTATTACAATACAAGGTAGCTGTGAGCTAACAGACTCAATGGCTAACTAGCTAGCTGGATGGCTTAAACTGCTCAAAATGCCAACCTTTTACAATACAAAATACATCCCTTTATAGGCGGCCCGAAGGTCTCGCCATTACAACACTGTGGGCCTGTCCCAACAGTAACCCAAACCCTAACTAGCGACAGTTGGCGTATCTGTACTTTGAGGTAGCCGCTATCCGTCACACCACAGCTCTCTGCTGTCTTCCATGCTTCCCGGCGCTGATCATGGGTACTATGCACCGCTTCCCTCACCACAGCTTCCTGCAATCTTCCATGCTTCCCAGCGCTGACCATGGGTACCGGCGCTGCTTCCCTTGCTGTCCTTTGTCTTCAATGCCTCAGCCTCGTTGCTCCTTTTCCTTTATGAGGGTAGCTGAGCCCTCCTGTCTTCCGTCGCTGCCTTCAATGCAGTGGGTGAGCTCTCTCGTCTCGGCCGCTCAAGTACCGTCATCTTCCTTGACTTCTCTATCTTAAAAGTCATGGTTTCCGGCTCTGCTCTGCAGTTGGAAACCTGCTACGACGTCGTAGCTCTATCTTGTCTTCTCTCCGCCAAAACTGTCTGTCCGCTAAACTGGCAGCTTCTTCTATAGCTGCGGGACCCTGGTCCAACAATTATCTTGAAACAACTTGGTTTTGGATTTATTAATTTAATTAAAATGATTATATATCATTAAATATGATAAAAATTGAGAATGGAAAGTTTTAGAAAAATATAAAAGAAATTTTACTTAAGTTTACCAAATGTATATATTCATAAATGATTTTGTAAAATTGAATATTAATATTTAAATTATTGTTTTTAATTAAAATAATAATAGTTTTGTAAAATTAAATATTAAAATTAAAATTATTAGTTTTTTAATTAAAATGATGAATATATTTGCTTAGCAATATTTATTCTTGCGCTCTAGCGTGTGAATCCTTAATTCAACCTTTACAACCCTTTATTCAAAAAAAGACCAAATGGTTGTCTACTTCCTAATATTACTTTGTATATGTTGTAAGAGTTTCCTATAAAATCTTATATCAATGTCAACTTTGTCCCTCAAAATGATGACGCCAAAATACCTCACAAGTTTGTCCCTCATAATAGTGTCACCAAAGGTTACTCACAAGTTAACATGTCAATTTATAAGTATGATAATGTGTGGTATTTCAATGTATTTTAATCCACTCTAAGATTAAATGTAAAGTCATGTCGAGTTAAGAGTGAACCATACCTTTCTATTTTTCTTTTTTTCCTTTACTTTAATTTAATAAATTATATATTAAAACTTCAAATAGCCTTGATAGATGGCGAACAATACTTTTTATGCTATGGAGCAATTAATGCGACGGCGGTTGCACTGTCCGCCGTCGGATCCGTTCCAAAGAGCGATCTGACGGCGGACAGTGTGACCGTCGTCGCATTAAATGCTCCATAGCATAACAAGTATTGCTCACCTTGATAGATAGCCCGATTGATTGGATCCTTTAGTCAAAGTTGACACTTTGTCATGAGGTTGTGTGTTCGATTATGATTGGATCCGTCGACAACCAATTAATAATTTCCCAATATTAAATTGAACACCAAAATTTTGTCCACAATATATATATAAACTTCAAACACATTTAAACAATAATTCATAAAATTTCCTCTCATCAATCACTTTCAACTTCCTTCACCTTCACCTCTCTAAAGTTCTTGCCCTATTCCCACAATTACACCTACAAATTTGCTTCACATGAATGGAATCTATCATTTCGCTTGAAAGCTACATTCACATAATAATGAATTTATATCTCCTCACTTTGAACTAAAATTCTTCCACCTCAATAATTACATGCTCTCCTTTTCATGTCATTCTCCCAAATACTTGGGGAGGGATATTGGTATGTCGTTTGGAATTACATAAAGAATTTAATGGTGATATGTCCTTTTAACTACATACTATTAAGTAATTTTTAATTTTATTATTTATTTTATTTTTAATGGTTTGTTTGGTTGAACTATGGAATTACTAAGAAATTGTTTGGCGTGGCATCATCTTAATTTTTAAATATATAATTCTTAAACGCTTATTATGTCCTTACAAAGGACATATATCATCCGTCCAATTTCAAACTTTTGTTGACTTAAGTATATTTGGTGGAAGCTTAATATTAAATTTTAGGTTTATTTTTTATTTTATTTTCAAACTTTTGTTGACTTAAGTCTATTTGGTGGAAGCTTAATATTAAATTTTAGGTTTATTTTTTATTTTATTTTTAAATTGTGGTATTTTTTGGTATTTCCGTTGGGTTGGGGTGGGTGACACAATCCTCAGACTTTGTGTTAGGTGATCTAGTTGTGTGTTGGCGTATAGTCCATGGGCCTGTTTTAATTGTTGTTTGGATAAGAGTGTTAAATTTTGTATTTACTGTGAGTCATTCCATTAGACTCGGAGGGTGGTCACAATCGTTTGAGGGTAGGTTCGTCGAGTGTTGAATGATGTCGTTTATTCATTTTGGTGTTCGTTGGTTTAATTCAATGAACCATCAGGCCTTTTTTTGGAGTGCTCGAAATGCATTTTGGGTTGTCAGACTTAGCTTCTTCTGGAGTGTTCGAAAGCACTGCTTGTTTCTTACGTTTGCTCTACTCCTATGATTGAGTGAGTTCTGTTGCTTTTCACGTTTGTTGTTGGTTCTAGGAAGGGGTTTCCATCCATTCTACTACATTTGGGCAGTTTCTTGATCGGGAAGTGGCATTTGGAAAGTGGTTTCGGATTCTACTATGTTCTAAGATTTGGCTAGTTTGGTTTTCTAGTTGCAAGCATCTATACTCCATAATTTTCTCGTGGTTGGGTAGTTTTTTCTCTCATCCTTCCTGCATTCTTACTATTTATGGTTCATTGTTTCTTCTTATGTCTATTTTCTAATCCATCTTGTGTTTCGTTCACAAGATTTTCCTTGGCCAAGGATTGTCTGCTTGCACTTCTCCTAAGGTGTTCCTGTTCCGGGAAGTTGGTGCTCTTGTTGGTTTTCCTCCTAGTAAGTCTTGTTCTTGCTTGGTCAAAGTCATCGATTGTCTCCATTGTCTATCGATGCAATGTAGCTTTCGACTGTCTAGAGCTTTCGATGGTTTTACCCTCGTTTTCTGATTGTTGTCACATGGGTGTGAAGATTACCATGTGTAGTCTAAGAATATAATTAGACACTATTTGTTTCCTGTGTGCAAAAGATGGGATTTGGCTTTGTTCTGTTCATTTGAGTTGGTGTTGAATTTTGACTCTATGGGCTCGACCTAGGGTCATCCCTTAACCATTGATTTTTCTACATAGTTTTGGAATGATGCTAAGTAATAGAGATTTCTAGGCCATCCATTTTATTTTCATAATCGTCGTTTAGTTAAGCTGTACATTTTTCCTGTAATGATTTATTAGTCGATTTTGATGTATTTTCCTTCCAATTTTTGGTAACTTCGTCGAAGAAAATGTTAAACAAATCCCTTTAGGACATAGGTAAATTTTGTTTTGTTACTTTCATCCTAGGTTAAACTATGTATGTGGTGTGTGTCATGTTGTCCTGGTCATATTGGCCTCCCCATTCTTGCTTACTTGGAAATTTTTTATAGTTGACAATCATTGGTATGATGCCAGAGAGAGAAATTCTCTTATTCTTTGTTAGAAAGGATCTCAATTTATAAAGAACTTTGGTTTGGGTTCCTATTGACATAAATTCCTTTGTTGTCAGTCAAACAAGCTAGGTGATTGTTGACAATGAGGACCGACTTAGATTATTGTTGACAATGATTGGTCTGATGCCAAAGAAATAAATTATCTCGTGCTTTGTTAGAACGAAGCTCAATTTACAAATAACTTTGGTTTCAGTGTCAGTATATGATTTTGGTTTGGTTAGATGCATGGTTGAAATAGAGTCTGTATATGCTTTTGTGTTCTAGGTTGGTTCAGGTAATGTATTCTATAGTAACACTATAGAAAATGTTTATGTTCATCTCAGGGTGGATGCACAGGAGTAATGGATTAAAAAAATGTAAATGGTTTCAGTTTAGATAATATCTATCAGAGTAGGTTTTGATGTCAAAGAAACAAGTTGTCTTTACTTACCATGGTCTATTTCAATTCAATCTCAATATATACTTATGTTAACTATAAAATGTAAAGAGACTCGGCTTAGGTAACTGTTGTCAAGGGTTTGTTGTACAGGATTATACACCTAATAACCTAAGGTCTGGGTTTACCAACATACTCAATTACTTGCAGACAATTGACTTCTAAAGTGCAGAATAAGAAATAGGAAGATTAAAAGGACTTACTTGTTAAACGAAGGTCGATCCTTGCTAATCTTCTTCCTCTCTGTTCCACTTCCAAAGTCTTCAAGATTGCTCCTCTTTCACCTGTCAAGAAACACTTTTCCAGATACAAGATGATTCATGTACATATAAGCAGGTTAGATAAATCACGTATAGATGCATAAACATTTATCAAACCACAAGACATGAAACACATATGGAGGAAGTAATATCTTTATTATCAATCATGGAAAGAGTTCAGATACAACCCAACGCCTGAGACAAGGACTCCTCTGCAACCAAAGGATTCTGAGTTCCACTACTCCAAAGACTTTTGTATAAACTCCACCAGCATAACTTTGCTCTCCAAGTGTAAGTAATCAACACCCTCCCCAAGGCCTGTATTTATATGGGTGAAATAAGGCAGTTCTCGAAGGTTGGGGAAGTTGTAGCAGTTAAGGGATTTAGGTTAAATGAGTTAACTAATCTCCCATTAGCGCACGTTTTATATTTAAATGTGAAGAGACACATTCGCGGGTCTGTAGTAGAGCAACCCACGAATGATTCGCGACTATGTATAAGCGCAACCCGTGAATACATGGATTTGCGACTTGCTACAAAGGAGACTCGCAAATGATGCACGAGTTGTATAGAAGGATAGTCGCGAATACATCTCAACATAGGCAAAAAATGGCAAAATGACTAGCTGGATGGAGGAAGCATGTATTTCATGACAAGCCAATCTATAGTGTTTTGGGAAAACCTCTATCCATAAGTGTCCTTTTGTGTGCCAACATGAGGGATGTCGACACTCGGACGGAGAGGTGCCATTCAGGTGTATAACAGATGCCCCCTAATGTGTGAGGTCAGAGGGGAATGATGGCCGAAATACATTATAATATTTATCTTTGGAGAACTCAGAAATCCAATGGAGCAGAGAGAGTACCTGAAATAAAACATAGTAATGTCATATACAAAGTTACATCTGAGGATGCTATGTTCAATTCACTGGAACATTAGCTCCTTTACAATATTTGATTACATCATATGATACGGGTATAAAACCACGTATATTACAAAGGTGGATCGAAGCCACAATATACAGTAATGATGAGTCTTCAAAGATCTGGAAGCGATGTAGAGAGATCGAACATAATCTTGCACAACTTAGTCCATATGTGTGAACTAAGGTCTTCATAAAGGATCCCAAAGAACCAGTACAATCCAAGCCATGCGAATAAGGGTAAGCTGAAGTTGAACATGGAGAGGATTCAACAGTTTGTTAACCAATAGGTGATAATTGACAACTGAAGCAAAGGAGTTCACCAATGATGAAAGTGAATCCAGAGGTACGATCGTCAAAACTCTAGGTCTTCGTCATCAGGAAGTACTGAAACAGAACCATGCTGTGATAAGGAAGGCAACAGATCCTCCAACGGATCACAAGAGTGACTAGGAACTGTGCAAAAGAAGGGAAACACAAATAGATAACAAATATAACAATGATGGGATCAGGTTATAGATCAGACATTGGGTAGAGTCCTTGAACAGTGAGCACAACACAGAGATGACCCAAGGCAACATACAACGGATAGATAGAACAACTAGAATTATCTGTCATGTAGGAGACATGATCAGATTCCCCAGGTATAATGGACAAGAGGAGGAGTAAGAAACTCAAAGTAATAGCTAAACACAAGTGTATACTGAAACATGGATATCGAAAAACAAAGAGTGCTATGTTCAAGGACGACATGCTGCCATTACTGAAAAACAAGAGAAAACTTCTTCCTTACCTTCCCTGTTGAATTTTAATGAGTCCAGGAAAGTAAACTCGGTTCCCTCTTCATTTTTTAACAAGCTTGAAGAGATGGGAAAATAATGCTTGATTCACTGATTCGTGGATTTAATGAGCCGGAACTAGTACATGCTCAAACGGTGTTTTCACATTTAGAGAGTTTGAAAACTCCAAAGAAGACTCCAGGGGGGTCCTTTTTCATCCAATTTAGTCTCCTGAGGCTGAAAAAGTATAAAACAAACCACAGAAGAACTCTCTTAACTTCTGAAGAAGAAAAGGTGCACCTTTTTCGTACTTAGTCAGGGAGGTCCGAAAAAGGTTAAATTACCACCTACCCAATGCTCCTTCCAGAACAGCATAAGATAGCTTGAGTTTTACGAGTGTGAAGGAAAGCAAGATCACTCGGAAAGATCCATTTGGTTACGAGAAATGGGGCTTACAACAATAAAATCGTTTCTTTGTTCTTTAGTGTTTAACGAGCATGACAAAGACACAAAGTACACTCGGAATCTTTTTCATGTTTGGGTCCAGAGCACGAAAAAGAGAAAACTAAGCTCAAACCGGGTGTTCCTTTTCCGTAATTTTAGTCCCTCAGGTCTGGAAAAGTGATAAACCTATACCTGAGAATAATCTTCTCAATTCAAAAGAAAAGAGAGGGATCCTTTCTCGTATTATTCCGCATGGTCCGAGAAAGAGATAACCTACCACCAATGCGGATGCCCGTTCACATATTCTT
>LPNX010386351.1:86154-102923 GCA_001517045.1 Pseudotsuga menziesii
GCAATCAAGTCTATTTTGAAGGAGTCAGACCTGGGCCTAAAGAAACTCCATAAGGTCAGGGAGTCCTATAAAGGGATAGCTTGTAAAAAGAGATTCAGAAGAAGCTCTATTTGGCGTGAAAAATAGCTATGAGGAAACCCCTGGGCCTGAAACAGTGACGGTATGAGTACCAAAGGATGACAAGGGCATAAAAAGACGATACTCATGAAATAAGGACCCTAGCCACGGAAGAACAATGGTAGAGACAAGGGACTAATGGCTTAGAATACCATAGTCCGTGGCAAAACGTTGAATACTAAGGTTAATGTGGAGTGATAAGGTACCAACATGTGTTGGAGATAACAAAACCACCATATAGAAGCATCAACACTTTGTGAAAGTTGGTAAACCTGTTCCAAGGCACAAAGAGGGTGATATTAGCTAATTGACATTTCAAACTATATAAAAAGACCCACTTTACGAAATATTATATCTATAAATAGTTTGAAAATTAAAACATTTCTCACCATTTGAACTTTTTGAACCAAAAAGGAAAGTTTACCCTCTACCTTTGAGCGATCACCGTGGACAATTGGGCCGTCAGAATTGGAATCCGTCAGCTTCAGGTAATTCTACACCCTGAACTCGTCAATTTGATCCGAACAAATATTAATTTTAATGGTCAATTCAGTATTTTGCATCATCCCAAATTATGGAAATGCGCATTCGTGGGTTGCTAAGCGTAAGAGTCACGAATACACGTTTCATTTGTGGGTTGTTGAACAGGAGAGTCGCGAATGACTCGCAACTTGTCTAAGTAGACAGTCGCGAATGACTCACGACCTGTCTAAGTAGATAGTTGCGAATGCTGCGCTATAGGGAAAAATTCAAAATTTATGCAAAATTTATGCAAAATTTTTAATTTTTTATGATGAAATACTGAACCAAATTATGTGTATTTGCCAGGAAAAGTATGGTGCTGGAGTGGAGGGAAAGAGAGCATGAAATAATGGATCATGCAGTGCTCCAAAGTGCGCCCACAATACAAGCATTGAGGACTTGTGGGCTGCTGAAGTTCTTTTGTACATTGCCCATGCGGGCAAATGTCCGCTTACTGGAATTCATGGTCAATTACTGGGATCATGACATGGGGATGTTCAATCTTCAAGGTGAGACCTTAGAGCTTACCATGGAAGATATATATTTCATAACCGGGTTGTCAAAACGGGGGGCACCGGTGAATTTGGAGGGCACTGGCAGGGGTGGGGACCCCTTGAGTGTCCAAAACTATGTTGACATGTTCTGTACATCGGGTACGCAAAAGAAGGGCAGCAGTGTTATTATTGCAGACATCAAGGATTTCACACTCCAGGTACTAGCTAGTACTATTGTGAGACTTTCAGGATCATCAGGGTTACAAATGGCCACCGGGAATCAAATGAGGGTGGCAGTTGATTGCTTTAGAGGTGCTCTCTATGATTGGTGCTCGGGAGTGCTCCCCATCATGAAGAGGAAACTATCCGATTGCAGGAGAGGAAGACGCAAGAATTTTGGCTATGCCAGCATACTAGTAGCGTTCTTCTTCTTCGAGAGTACCAGCTATGAGCCCTGCTATACCACTACAGGTCAGACATCCACGTCAGCCGAGGCTGAGCCGGTGGGGAGACATCTTCCTCCGTCAAGGAGGAGGAGACATAGTACACAGCGTCTACGATGATGACTTTTATATATGGTGGGAACGACAGCTGCCGGCATTGGAGCAGTTTCCATACGTTGGGATGGATTTTCGAGGTGACCCCGACCTTGTCCTCCCTCCAGGAGGAATATGGGGTGAGATGGGTAAGTGATTTTTTAATTTTTTATCATTTTCAAATTTTTATGAATTTTCAAATGATAGAAGACATACATATGTACAAGTCTTAATCCTATTCATGTTTCAAAATGCAGATATTGGACCAGTCCGCCATGAAGGGCACCCCCGCATGTTCGTGCATCCAGTTGTAGGAGGAGACCTAGGATTGGTTAGGGTACTCGAGTGGAATCTCGCGAGGCTAACCCAACGAGTACCTACTATATGGATCGAGCATATCCCTGCAGCCATGCAGGAGTTTTTAGTTGGGGTTCCACTGGTTTGGCTACGTCTTTTCAGACGAGTAGCTAGAGCAGTACTTGTATACAGAGATGCGGTGGAGGCTGCCGAGGCCGAGGAGGCTGAGGAAGCTAGGGTGCATAGAGATCATGGGGACTAAGGTGGTCCCAGTGGCCAGGGAGGCCAGGCTTAGTTCTAGGGCATTTTGATGGATGATGATCCACATTTTGTATATTTTGTATATGACGGGATCTACGGATCATACTCGATCTATCTACAGAGAGATATTTTACACACACACACACACACACACACACACACACACACACACACACATATATATATATATATATATATATTTGGTTGTTGGCTTATTTACAAGTGTTCTTTACATGTTTGCTGTATATTTTATGAAATGTGTGTGAGATGCCAATCCAAAATATAATTAGCATATGCATCAGTCAATGAATTTTGGTTACGTGGAATATGATTGAAAGTAATAACTTCAAAATGTCTTTCCAATAAACGAATTTGCATGAACTAACGTAACAAGGTAGGATTTCGTACCTGATAAGCTCGATTGAGCTGGGAAACTACCAACTGAGAATCCCAACGGACTTCAAGTTGGGTGATGCCACGTGACAAAGCATTCCATAGGAGCTCAATAACAGCCCTATACTCAGCAACATTATTAGAAGCAGGACCAAGACAAGCGCCACCTGCGGCAACAAGTTGTCCTGTGGGAGAAAAGATAACCCATGCTGCTGAGGCCAGGTTGCAAGTGTGATGGCTGGTGCCATCAACGAAACCTACATACATTTCGGAAGACATTTGCAACAACCAACAGATAATATAAAAAACAAAACTGACAACCTAATGTACATAAAAATACATACACTAAAATACAAGAAAAAGTGCTAAGCTTAAGCATAGTACTTCTTCAGGTAGAGCCCATTTCTAGGCTCAGGCAGCTTATTCCCATCATAATCAACTAATTCATATGCGCCTTTACTTAATACCTTCGACACGACATAGGGTCCTAACCACATAGCCTTGAATTTTCATGCCCCCAGAGGTTCTTTATCTTGGTCCCAAAGAAAGACAAGTTCCCCTTCAGAGAAAACCCTAGGTTTGACCGTTTTATCATATTGAGATTTAACCCTATTTTTATGAGCCTGATTTGCAGTCAACGCATCTCTACGTTGTTCATCAAGGTGTTCTAAGTGTACCAGACGTTCCTCAAGCTCAGTCGTATCAGGTAACACATGAATGGCTATCTTCAAGGATGGGATTTCACATTCAATCGGAGTAACTGCTTCCACCTCTTGAACGAGTTGGAAAGGGGAATAACCCATGGCAGTCTTAACATTAGTTCTGTAAGCCCAAAGAGTAGGATATAACATGATGTGCCAATTAGAACGGGATGCATCAATTTTCCGTTTAAGGATAGTTTTCAAAGTCTTGTTTACAGCCTCAACCTGACCATTTTCTTGCGGACAGTATGGAGAAGAATGTTGTTGTCGAAATCCAAGCATGGTGGTCAGTTCCGTCATCATGTTATTTTGAAAATGACTGCCATGGTCAGTGACAATCACTTTGGGAATACCAAACCTTGCAATAATTTGATTGAAAACAAAGAAAGCTGCAGTTTCCCCGTTATCTTTGAAAGTAGGCATTGCCTCTGCCCATTTCGTAAAATAGTCAACAGCGACAATGATGTATTTATGCCCCCCAGCTAAGACTGGGTTGCATGTCATGTAATCAATCCCCCATTTCATGAAGGGGCCTACCGAGACAACAGGAAATAACAGAGCAGGATGCGACCGCATTTTTCTGGTGTAAAGCTGACACAGATGACAGCGCTTCACGGCTTCCACACAGTCTTTAAAGATTGTGGGCCAGAAATAACCAGCACGCAATATCTTCTGGGCCGTTGCTAACCTAGATAAATGACCCCCACATGCTCCACTATGGAAATCATTTACGACAATCTCCGCTTCCTCATGAGTAAGGCAGCGACGCAAGATGGAATCTACCCCTTGTCTATATAATGTATCTCCTATAATGAGGTAGTTCTTGGCATGAAGACGTAACTTACGTCGTTCCTCCCTAGAGTAAGCGGCAGGATACTTCAAAGTCTGGAGATATATAAGAATATCCCCGTACCAAGGATCAGAGGTGGATATCAGGAAGATGTGCTCATGTGGGAATGAGTCATCCTCAACCGCTACATTTTCTTCAGTGGGAAATTCTGCTATTAGCTCAGCAAAAACTAAGGACTTTTTAGACTTAGTGGATTGAAAATCCAAGTCAAACTCCTGGAGAATGACTATCCACTTGTTAAATTTCCCCCCAACAATCTGTCGCCATAAAACATATTGGAACGGATTCACATTCGCCACTACTGTGGTGGTCCTCAGTAAAATGTAGTGGCGCAACCTCTGCACAGCATAAACAGCTGCTAAGGCTAACTTCTCGACGTGGGAGTATCTAACCTTAGGTCCAACAAAAGCACGGCTAAGATAATAAATGACATGCTCAACGAGCTTATCGTCCTCCTGGACTAGTACTACCCCAATGGTCAACTCTGACGCGGCCAGATATAATATAAAATCCCTAGAATAATATGGTGGACGTAATAAAGGAGCCGACAGCAAAGCTTTTTTCAATGCCTCGAAGGCAAGTTGTGCGGTTTCATCCCATACAAAAGGAGTGTCTTGTTTGAGAAAGCGCATGAAACCTTTTAGTGATCTTGGCATAATTAACGATAAAACATCGAAGAAAGTTGGACTTTCCTTGCAGGCTTTGAAGTTTCCTGAGAGAACGAGGAGGAGGCAGATTTACAATGGCCTCAACTTTTAATGGATCCACCTGGATGCCCCTACTAGACACAATGAATCCGAGTAATCTTCTTGACTCGACATAGAAAACACACTTGTGGGGATTCAAGCGAATTTTATAGTATCTGCATCTTTCAAAGATTAATCTTAAATGATCTAGATGTTGAACTCTCTTGCGATAATGTGCAGGCAGATCATCAAGGTACGGTTCGACAATGGCTTTAATGTCATGAAAAGCAAAGTTCATAGCTCATTGAAAGGTAGCCCCAGCATTTTTCAATCCAAAGGGCATTTTTCTATATGCAAATGTACCCCAAGGGAAAATCAAAGCAGTTTTATGTTGGTCTTCCGTTTTGATTTGGATTTGATTGTAGCCATAGAAACCATCCATAAACGAAAACACCTCACTCCCCGCACATGCATCTATGATCTGGTCAATAAATGGTGTGGGGTAATTGTCCTTAGGACAGGATTTATTGAGGTCTCTAAAGTCTGTACAAACGCGAATAGTCCCTTGCTTTTTATCAACAGGAACAGGGTTGGATACCCATTCAGTCAAAGCTATGGGATATATAAAACCATCTTTCAATAGCTTTTCAACTTCTGCCTTCACAGCCGCCGCTTTACGCGGGTTCACGGGTCTTAATTTCTGTCGAACCGGCTTGGAATCAGGATAGGTTTGGATTTCATGTTGAACAATGGATGGATCAATGCCTGGAATATCCTCATATGACCAGGCAAAGATATCGCATAATTCCTTGAAAAGGGCAGTGTAGATGGAAATCTCCTCCGGAGAGAAGTTTGCACCTATATAGATGTTTTCCACGACATCTGGATTCACAGAGATATTGATAGGTACAGTGGCAGAAATGTTTGCCATATTCCCCTCAGCAAACACTCCTTCCCTAGGCAAAGGGTTGATAGGTACCTCAATATCGTTTGACAATCTCACTTTAAACTCTTGGTTTTCTATCTTGCTCAGATCTGGAAGAAAATAGGATCGATGATGAAGATCGTCACAAATATTATCACGTCAACTCATAGCTTCGAGAATAGATTCATCGAAAGGTAAAACGGTATTTAAGCAATTTATGGAATGTAAAGAGTTTTTTGCCCATGCAGGCAAATAGACTTCTTCCAGATCATCTGAGACTGATAGAGGATCTGGAATGGGATCAGCAGTAGCTTGAGTGATGGCTTGATAAGCTACCTCTACTACCGATAAGGGCACTTTCAGTTCATGGGGAGTTGGGAGGACCCAAGGATTAGTCCTATCGACAACCGTAGCGATGGACTTCCCCACACTAGTAGAACTAATGTAATTCACCAGGGATGGAAGGTCAAATGTGCCCATCAATGATGCGTACATTCCAGCTCCCAAGCTCTGTGCAGCAGGTTTGGCCTGATCAACCAATGGCACAGTGGATTCCTTAGACTCTAAACAGCCTTTTCGGGTAAAATCAAGTTGGTCAATAGTAACCAACTTTCCCTCATGTGGAAAAACCACGACACGAAGAACAGTCGATGCAACAGCAGACATTGCATAAGTCCAATTCCTTCCCAGAAGCAAATTGTAGTCCAAAGGAGCGTCAATCACTTCCACTTCAACAAACACTGCTTTTCCTGCTAACTTAATCTCAAAAGCTGGCAAGATACCATGAGGAAGGAAGGATCTTCCATCAAAATCAGTAAGTAAAGTGTTTGATGGGACCAACTCTGGGGATCCAAGAGCTTTCCAACAGGCCAGGGACATAACACATGTAGAGGCTCCCTCATCAAAAACTGCCCTTCCAATGGTCTTACCACCATGGACGACATCTATTGATAGGGATACATGGTAAGGCAGGCGAATTTTGACATCCGACAGATTGAATTTCGCCATGAGACTCGAAGAATCCATACTACCTAAAGCTGCTAGGAGAGCATCCCACTGGGTAGGAAAACTCTATAACACCTCTAAAGCTGACATTGCACACAGGGTTTGGGCTAAATATTCAACCACAGAGTAGTTTGAAGCAGCCCTAGCATTGGGGTTATGCAATTTCTTCTTGAAAACACCTTTCGGTATTTTCGGCATAGTTTCGGCATGTTTGTCTATGGTGAGAGGGTTGGAAGGTTCAACTATAGCTTTACCCTTCTCAGAAGTCTCAGTTTCATAGTTTTTGTTCCTGGTTTGCAACAAAGTCGAAGATCGAACCATGTTGATATAATTAGGTTCAGGGGCAGCTTGAGTGCCCCTTGCTACATTAGAAGCTGAAGCAGAGTTCTGTCCTTGGGGAAATGGGTCCTTCAGGACAGCTGGTTGTTGAGCTTTGAGCAGCTTCTGAGCTTGATCCATAAGGGGACAAAGGTGAGTAAGGTGGTCCTCTTGGCATAACTTACAAGGGAACTTGACCTTCTTCTTTTCTTTTTTTCCCCCATCAGTATTGTTCGCGGGCTTTGGCTTGTTTTGGTTTCCCTCTCCCTTCTTACCTTTCTTTTTCTTCCCGCTGGGCTGCTGATTTCCCTTCTGAGAGGTTTGAGCAAAGACATTTGCATTCTGGGGAGAGGGGGAAGCCTTTGCTGCCTCCGCCGTAGACTGTTTGACAGACAACTGGTGAATTTTCTTAGTTAAAGACTCTACGGTGGGAGAGTTGACAGACCCAACCACACCATCGGCATGGGGTCCAGGCTTAGGCTTCTCCGCTTCGTGCGAAGGCCTCGGTGCCTCAGGGATGATCTCATACAAGATCCCAGACTGTGAATAAATCAATTCTAACTGATGGGCCCTGAGTATGGCTTCTTCTTCATTCGTTACTCCTGATGTGGAAACATCCTTAGATATGTATGGCAACAGTGATTTAAAAAACCATTCTAATAAAAACTCAGGAGGAATGGTGGCTTTGATAAGGCTCTTTCGCCTCCTCCACTCTTGGATATGATCTGAGGTGTGGGTAGCCTTGTTTTGTCTAAAAGTAGACAACGACTCCGTTTCGAAATTGTATCGAACCGGAAGCTGAAAGTGGCTAAGGAAAGCACTAGCCAAATCCTAGAAACTACTAAAGGCAGCAGAAGGCAATTCGATATACCACTTTGCCACCGTACCTGTCAAGGTCCTCTGGAATAGACTCAAGCTAATTGAATCCTTATTCAAAGAATTGGAAGAACACCATAAGTGGAAAGTGGTGGCATGTGCCCCAGGATCTTCACCAGCTTTACCTTCGAACTTAGGGATGTCCGATGCCAATTTGGTGGGAACAGGTGGCCACAAGGGGTCATGCCTCACTGGGTCATTCATCAATTTTGACAAGTCTGGCAAGTTTAAAGTTGCCAGGAAAGGAAGTTTGGGCCTAACTGGGGTAGTAAATGTGCCAACTTGGGGATTTGAGGGACCTGCCCCCGAATGCCCATGGGTAAAGGTGGGGTTTCCCCCAGCCACCGGTTGTGAAGTGGGAATATTTCTTTGAAACGGATTCCATCCGTAAGCCATAGGATTTTGTGTGGGAGGTGCAGTGTAAGTGGTTCGGGCCATCCCCATAGAAGCAGGGGTCTAAAAGACTGGAGCTGGTATCCCTCCGCTAAACAAAGAAAAGGGAGAGCTCGTGTATGGGACCGAAATAGGGGTTTGGAAGCTCTGCCTGTAAGAGGTGTTGCTCCCAAACTGCACTCCTACATATGAAGGAGATGGACCTACGTATGGACTGGATGGGGGAATGTGCCCCCCATTCCAAGAAAATCCTTGGACATATGCCGAGGATCCTACCGGACCACTCTGGGTAGTGTAAGGGAAGGAAGAAGGAATGGTAGGTATACTGGGATCCCAGTAACCGTGCTACCAGAAGTACCTCCTAGGTTTGAGTGAACCGGTGGTTGAACCACCCGGCTCGCTGGAGTTAAAGGTGTAGAAGGAAAACTAGATCTAGGGGTACTGACCGGGGGAGGTAGTACCCCTTCAACCGGAAGGGTTGAGGTAAACACAAAAGAACTTTCTTCTGCATAAGACATGACTCTACCTATAGGGACACCTAGCAATGGTGAATCAAAAGGTCTAACCTGGACGATCACAGGATCGTTTAAATCAGTCAAGGGGGAGTTAAAATTTCTTGCAAACTCGTCAGTCTGCAATTCTTCTATCTCAACTGTGTCAATATTGAAACGGTTAGCAATGAGTTCTGGTTCACCAAGAACTTCACTTATTCCTACAGGTTCAAATGAATCGTCTGTGTCTAATCTCCTCCTTTGAGGTAAAGGTGGAGGCTCCAATGCAGTGATAGGAGGAAGGTTTCTCAACCTTCTTGACCTTCTAACAGGTTGGTCCTCCAGAATTAAAAATTTAACAAATCACACCCTAAGGCCAACTAAACACAGGCAAAACCACAAAGCATACACTAAAAGTTCCTAGAGTCTCAAGCAATCAAGCCAGGGTAAAAGATATACTTTCCCGAAGAAAGCTGATGAACGATTACTTGGCATCCTTGAAGTGGTTCTTAGGCACAAGCGAAGGAATCACCCACCACCCTCCTACATTTTCAACAAGGGTTACCTTCCAAGCCCGTTCAAGGTGAACTGAAAATAGCCTTCCGGTTTACCTAGGTATGAACCCTAAAAAGACAAGAGACTAAAGGCTACCTTGGCAATACCAACAGTTTGGGGGGACAGTCGTCAGCCAAACTCGTACGCATGGGCAGGGTATCTGAGCCCAAAACTCTGTCTAGGACAGAATCCCCAGATGTGTAAAAGTCTTGGGTTACGTTTTGACAAGGATTCGGAGGGTTATCTCCTCTGTCCAAGCCTCCACGTGGCCTAGTGCTTAACTCCCGTTTGAGAGGAGCTTCCCAGATATAGTGATAGAGTCAAGGATTTCCCTAAAGAAAGGTCCACTACGTCTGAGTTTATAACTTGTGGGAAGTTTACATTTCCTAGCCCACAAGTCTAGCCTAAGCTAGTAGGTGAAAGGCCTCTAGAAAACAAAACTTACTAGTAAATTTTAATTTATGCGTTTATTTTAAAGGGTTGTTCTGTACTCAAGAGGAAATGGAGTGGTATACTGTATGATGTTTTGACTCAAACAAGAAACAAATGAAAATAAAGGTGCATTCAAAGCAAAATTACCATTATAAAAGCAAACTTCTTTTTAATTTTTGCAAATATGTATTGATGAATTGAAAGCAACGCTGAAAGAAACTAAGCCTATGTTTTTGTAGTTTTTGATATAATATTTTTAAATTGAAATAAACACTACTTATGAAAAAATCACAATGCAAAAGCTTTAACTATGTTTTCTTTTCACTTTTTAAAAATAATCAAAACTCTACTATGCATCTACAATGCACTATGCTTGAGCAAACTTGACGCTTATAAACTGTATAAAAGTAACAAACTGAAGCAAACAGGCTGATAGAACCAACAGACAACCAATAGAGGAAGGCTAGGAACCCTAGCTTGGGTGCTAACAATGACAAAGAATCACTGCATACTTACAAAGGAAAGTGACAACCAGCCACTGTCAGAAGACAGACTGGAAAAACAGAGCCCAAGACCCTGATCACTGATCTAGACTATGACACTTTAACCCACAACCCAAACATGCCAAAACACTTCAGTATGCAAGAAGTAAACAAACCAAGCAAAAAGACTCAAGAGCTTCTGAAAAAGCAAGGAAATGTGATCACCAATAGTATTCAGAACCACTACACAACATTCTTAAAGAAAGACCACTCAGAAACAGGGACCAAATAAAGAAAAGAACAAGCAAAACTTATCTTAAAAATCCCCACTTCCAGGAGTATTTGCGACTGTCACTAAGAGCAACTTGTGAGTGACTCGCGACTATCTATTATTACAACCCGCGAATGCAGACCAGTATTCGTGACTGTCTATAAAGACAACCCAGGAATGGGTATAAATTTTTTCTCAAAAAATCAAGAAAAACCCAAGAATTTCAAATGCTGAAGCAAGTATTGAAATAGGATAAAAATCACAAACAGACTCACAAGCAAAACTGGTCAGGAGAACAGAAAACAACCTACAGCAGTCTGGGCTCCCCAGTGGAGTCGCCAGTTCTGTTGTACAGGATTATACACCTAATAACCTAAGGTCTGGGGTTACCAACATACTCAATTACTTGTAGACAATTGACTTCTAAAGTGCAGAATAAGAAATAGGAAGATTAAAAGGACTTACTTGTTAAACGAAGGTCAATCCTTGCTAATCTTCTTCCTCTCTGTTCCACTTCCAAAGTCTTCAAGATTGCTCCTCTTTCACCTGTCAAGAAACACTTTTCCGGATACAAGATGATTCATGTACATATAAGCAGGTTAGATAAATCACATATAGATGCATAAACATTTATCAAACCACAATACATGAAACACATATGGAAGAAGTAATCTCTTTATTATCAATAATGGAAAGAGTTCAGATACAACCCAATGCCTGAGACAAGGACTCCTCTGCAACCAAAGGATTCTAAGTTCCATTTCTCCAAAGACTTCTGTATAAACTCCACCAGCATAACTTTGCTCTCCAAGTGTAAGTAATCAACACCCTCCCCAAGGCTTGTATTTATATGGGTGAAATAAGGTAGTTCTCGAAGGTTGGGGAAGTTGTAGCAGTTAAGGGATTTAGGTTAAATGAGTTAAGTAATCTCCCATTAGTGTGTGTTTTATATTTAAATGTGAAGAGACACATTCGCGGTTCTGTAGTAGAGCAACCCGCGAATGATTCGCGACTATGTATAAGCGCAACCCGCGAATACATGGATTCGCGACTTGCTACAAAGGAGACTCGTGAATGATGCGCGATTTGTATAGAAGGATAGTCGTGAATACATATCAACGTACGAAAAAAATGGCAAAATGACTAGCTGGATGGAGGAAGCATGTATTTCATGACAAGCCAATCTATAGTGTTTTGGGCAAACCTCTATCCATAAGTGTCCTTTTGTGTGCCAACATGAGGGATGTCGGCACTCGGACGGAGAGGTGCCATTCAGGTGTATAACAGGGTTGGATTAATGGCAGGTAAATAGATTCTCTTCTGCTCTGTTAGAACGTATCTCACTTTTCAAATAACTTTGTTTTGTGTTCTTGTTGACATAAATTTCTTCGATGTTAGTCAAACAATCTAGTCTTTGCATAAGTGATCAAGCTCGAATCATGACCTTTTTTGTTTACGAAATTTCCACATGGTTAGTCTTAATTAATTCCTCGATCAATCTACTCTTTCGGTTGTTGATCAAGTCAATACAAAACCACGATGGCCTTTTTCATTTATTTCCCTCCATAATTGCTTAGGCCCATATCCTTACCTTGCTAACAACCCTCAAATTGGTAGTTTATTGTGTATGATTAATGATGTTTGAAATTGGAGAATTATTATGTGCATGCAATGTTTGGGAGTTATATTCCATATTCAAATGGTTTACTAATCTCATGTTATTATTTTGAGTTGGTGTTTTCATCGAATTTGATTTATATACAAGTTTTTAGATCGCATAGTGATAGAGCTCGACCTCACAATCTTGAGGTGGGGTCTACAATAGGTTTGTTAGATGTTATACATTTAGACTACAATTGTAATTGTTGTTAGATATAGCTTATAGATATCTGTTGTTTGATTCCCTTTCCAAATCCGTATAGATAACCTAATTTAGGATATACAAGTAGAATTCAAAGTTCTTATTTGATATTAATTGATTATCATAGGACCCATCATATTTTGTTTTAGAATACAACCCATCATGTAAAAAGAATACTTGTTGACTGGAGGAATAGGGATGATCTCTTCCATAAATATTTTTTTCCCTTATTGCTTTGTGAAATCAGTATAGGCACCCTGTTGGAGGTTTTTTTGGATACAATAGTTTTGGTTAGCTTAGCTACATAGTTGAGATAGATATATGGTTCTTCTTTCAACATTAGTTTAACGAATTTATTTTACAGTAACAATGCAAAACTTGTTCAAGTCCAACTCAAGGTCAATACATAGGGGTACTAGATTCAGAAATGCAAAGGGTTTTGGTTTAGGTGTTGTTGTAAAAAATTGGTATGGTGTTAAATAAACCAACTTCTTTGTTTTCTAATGGGCTACAACTCAACTTATGAAAATTGCATAGAGAAGGAAAATTTAAGTGGTTTATTCTGTAACAAATCAACAAATATTTGATTTCTTTACCAAGGAGTTGAGGTAATACATATTTCATAAATCCTAAACAATGCTAGGAATAGAAAATAATTATTTGATGTCAAGGAAATATTCAAGAAAAAAGGACATATAACTAGAATCATATATAATATCCAAGCATTTGGAAAGACAATGTGATGACTCTCAAATATGTGAATTTTCAAATAGTCAACCATTGACATAGTTAGCTTCTACAACTATTTAAGTTGATAATTTTTACTGCGATTTGGACAATGGCTAGGTATTTGAAAAAACAAATAGCTATTGTAAAACAATGTTACACACCAAGGAGAAACTGAAAGAGATAAATAGTGGAACCTTTTTAGATTTTGGTTTTATCAATTCTTTCCAATCATATACCCAAGGGTTTTCACCATGCTTAGGTTTAGGGTGTGATGTATACTATCTGACATTTGGAAACTTTTCCCAGTGACATATTTGAAAGTTTTGTTGTCATCAAGTTTAGGGTGTGATGTGTATTGTATGGAATGTATAAATTGTAGTTTTATGTTTTTGAGTTTTATGACAATTTTCTTTCCTAGAAATATATAAGTGTCTTACATAACTCTATTGCATATGTTGCAATTTGCTGCTTAAAAAATACACTTTTGTATGCTTTTCCATATGGACTCTCGTGCTCTAATAATTTGAACACATAGCTATAGTATTAAATGAAAAAATCCTACTATGAACCTAAAATGATAAAATTATTGGCATAATTGTAATGGTAATGTCAATATAAGTAAATCATTGTTGGACCACTCTACATTTTTCTTTTCCTTATGATACAGAAAGGTTATGGATAGTATTGAATCCATCTTGTTTCCAATATACTCCTACTTCTAATGGTGTTCAGCCATAATTTGAATATATGCAAGAGAATCATTTGTATAACATGCTTCCTTGATGTTGAATAAGTACAATGGAGAAATCATGGAGGTATCACCAGAAATATGGGGTCCCAAATTTTCAAACTATTCATGATAATAAACCATCTGCATATGGCAATGATCTGTAACTTTTGGCGGTATTTCATCTTCAAGTATAGTGGCAAAAGGATTGAGTAATTCTTCATCATTAGCATCATAAGAAGAAGAAATAATCCTATCTTGTTCAACAAGGTCTTCATAGATCATGTCTCCAATATCCCTGCTTGAGGTGATTGAAAGTACTTCATCCCAAATAGTGTCAAATTATGGATCAATATGATTAAATTCATCAAGTTGTTCTCTGTCACTGCAACATCTGGAAACAATGCTACCCGGTCTCAAAGAATTATAGAGAGGCTGACCCATAAATGTCCGATAGCCATCATCCTCAAAATTTATGTCATTATGTTCCAAGAGATCTGAGATGTCATAAGAAATTTTTGTGTGTTAGAAAGGAGATCTCACCCTTTCCTTCTTCTCTTCAACCTCTTCAACCAGGACTTCTAGATATTCATATGTAGGACCACAATCATATTCTTCTATAAGAGGAACTTCATCTATTGTGCTTGAAAGATCATTTGCTTCTTCAATCTGATTTTTTTTGTGGATCATTTTACTAAATAAGTTCCTTGCATACTCAATATGAGGTATCCATATATCTTGTCTCCCAGGGAACCGACATCTATAGAATAGTTAAATCAATTATGGAATAGAATATATCTTATATTTTGACAACTTCATGAACAAAACGTGGGCCTTTCTTTCCATGTGAAGAGAAAACAATATCATATAAACACCTTCTTCCTATTCAACTTCCTCTCGGAATAACAACACAAATTTTATGACCAGGTCTTTAGTATAATTCTCGTTCTGATCTTTGAAAGGCTTCCATAGCTCATGTGGTATCCCATTTGAGTAACCTGGGAACTTTGATAGGTCAAGCAGAGAAAAATATACTTTCATTTCTGCAATGGTTGGATTGTCAGGATCTTCAAATTCAAGTGGAATGTCATGTTTGATTCCTTCGCTAGAACCATCTTGTGTCTGATTGTTTCCCAATGTTTCTTCCCACATATGGTTGATCATGTCCTTTATTCAATCATGTTATTCGATATCATAATCCCAATCCATATTGAATCCATCGATCAACTACCTGAGTGAAAAAAAATATTTACAAGGAAATATTTCATACCAATTCCTGATGGTCAAGCTTCCCTCTAAGTGAAGATATAGCAGGAATAACTTCATTCTAAGGTCTTAATGTACAATATTGCTTGCTTGGAAAAATTGCATGAACGCCCAAATATGTGTAGCTGAATCATACTTATACTTCTAGAATAATAGAAAAATTGATTTCCCATCATCTTGAATGGCATACATGTGTTTATATCCTGGAATGCATGAAAAATCCATTATATCCATCCATAACTCATAATTAGATGCCACATCGTCAGTATTCCTTGTATTTAAGAGAGCTTCTTATATTTTTCCTCAATTGGAGTAATCAGTAGAGACTTTCCAAGTTAGCTAAACAAATATAACCAAAACACTAAACAAAACAATGGTGTACTTGAGTTGATGATGATTGAGTTCTTGGTAGATTCGCCATGTAATCCTATAAGGTTATTCCACAAACATTTGCAATAAATAAAGAC
Source organism: Pseudotsuga menziesii (assembly GCA_001517045.1). NCBI lineage: Eukaryota > Viridiplantae > Streptophyta > Pinopsida > Pinales > Pinaceae > Pseudotsuga > Pseudotsuga menziesii. The sequence continues at coordinate 101,810 of LPNX010386351.1, forward strand.
TTACTTCAAAACTTACCAAGGGTGTGAATGAATCTGAATCAACCACTTCAAATTTTGAAATGGTCCTCGGTAACGACGCCAACATGTTAAGCCTTGTTGGGATTCTTCTTTGTGGAGTCACCACATAATATTTTCAAAATACCCAGAAAGACTTACCTCAATTTTCTTACAGAATGTCTTTGTTGCCACAGGTGTGAATGACTCTGGATCAACTGTGTCAAATGTTGAAATGGTCCCCAACAACGATGCTAAAATGTTACCGGATGAACTAGCAGGGTTAGTCACCGACAATCATATGAGGGAGAGAGTGTTTGCTGTCACCTTAGCCACTCTTCCTGAACTAGTTTGGACATCGAAGCCTCCTAAGGGAGAGACCTATTTTAAATCTGTAAGGACACTAAAACAACAAATAATATCTTCTTTGAAGAGAGGTTAGTGATCAATGCCTTATTGGAGATAATTCAAGAAATGAAGAAAATACACTGAATGTGTGAGTATGAACCATGTAAGTGTAATTAGAATACTAACTACAGTAGCACATTCATCCAAGGACAATCAATTAACCAATTTGAATGAGGAATTGCAATTCTGATAAAAATGTGGTAGAAGTATTACAAGTACTCATGCATCATTAAATATGTAAGTCAACATCAGTGTTTATGTTAGTTGTAAATACAACATCAATCATCTAAAAATGTATTGACGTGACCAATAACTTAGAGCTTACAACAATATGATAATCAACATGTATTAGCAGAGGTAAAACAATAGGAATGGTGTGAATCCAATGATGTATTAGTTTTATTAACATGTCACAAACCATTCACTAGTGTCTACTTTGACATTTAACTAAAAGTGCAAGTGTGTCTACAATAATAATTTATTCAATCACTGTGCATATCACTGTAATAAAAAGGATATCATGTACAACAATCATGAGAGGAGGAACATTAGTATATAATTTAGTGATATGTGACATTCAAAAACAATTCTGTTTTGGTCCCTTTTCAAGGTACTTATCAGTTATGATCATGACAGAGATAATGTAATGTTTGTATTCGCCAACAAGTATGAAACCACCAAAAACAAACTAACTTACAATATGATATATATA
>LPNX010386351.1:103403-116370 GCA_001517045.1 Pseudotsuga menziesii
GCGCTGTCTTTGGGTGACAAGGAGGAGGCCTGTATTAAATTATAGACTTAGCAAGGTAGCCAATAGGAATTTGTTGAGGTCAAGACAACCACTATAAGGGTTGTATTTTAGGATGATTAAGTTTGAGGCAGACCCCAAAGTGTATGGGTCGAGCCTATTTGAGAATTCCTATGGCTATTAAGGGTAGGATGCAGCCAAAAGAAGGTCAACCAGGGTGTCAGAGGTAAGAAAGGAGGGTTTCTATAACCCTAGCAATAGGCCTGATGAGTAGGGGAAGTAAAATGGGAGGTAAAAGAGTTAATCCGTGGGATTTTGGGAGGTAACTTGAGGTAGAGAGAAGAGGAATAAAACTAGGTTAGGGTTTTAGGGTATATTTTAAGTATTTTGGTATTTACACTATTTGTAGGGCTGCTACGATTTTTCCCTAGGGATTTTTTAGGGACAAATATGGCAGGGCAAAATTGTAGGAGAGAAATCCAAAATTTTAGGAAGGCAAAAAAATAAAAAATTTTAATTTTCTAATTTTCTAGGGTTTTTAACATAAAATTGAAGACCTACTTCTAACCCTAAGTCTACCATGAAAATACAAATTTACACATGCAAAGGCAAGAGAAAATAACATTAGATGCTAGGTTTTTCAAACAAGAGAGGTTTGAGACAAAGGAAGCAAAACCTAGCAAACCCTACCCTAACCTAAGGCATCTAAGGAGTGACTAACCTACCTATTGAGAAGCTTAGCCTAGGTTTTACAACTAACCTTAAAGTCATAGGTTCTAACCCTATGAATACTAAAGGATGTAATTCTACAGCCAAGGTGACTAAAAGTTGACGAAATATCTAACCAAGACAAAATGCAACCCTAATGGCTACCATTGAATCCATAAACGTACATAATTCATCAACAATTAACAAAGAGAGATCAAGGAAAGCCTAGGATACCTCCGTATGCATGTGTTTAACCAGAAAAATAACAAAAACACCTTTGCAAGAGCATTGAACCAAAGAAACTTCAATAATTTTCCATCCAAACCCATAAAATATCTTCCTCAAGTCGAGGCATCTCGCTTCAAAGATCCCTAGTTGGGTAGAATAAGTGCATAGTGTTTTATCCCACTTATCTTATGTTAATATGAGGCAAGGAGATCTATTTATATTATGTCACACTCACTTTTACAAAAACATCCAAGACGAAATTTTGGACCTTTTGACGATTTTGGAGGCTCTAAATCAGAGATCGAATCAAAGGGGGAATCAAAAGATAAAGGGGACCTAAAAAGGAATCCAAATAAAGAGCCCACGAAAGAAAAACCATGTTCTAGTTCCATTACTCCTTCCTAGTCTTTATCTAAGATGGAAACAAAAGTTGATATCAAGGCGTACCAAGGTGAAATCAATGCTTTAAAGGTGAATTATTGTTTGTAGCAATTATAGGTCTATTTTAGTATATGTTATCACAAATATTGTAGTTTCCCTGTAGAGTGATCCTGTACAGGATGGCAGAGAGAAAAGGCAACCAAAGTCATGATCTACAAATACCCCAACTCCCAAATGATGGAATGGTTGTCATACCAATTGAGATATCCTTCAGTTTATGCCACGTAATCCAAAATGACAAAGGGGGAGACCCAAACCTATCCTAAAAGGAAAAACATAAAGCTAAATCACCATATCAAACTAAAAGCATAGAATATGTAAGGTGAAAGATGTAAACCCTAGATTGAAGGACAAAGCCACATTTTAAGGAATACTTGAGTAGAGGGTGGTTACAGATTTTTGAAATGCTAATCAAGCCAAATTAATTGGTGACTTATGGATTTGATTACCAAATCTAGAATTTGCATGTTAATTCAAATGATCAAACTTGAAACCCTAGGGATTTGGATGTGAAATTAGGGGAATACTCAAGGTAAGGTTTGATAATGAATTAGGGATTATAAAACACTTGATTTATTTCTTGGATGACAGGTATGATAGTATATGAGATTCAAAAAAGGTCATAACACATCAAACTCAGAAAATCGCTATCAAAGGAGAGAGGGAGATTTGCAAAAACAACTAGTGCTTCGATCCAATGGGTTAATGGAGTCAAAGGGTGATGCCTAGGATGATTTAGGGGTTTTGGATGATCATCGTCAAAACCTATATCGCCAAAAATTTATATTATAAGTGTAATATTCCTTGGTGAATTTTCCTACTTATTAAAAATGGTTTTCAGTGAAATTCATTGATGGGCAATGCATGGAAAATAAAACAGAGAGAATTTAGCTGAGAAACTCACCTAGAATTTGTAGATTCCTTCCTAGATGATGAGGATTGTCTCCTCATAGATCAAATGGGGAATTTGGAAAAGTTCTTGCTTGAATTTATTTGGTCAATGACCAAGGGCATGCTCTCTACCTACCACACAAAGAGAAAACTAGTAACTATGACAAGCAAGATTAGGATCTACACAAATAAAAGTAACTAACAGAGAAATGGATAGTCATAAAGAAGTAATCACTCCTTGTCAAAATCAATCCTACGAAATATGTGAGGGTGAGTCCCCACCAATGCGCCTTCTCCTCAAATTACCTTCTACACATGCAGAACAAATTGGATACAAAAGGTACAAGAAACTATGCCCCAATATCCTCAGTGAAAGAGAGAAACATTTTCAATCATCATCACATTCATTCATCCACAAAAGACACAAGTATTTGATCCCAAAAGAATCCCTTTATTCAGAAGTTCCAATGCCAGAGCTCATGCTTTACAATGGTGGGAGCACCTCTCTTAAATAGATCGAGAGTGTGTTCACTTTTCAACTAACTATCATTCGGTGGTTGATATTATAACATCATCAATGACGGAGATCACTTTCCTTGTTCTGCATACATGGATCAATTTGACTAAATCAAGGGGGCGCACTTTTTTCCCAAGGATGCCTTCCTTAAGTCAAAATACATCACAACATAAGATATAACATGATAATACATCAAGGGGGTCACTTAGGAGATCAATTCTCCCTAGGACCCAATACAACATCATAACATAAGATATATCAATGTAATACATCATATCACCAAGGTGAGGGCACCCCATGGGGGACACCCTCCCTAGAAGAGCCAAATAAATAATCCCGAATATAAAACTGACTGAAACTAATGTGGAAGTGTCCGGAGAGCCATAATAAATTATTTGTAGAAATTCCCTTTCCATTTCCTTGACCACACAAGCCAAATCGATTTCTTCATCGATTTCCTAGTTCATTTTTTGGTGGTACATCCTCTAAAAATCATAAAAATCATCATATATTCTTCTAGGATGAGAACTAGGGAAAATTGACTGCACTGAAGTGTCTGGAGACATAGTAAAAATGTACAAGTGACTACTTATACCCCTTGGAGCACTATGGAACCCTAAGATAACCATAACAACTGGAATCTATAATAAAAATATGATCTGACCAATAATAAAGTGATATTAATAATTGATCATGCAGTATAGGGTCAAACTATGAAAACTAAAACCACAATATTGGTATCGGGCATGTCTGTAGCAAACATAAGCACTGTCAAATTTTTAATCACTACCTTGGGAATCGTGTTTGACTTGGTCAACTGGGTTGACCAGGTCAAAATACCCAAACTGAAGGTGAGATGCTAAACTAAGTTGAACGTGCATGCATCCAAGGTAAGAGATGCTCCAAGATGTATATTAAAACCCAAGTTAAATTATGCTATTCAAAATCATGGTGACAATAATAAATTAAAATAACAACCAATAATATATACCTATGTCTTTGAGTAATCATTGAATCTTCTAGAATTACCTTGTATATGACATACTTACAAAGTTTAAACAATTTTCTAGTGCTGGGTGAGGGTGGAAAACAAGGCTAAAGTAAAAGGGTGATGACCTCTAGTTGTTTTTTACCATGTGATCTCTCTGAATGATGACAAGTACACACAACCATAATGATGGTGGTATCTCACAAATGGAAAAAGTACTCGGGCTTGTTTCCTTCAGGATCTAACAAGTTTTCCATTCAAGGATTTAACAATTTGCAACACTAGTCAACCTCCAAAGGCAGGTGCCCTAGAAGGCCTTCTCAGTTTCCAAAAAATGAAAAAGTCATAACCTTGATAGGTCAGCCTCACCCTGTTTCCTTGTAGGGGAAAATGAGCCAAACATTATACAATGAATGAATTCTCATCCTATGACCATTGAATTTTCAAAAAACATTTAAATTTAACACAAGATAATAGCCAACCTCCAAAGGCAAGTTCCCTGGAAATCTTTTTGGGCTCCAAAAAATGACTAAGGCCTAGCCCCGCTACCAGCGAGCATCCATAGCCCCAACGGGTTTGCCTAACCATATTTACCTTGTGGGGGAGAATTAGACTTACATCATACAATGGTTGAGTGCTCATCCTTTGGCCACTAACTAATTTATAGTATTTATCAGTTTTCATCATTTAGATATATCATTTATGCATTTTGATGCTTTAGTGCCTAAAGAAATTGTTGGGCATAACACTTGTTTTGAGAACTAAAGGAAAATCATCCAGTGAACTTGGCCACACTAACTAAGCCACATACTTCATATCCAGAGACACAAAAAAACATGGAGTCTATCATGCACAAGGGTCAATATGCAGGGGAAAAGATATTCAATCTCACAAGGCTCAATCAAATAGTAGGTCATGGGAATAAATCAATCAATGGATGAGTTTGATGGGTGGGGATAAGTGATACATCGAACCATCATAGCACTAAGGTTTAAAATTTGTACAAAGCATGGAATAAACAATAGTCTTCAACATCAGATTCTTTAATTATTCTCAACACAAGTTTAAGAATTAGTACAACATGTAATATAAACATAGGTCACCATAATCATCATAACATAACAAGTCTAAGGTGTTAGTATACATCAAAGAGAAAAATCCAACCAAGGAGCCATATACCTGTCTGTATCTGATATGCCCATCTATAAACTGTGTAACACATCTTCTAATCTGCTCGAATGGACTAGGTCATCACTGAAGTCATCTGAGAGGACAAGGAGACCTCAATCCTGGCAAGGAAATACTTTGTATATACTGTTGACAAATGATCTAAATGGCTTGGGATGCAATGATCCATTCTATAACCCCATATGATTACGTAGCTCGGAAAAATAAAGAGATCAATATGTATGATGCATCATGGTAGCCCAACTAAAATATATATGTGATAACAATATCCATCAAATAGATGAGGAGCAGGAAATTTCATTTGCTCAACTAAAATTAGAGGGCCATGCATTAACTTGGTGGGAAAGCCACACAGAGGCACTCGGGTTGGAGAGTGATATGCTAGTAATTAAGTGGGAGGATTTCAAAAACCTGATTAAGTCATAGTTCTACCCTATCAGGTATGTATAGGACCAGCGGATCCATTGGAATTAATTCAAATAAAGGAAAGGGAAAAGTGTGCAAGAGTACACCATTGAATTCAAGAAGATGGCTATTATTCTAAGTATCTCACCCATGAATCCAAATGTACTCCTCATGTATCTGGGGGTTCTACACAGTCATTTACAAAATAAATTGATGCTCTTCAATCCTAGGACAATTGATGAGGCTTGTGTGCAAGAACAGTAGCTGGAAAATATATACCACAAGAAAGGACAGCCAAGTGGTTCCAAATAAAAAGAGAACCAAGACATTTCCAAGGGAAGAAACAGTGGAAAGGAAAAGATAAAAAGACTATATCCATGACACACTAGTGCAAGGATTAAAAAAAACACTATAACCATTGTAACATCAATGGTCACAATGAACAAAATTGTTGGAAGCTACATTCAGATCTGACCCTTATGAACCACAAGAAGGATGCTAAGAAGAAGAAGCTTCTAGCCACATTGTTAAGCAAAGAACTAGAGATAAACTTATATGTGGATAAGAAGATTCTCTACACTTTAGTTCAAAAGGAAGTAAATTTGAGTAGCCTTCATAATAAGGAATAGCAGGAGATGACAAAACTCTTCCATATCAAGATCCAGATTAGGAAGACCAAGATAGATGTTCTATTCGATTCCATTTCATATGAAAATATCATAGTAGAAGATCTGGTAAGTAAGCTTGGATTGTAATTACATGATCATCCTGGCCCCTATCCATTGGGATGGGTAAATAATGATACAAAACTTAGGGTCACAAATTGGTACAAGAATAAATTTTCCATAAGTGCAGATTATATTGATGAAATGGAGGTAGACATAGTAACCCTTGATGTTTGTGGTGAAGTGTTTGGAATCCGCCACATGTATAATAGGGATATGATATTCATGAGGAGAGAAATCAATACCTCTTGATCAAGGATAGGAAACCTTTCATCATCAATGTGCACAAAGGTATATCAAATATCTCATTCATAAGTTCCAACCAACTGAAGAAGTTGATTAGTTCATGTATAAGGTTTGTGCTAATTTTATTAAGACATGGTCAACAAGAAGGTGAATCGATAAAAGTAAAGGAATCTTTGGAGGGATGTTTCAAAGAGAAAAAACACCATTTGGAGAACCTTTTGCAGGTATACAGAGAATTATTCCATGATCCTAAAGGGCTACCTTGTAAGAGGGAAGTTGAGCATGAGATACAACTATTTCCATATTCTCCATTGTCGAACATCAGATTGTATAGATAGTCTATTCTAGAGGAAGAAGAAGTGAAGAAGTAGTTGTAACAAGTGTTGGATCAAGGACTAATATGACCAAACACCTCACCTTGTGGGTCACCTATTGTCATAGTACCTAAGAAGGATGGGACTTGGAGGATGTTTATTGACTACAAAGCTCTGAATAAGGCCACTCTCAAGAATTGATACCCTATGCCCATGATTGATGATTTGCTAGATGAATTGCAACATGCCAAGTACTTCCACCAAGTTGGATCTCAAATTGGGATACCACTAGGTATGAGTGAAGGAAGAAGACACCTGGGAGACTGCCTTCAAGATTAGGAAAGGTCTATATGAATGGTTAGTAATGTCTTTTTCTTTATGTAATGCACCAACAACATATATGTGTTTGATGAATATTGTATCGCGTCCTTTCTAGACTTATTTGTGATAGTGTATATTGGTGTATAGTGCTACATGGGAAGAGCATATCTCACATCTCAAACAGGTGTTGGAAACTTGAAAAAATATCAACTGTTGGAAAACATTAAACAAGTAAATTTGATCAACAATATTTCGTGTATTTAGAGTATGTGATTTGTGGTGGAGAACTTAAGATTGATCTTGCAAAAATGGAGGTCATCACTAAGTGGCCTACTCCTACAAATGTCACTGAAGTTAATGTAACATGCCTAGAACTGAAAAATATTTTTATTTTTTCAGAAAACATTATGTTAGATTTATTGTAAATATTTTATGACCAATTTGGTCAAGGATGACTGTAATTGAAGAATTATTTATTTTAATAAATTAAATAGAAGAGACACCTATCTAAAGGAGACTGTTGAATGAGTGTTCACGGACCCACTAGGAGGAATGTGTAGCTATAGAAGGCTAGTTGACAAGTGGCGGCACTAGCATTTCACTTTCTAGTTGTTGCAGGAAGCATAATCCTTAAAATTGTGGTCATGTTCCATAAGAGGGGAAAGTGAGCAGGTGGCTCATTTATTTCGAAACTTACCGAAAGACCTAGGAAATATTATAAATACCATAAAATTGAGAAGGAGGCTCACTACATTCTATTTTTCCAAGTTAATGAACCTTGTGACTGCTGCAAACTAAAAAGTCAGGCACACAAGGAATTTGATGAGGGGATAGCTAAAGTAGAATTGTTGAGTTAAGTCTACTACTGAGTGCTAAGTTACAACAAGTTTTGTTTGTGCTATTTATCCAGTGATATTCATCTTAGTGAGTGGTTCAATGAACATGCTCGGGGGTCCTAAGAAAGTAATCTTGGCTACTTCAGAAGATGGTTGGGTGGAACAATCTCCTTTGGGTGTTTGTTCCCCTTCTACAAATTATCCAGGTTCTAACTGTTGTTATCTATCTGTGATTTACTTGTATATATGTATTTTAATTAGGAAGTATGCTCAGTATCTATAAAGTGTAATTTAACTGGTTGTTATTGTTTATGTTTTGAACTCTCTATCTGTAAATTGTTATAAGTAGATTTAGCATCTATAGAGTTTATTGGAAACTGTTCTTATTGTGCTGAGTGGAGAAAGTTCCAATCTAGTTAGTTTGAAGTTATTGTTTAATTATTATCGATCTAAATTTTTGGTTAGGTTAATTTTTAACTTGAATGATGCTTTTAATATCTCTTTGAACATTAAACATAACACCTCTATTTTAGTTAATCTTATTCTACTATATTGTTATTATCAATGGTATTTTCCTGTCAGTTTAGGTTTAAAGAATACACATATATTTAATCAAGACTAGAAAAAAACCCTACAAAAAAATATGTTACAAAGGTTATTATAACATATATTTATTTACTGAGATTTATAAGTAACTATAGTAAACTGATAAATTATAATAAGAATAAACTCTTGGAGAGTTTCATAATCTAATTATATATTTCTTTTAAATAAATTAAACAGTGCTCATTATAAACAAATCAAAGGTTTTGAATCTATAATAGACGATATACATGGTATATATATACACATTATAAGGTCTTACAAAAATAAACATAAAAACATCGAACTGAAACTGTTAAATAAGCCACGATGTTTAGGCCCAAACTTAACAAAATATATCGCATATACAATATATTTCATTTCCAATCTAAAGCCGAGGTTTGGCCTCACAACCAAAACCCTAGTTACAGTTAGGGTAAACAAAATTCAAAATTCAAATATTAATTAAGCTGGGCTTAAAGATCGAATACGATTCAGGTTTCTCTTAACAAAGTTACATTATAAAGGCTACATGGCCCAGTCATTTGCAAAACCATTTAAAAAAAAAATACAAAATCGAGATTATCAATAGGCCACAGCACTGGTTACAGGCTGTAGCCCGTTTTAGTATTATCATCTGAAATCTAAAACAAAAAAAATCGCAACAGCCTTAGGGCTTAAGTCAATCACTATAAAATAAAATAATATTACCATTTTAAAAACTTGAAACAATTTTGATAGTGGCCTCACGGTTTAAAACCTTAAAACATATATGTTACAAAGAGTATCCATGGATTTACGTCTTGCTAACAACTCATTAAAGAAAAACAACAATGGGAAACCAAGATAGTATTCAGGACTGTAATGGAAAGGGCCTCATGTCTTCAATTTATAAAAACCTTTTCCTGAAATAGTAAACAACATCATCATTTTTTACAATGGCCTTGCAGCCCTTTCTAAAAAACAAATGTGACAGGGTAAAGCCCTCACGGCCACATTTTAGTTTTATAAAAACAACAACAAAACTATAAAATCAAACATGATTGAGTATATACATCACGGAATCCCTCATAGGGTTCTTAAAAAGGAAAAATAATTACATTTTGGGGAGACAGTCATAGGACTATTCTTACAACTTAAAAACATAACATTTTTATACATAGTCACCTCAACTCCACAGTCAAAGGGTCCCTCCATCACACTTTTCAAATGTAAGAGCCTCACGACTATACCAAAGGGAAATTACCACTTTCACAGAAAGACAACGCAGATATGGACATCATGACCATGCCATGAGAACTTAGTGTTGATGTATATGTAACTTCGGAATGTATTCTTCTATATATTTCATATATTGTAACCCGATTTTTATTCCGGGATGTTTCTATTATGTATTTGAGTCATGTGGTCATGCCCCGATATTCCGATCGCGAGGATTAATAATGTAAACAAGTCATATCAAGTCATTAGGTAAGTCCCCACAGTTTAGGGGCACTTGAGTTATTATACACTAATTAAGGTGTAGGCTCGAGTAGTAATTATTAGGTTGAGTGCACTTCAAGTCAACGGAAGAATATAAATAGAGAGTGAGAGTCTCTCTATTTATCACTAGTGACTTAGCTCTCTTGCTCTCTCAAGTGTGGCGCACTTTTGGAGAAGGAAATTCTTGGGCTTGACAGAAGACAGAAGGCTGCTGTTGTGTTGGGAGGTCATCTTACTGTTTTGGGATCACATCTTGTGGTGATACTATCTTAGAGGAAGTTGAGGGGTTTTCTCCATTTATGGTTTCCCCTGCTAAAATATTTGTGTCTCTTGTCTCTTGTGATGTGCTTATGTGATTGATGTGCTTGTTATTCTCTCAGTGAAAAGATCTTATCATAATGCTAGCTTAAATGATGAAAAACTAACATGGTATCAGAGCTAAACTGAGAAGAAGACATTGTGCAGCTACAGGAACTAGGGCTTCCTATTTTGTGGATCTTCCTCCACATATTTTCAGCAAAAGTATGCTAGGATGTCTCTCCATTGAAGGGTGCATCTTTCTGTCGATGCGGAATTCAATTTCAAGCATTTTCAGTTTCGATATGGAAATTAGGGCTTTCTACAGAAGAGGAATTTTTGAGTGAGAACTGCATAGGATTGTTCTCCTCATCAAAACCGAAGTTTAGAGACCTGGATCAAGAAATTTGGTTGAGTGAAACTCTGGGAAAGTCAAACCCTAGTTTGACCCCAAGCTAGAGAAACCCTAAATGCTAAAACGGCTAAGGTTTGGTACAGTCGCTATATTCCGAGTTTGGAGAAGTCTTAGAAGCTGAAAATTGCAAGGGCCGAAGATAAAATCCTGATGAACACTTTGTTAAAAGGGAAGCCTCTGTTTTTCTATATTCTTGGAGATATGATCTCTCCAAGATAGGGTTCCATCCTCTACCAGAAATCATCTATAAACAGGACACCTGGGGAGAATTGCAATATCTTGGGCTACAGAGGTCCAAATGAAATTCCTGAAGATTTTACAGAAATTCCACGGACTTTAATTTCTGTGGTCCTAATTTCAGACTCAGAAGATGAACCAGTGACACGTGGCATGCCATACAACTTCGCTGTTCTGAACAGTCCTGTAACAGGTTACCTTGGGAAAAGGATCATAAATCCCAAATGGTGGAACCAATTTTGATGAAACCTATGGTTTTGGATCAGGAACATTATAGGTTACCTCAGTGAGAAATTTCAGACATAGAGGATCAGTAATTTCGGAGATATCGCAGAAACAGTAACAAGAATTTCTGCAGAAGAAATCAGAAAATTAGGGCTTCCTGTTCCGGGAGTTTTCCTTCACTGTTTTCAGAAAAGGAGTACACTGGACAGCTCCATTTGAAGAGATATATCTGTTCATCCAATCAGATATTAAATATTCCAGGTTTTGAAAATTAGGGTTTCTGCGACAAAACCTAGATCAGCAAACTCCGGGACAAGGGCGGACACCTCAAATCGGTAAGATCTAATCCTTTGCTATTTCCATTTGAGGTTCTCATTTCAAAGTAATCAGCTTGATGATAAGCTTGGTGAAGTTGACAACTTCCAAGCATAGAATTATTTTATCTCTCTAGATTGGACACCTACATGAGCATAGAGGTTCCAGTTTCAGAGGGAGACAAGGCCAAAGAAGACATCATGCTCATGCTGCAAAGGATGATGAACCATCCAGAAAGAGATCCAGATATGAAAGTGAAGATTCTTCAAGCGAGGATGAATATGTTCTAATATCAGCTCTCATAGGTAACATTACTCATGGAAGTGATGATTGGCTCATAGATAATGAGGCTTCCAAACATATGACGGGATTCAAGGAATCCTTTGTGAGACTTTCAGAACATGAATCACCTCACAAGGTGAAACTAGGAGATGACTACCAATATCCAATAAAAGGTAGTGGGGAATCTTCATACAAGCTAGACTCTGGTAAGTCTCTAACAATGAAATAAGTATTGTTTGTTTCAGCATTGATGTAAAAGGAATGCGGATTGCATTCATAGATGGTCAAGTCATCATATGGCCAAAAGAAAAGACTATCGATGGTGCGGTAGTGATTGGAGAACAAAAAGGAGGCTTGTACAAATTGAAGGGACATCCAGAACAAGCCTTGATCCATGTAGAGCCAAATGAGCTTTGGCATAGAAGGCTTGCACATGTGCATTACAGAGCACTACCTATTGCAAGCAATGCTGTTGAAGGTCTTCATGAATTTCAAGCTATTTGAAGGGAAGAACAAAGTCAGAAATGACCTAAAGAAACCAGTTGAAGAATGTGAAGATCCAGAATGCAGAGACCATGCAGCCATAAGAGTCTCTCAAATCAAAGAACAACTTGAAGCGGTAAAAGAAAAAGTGAAGAATGCAGAAGTGATGATGGCCACCTTGAATGGCCTCCCAGGATCATGGAATTCATTCATTCAAGGAATGTGTTCCAAAAGGAAGTGATTACTTTCAGCAAACTTCGAGAAGAAGAAGAAGCTTGACTCATAAGAAGAGAAGAGAAGATGGGAGAAATTGAAGATCAATCTCTCACCATCCAAAGAAGATCCCTCAAGCGATGAGGAATATGAAGAACTCAACTCTTGAAGAACTTCTTATCCACCTCAGCATTTGGATAAGAAACGATGCGACTATGAATGAAGAAGACGATGAAGCTGAAGGCTCAAGAAGGAGTCTACCCTCGAAACAAATAAAGATAAGTATTCAATTGTCATTTCATTATATTATTTTGTTATGCATTTGTTTATATTCAATTGTTGTATTATGCATGATAGGATGTTTGCATTAATGACAGCATACTACTAATATGCATGTGATGGGTAAGTAGCTCATGGGGCTATACAAATTCTCCATTGCTACTTATCTAGAATGAAACCTCTTTGCTGACATATTGGATTAGTGAACAATCCTAATGTTGTCCTGGTAGAGATGGAAGGCATCTAGAAATTTTCAATGAGATATGGATGAATGTTGTATTGGCTAAAGTAGTTGCATGATCATCTATTTATGCATAAGAATTTTCCAATATGAATTTTCCTTATGAAATGT
>LPNX010386380.1:0-31487 GCA_001517045.1 Pseudotsuga menziesii
CAGTGTACACCAGCTTGGCAATGGTTTTCCCATCCTCTCTCCTGCTGTAAGCACAATCATGCCACTCATCACAAACAAACATTTGCTTCAACTCAAACTGTCATTGAAGCAAAGACTGAAGAGTAATAAATGTGGTGGAAAAATGCGTGATTGCAGGACGCTTCAACTCCTTGTTTTTAGTGTGCCTCTTCATGAGACTAAGAACAAAACCATGGTTGTAAATGAACTTAGGGATAGCCCTAGCTTGATCAATCACCACCTTGATAAAGGGAATTTTCCCCATATCCTCCAACATCAAATCAATGCAATGAGCAGTGCATGGAGTCCAAAACAAAGAGGGATACCTATCCATAAGCATCCTGCCAGCAGCCACATAATTAGCTGCATTATCTGAAATAACTTGCACAACATTGTGCGCCCCAATATTTTGGATGAACCCATCCATCAACTCGCATAAAAGTGCCGCATCTTTTACATGTGCCGATGCATCAACTGATTTTACAAACATGGTACCTCTAGGACAATGCACCAAGAAGTTGATAAGGCTTCTACCCTTACCGTCTGTCCACCCATCTGACATGACTGTGCATCCAGTGCTCTCCCATGACTGCTTGAACTCTGCCAACCTAGCACCGATGTCCATCTTTTATGCTTGAAGGATTGGGCCCCGCAACTCCTCAAAGGTGGCACTTTTATAACCTGGGCCAACTACTGCAATGGCATCACACATCAGCAGCCAAAATGGATTGTTTTTAACAATGCTCAGAGGTATGTGACTCCAATAAAGACACTTTCCCATTACCCTGTTCGCTTCTACCTTTTCTGATTTCTTTATAACCGACTTGATAGAAGGTTGTGAGCCTGGTCCAACATAATGGGATGTGGGCCTCGCCCTCCCAAGAGGTGAAGCTGTGGAGCCCCTCCCACTACCCTCACCGATAGTGGTAGATAAAGATGCACCTAAACTTCTTGCTTGGCCAAAAGTTGCAAGCTCAGCTCTGTTTGCAGCGATCTCATCTTTCTTTCTCATTTTTTCATGGATGGCATCATGGGTAGATCTCATGATTTATGGGGTCACTGCAGTACAAAGGCCAACATCATGGCCAGGTAGTTTGGCTAAATGGTATTTCAACCTGTTAACCCCTCCCGACATGTGACGCCCACATAATTTGCAAGTCAAATTTTGCCTATTGTTGCCATCCTCGGGCTCACCATACTGCCAAAATAGGTCCAATATCTTTGGCATTTTTGCAATTGGAATGCTTCAAGCCTTCAACTCAAATGCAACCCTAGGGCACAAAAACAAAAAAGATTACATTAAACTCCATTGGAAAATAATAGCAACATTCTAGCTTAAAAAATCATACCTCTAAATTTAGATTTTAAGCCATGAAAGATAAGAAGAAGAGGGTGGCTAAGAAGTAAAAAAACAAGCATGCTATTTTCCATTCTAATTTTTTAAAACCCCCATTTACATTGGCACTGTTTTTCATTTTTTGGGGCATGGAAATCAATGGCAAAATAGTAAAAACAAATAGCAAAGAAATATGCAAGAAATAGACAACGAAATAGTAAAACAATTATGCAAGAAATCTTTCAAATAGTCCATGGAAAAGATAGAAAAACAATGGATAAAATGCACATACCTTCAACACTTGCTCCACAAAAATCCTTGGTTGAGATGCTAAATGGTGTTTGAAAGCCTCCAAAGGTGTTGGTGGTCTCCTCAAGCCCTTCTCCTCCACTTCCAACAAGCTCATTTGCCAAATGACAAAGAAAAAACCATTTTTTTCCTTTACTAGGCCGTAGATTGCTTGCCTGGGCCATTTTTTCCATCGACTCGCAAGTTTTTCCCAAAAGTCGTGCTTTTTTCGAAAAAGTTGTGCTCTCACGATTTTTTAAAAAATCGCGCTTTTTCCTCGGCGAAAAATCGGCTAGGGGAAAAAAGCGCGACTTTTCCGATTTTTTCCGATTTTTCGGCGAGTTTGTCAAGCTTGCTTTGGATAATGGAAAGGGAATACTCACTATAACCAATGTCGGACAAACAACAACACAAGGAATGGCAGTGCCTCACACATGGGTGAGTTGTTTAGAGAGTGCTTATTCAACTTAGGCATCATGACTACATCAAGATTGATCCAAGTTCATGAGGACCATCATTTTATTCCATGGCCTTTTTGGCCTATATGACCCTTTGGGACTACACCAGTGCTTAAAAGCACAGCTAATCACAGCTTTCATCCGCGACATATTTTTATAAGGTCAGCATATTTTTAATCATTGCTTTTTTGGACCTTTTCTTATACTCTTCAAGAAGTATTTTAGCATTTCATTGCTCTTGCCCTCTTTACATATGTTTAGAAACACAGTATTATAATTTTCATTTTCCATGGGCGCATATTCAATATTTTCAATGTAGGTAGTACATGAGCTTTCAGTTTTAGCCAATAACATCTCAAGTGACCAGGGGGAGTTTTGCACAGTGCCAAACATTGGGACAACTGACCAGAATGATTTAGGCATACAATCCAACTTACCAAAGGCAAGTTTTGTCACCAACTCAAAGTCGAGACACAATATAAATAAGGAGGCTTGTCCAACAAAAGTTCTAGCAAGGAAAAAGATCCTCCATGCGATAAGTCAAGAAGTCAGTCGGGTTAAAAACTAAATTGGAAGGTAATGGATGGGTGAAGACAATGAATGATGGAGCCAACACTAGCAAGCCAAAACAATGGTGGGAATGACTACCTCTATTCTCCCTAAGGAGGGTTAAAACCAATGAGTATAGATCAAGAACTTCCAAGTCTAAGTAGGGACATCAATACATAGTACAAAATACCAGTGTTCCATGGGGACGCGTCCCGCAGGGTCGGGGACGCGTTTCCACGTTTCCTGCGTCCCGGGGACTTGGGGACTCCTGGGCGAAACTTTCTCTCCCCAACCATGCCCCTGGGAATTTTTTTTTAATGTTTTCCCATTATTTTCACATTTTACAATTCCTACTTGGTATTACTTAGAAAATAAACTGATATATTTAGTATTTACATTGCACAATCATTAATATACATCAAATGAATTATTATTTTTGATATTTTATTTCATTTTTATAATTTTAGATACGTCCCCACGTCCCCCCTGAATATCCCTAAATTTGGGGGTGGTCTCCACGCGTCCCGAATGTGCGTTTCCCCGCTCCCACGTCCCCCCGTCTCGGAAACTTGGGGGAACATTGCAAAATACATTCAAGTCCATATAATTATGACCGCCAGATGATGATACCACAAGTTACTACATGTCACAAAAATTAGTATAAGAGCAATAATAACCATAACACAATATAAAAAGCTGAGTCATAATCATGCAATATAATCCATCTGAGACACCATCTGTCCAATGAGAAAGAACTGATATAAAACTGGGCATCAATGACTGCTCTGTAATGACATAAATGGCTACATCGGTCCTCAAATCTGAGTGTGCTGAGACTCAGTCCTGACATGGGAGAGTACAATAGTCCAATAATATAAACATGATCCATCAAAAATGCTCATCTCAGCATCTCATATGTAAGAGATCTGGCTGAAAAATGTAGTGTGTCTGAAAAATAGAATATGGTAGCCTGGCTACTATAAATGTGATAACATCTGGTTCTAGCTGGGACAAGTGCTCTGCTTAAAAAGCGCTTGAGAACCTCAAAATCTCTGGTACTCGCACTCTGCTTATTGCATCCTCGATCAATCCATCCAGCTCCGCAACCGCTACCAAGAATGTACCTGACTACCTGCAACATGTCCAGAGCTATACCAAACTCACAGACCGGTCGTCAGAACAATATATGGATAATATATAAAATACTGAAAATAAAGATGCATGAAACTGAAAAGCAGAAAATAAATCTAATCTATAACCATAACTTTCGGTAAAAGTTTGATTTTTATTTTGCAGGACAACAAAATTACACTAAGAGCTTCGAAAGGTGAGCTTCAGACAACCAAGCAGGATTCTATACTACTGCCGGGAAAGGCTTATTCATGTCCTACCTACCCTACTCTAACCAATTTAGACAAGTGTTAGGTAAAATCATAAATCCAATGCAACCACTTGTTGAACAAATCTATTGAGTTTTCTTTACAGTTAATGATACAAGTCAAAGATAGGTAGTAAGTAATGTGAATGAAAATTGAAGCTATTGTAACTTGTTGTTTAAAGAGAAATGAAATCATGCCAGGGATGAGATTGATTGTTGTAGACTTCTTCCATCCATAGATCGATAGGATCATAAAATTTATGCAAGTTTAAATTTGATGAAAGAAAAGAATACGATACATAATTCATCCCTCCTAGGCCATCATTTTTTCCCTCATCTTTTTGGTCAGCATACTCAATCATTCTCACATTATGATCAATGATGAAACAAAATAGGGACAAATTAGAAATCTTTAATCTAGAAATTGAGATTAACCCCATTTGTTGTTTATAAAATGAGAAAATATGGAATTGGTCTTTATAGAGCTTTTCATTCACCCAATCAAAGAAATTAGCAAAGTTGAAAGCATTATGCACCAAGGATGAAAGGAGATAAAATGTTTTACCATTGACCATTTGGCACATTCGAGGCTCTGTACCGCATGATACCATAGAGGACTTCAAAAGCTGGGATGGGAGGGTGGATTGACAAATTAAGACTTGATTTGGATCACCTAAAGATGTTAACACCAATCTTCCATGTGATATGGGACATTTGCTAGAGAAATTGGCAAGATTAAAACTAACATCCCAAGAACTAGACTCACTATGATTAATCTCCACAACCAAATCACCTTGATCAAAAATATGACGAGGAATAGTAACAACATTACAAGAATCATTCCTTGGAGGCTCTTGATGATTATTGGGACACAGATTCTAGTTCGAAAGATGTGACAAAGAAGGTTCTAGGTCAATCTCACTTACTATTATATCATCATCATGTGGTTGCTCTTCTTGAGATTGTTCATTACATTCAACTGAGGATAAATGATCATCATCATTCATTTGATAAGGAAAAACATTACTATGCTCATTTCTATCCTCACAAACTTGGTCTTCAGCTACAATATGACCACATGATTGCTCTTCAACGGAAGTTTTATTAATTCCCCCCTTTTCTTCTTTTACAATGATATGATCAAGGTCTAAATCCAGACTCGGATAGGTTGGATACTAACTCAAATTATCATCTATTAGGTAATGACTATGGAGTTGCTCTTTTAAAGGCTCTTTAATGACCTCATCAATGGAAGGCTCAACTATAGATGTTTCTTGATGGTGCATGTTAGGTTCCCTTCCACGGATCAGATCCAGGATTTGCTCTGTGACTGCTTTAGGTAATAATAACAGAGTATCTCATATGATTTGATTGATATCCCTCTTAGTTTCATCATGAGGTTTTGAAACATTATTCTCGAAGTTCTCTATAACATTCTTATGGATTGCAGGCACGCTCATAATTTGGAACATATCAGGAGAGGAGTGGTCCAATTGAGAAAGCATTTCATCAATATATTGATTATCAACGGCAAAATCATTGCTAGACTGACACTCTAAAATTTTATCAGTGTTCCTGCTCCAACTATAAATTAACAAATCTGTGAACATGTCATACCCAGTGATGGATCCCGGTGCTAAATGATCAAACCATAATTGAACATCCCCTTGCAAGGATTCTCCTAAGGCTCACATATAAACATCTTCATTGTTTGCACCTCTAGATTCCATGTAATCCCACAGAATATCCAGATGACTTTCAATAGATATATCCTTATTTCCATTCAACTGGGGCATCCTCCTAGTGTAATTGTTTGGCATAGGATGAGGTGCCCCCGATATTTCAGAAAAGTGAAAAGGATTTGACTGGGACTGACTTCTAGGTTCATGTCGACTTATAGGTCCACTCGGGATGTTTGGGAAATCTTTTTTGCATGGGTGAGGAAGTTGGTGGGTATCATAAGGATTGTGATAACTAAATTCATACCCATAGTCATGCTCGAGAGCATCCTCATACCCATAGTTTGACCTCCATCTATCCCTTTCGTTTATTTGTCTTGTATTTTCAATCATGTTTTTGGATACTTTTTTCATGTGCCTCAGAAATACATCCAAATTCATTATGATTTATGGTATGCTGTAAGAACTTAAGATTAATATGTTGGGTATGATCCTCAGTGGAGTCGCCAGGTGAACCACACAAGTAATTCACCAATAAAAGATATGTCGTAGGGAAAGGTGAGGTATGCTGAACCAAGGTAGGCCTCTACCTCCCCGGCAACGGCGCCAAAATGTTATCACCCACCTTGTAGTTTCCTGTGTGAGGTGGATCCAGGATGGATGGTAGAGGGGCAAGCAACTAAGGGGTGGAACCACGACTACCTAGACTCCCAAATGGATGGTTGTCACGCCAATCAAGGCAGCCTTCAGTTTATGTTATCCTAGTCCCAGACAACAGCGGGGGAGACCCGGATCTGCTCCCGACAGGAGAGATCAGACCTAGACACCAGAATAGATCAAATGGGGCTTCAAGGTACGTAAGGTGCAAGGTGAATGGAAACCCTAGCTCTAGGGTTTAGGTACTAGCAACTGATGGGGATGACCACTGTCTTGGGAAACGTAACTGTGACAGGGTGAGCAAAGACAGAGTTGGGACTGTCTAGTACCAAGGAAACAGACTTAGTGAAAGATAGGTAACTTGAGTTATCAATAAATGTTGGCAAAGAGAATGGGAGTAAGCTCAATTTAGGGCTAGCGCTAGAGATAGGAGATTAATGCCTTTAATGCATTGGGCAAAGGAGTTAGCATCAACACAACATTTCAGTGAACCCACCTGGGATATACCCTGATCTATGGACCCAAAAAAGGATTTGGCCCGAAAGACACAGGTTACAGGAAAACCAGCAGAAGGAGGGCTAGGGCTAGGGCTTGGAGAGGCAGATCTGTAGCTCTAGAGCCACTAGGAGGCTATCAACTCAGCGTTGAAGGGGAAATGAGATCAAGATCTCATCTGATCTTGGAAAATTGCAGGAAAGATTAGATCTGGAAAAGTCAATATCTGATGAGGGGGGCTAGGGGGCTGAAACCAGTTTTTCAGATCTAGGGCAACCTGGAAAGAACTAGCTCAGCATTGGGGGTGTTCTGGAGTGCTCAAGCCCTAATCTATCAGCTTAGCCTGTCAGATTTCAGAAAAAGTCAAATCCAGAAAAGTCCAGTTTTTAGTGAGGACGCTAAGGCTATTTCAGTCAAAAACTCAGATCTAGGTCAAACTGCCAAGAATTTGGACAGTGTTGGGGTTGATTTGGACTGTGTGGGACCCGATCTATCCATCTGTGAAGTCAAAATTTAGAAAAAGTCAAAACCCTAGTAGGTCTGAAGACCCCTTACAAATGAGAAGCTCTCTCCTTTAAATAGAAATGAGAGAACCACAATCATAACCGAATCCTAACCACTTACAAAACGAGTGGCTAAGATTAAAAGATGAAATGTTCTAATCAATGGTTGAGATGAGCTCAACATACAACACATCGATCAATATAACCATAATTTACCAAAGTGGACTAAACCACCCATAAAAGGTAACCCACTCAACAAGAAATAAATGAAGCACATGGTGGGTCCAAGGAGTGTTTGACTAACTTCCTTTGAGTGTCCCCATGGCACAATAAAATAATATAATAATTTAATTCTTTGACTTTATGCCTCCTTGAGGAAATCGTGAGCCTTCCAAAAGCTCCAGAAAATAATATAAAAATGCCCAAAAATAGGTGTGGGCCCAATCAGGGGTTGCAACTGCTGGAGAAGGTGTGGAAGACATCACTCTCATCATTGTGATTCATCCCATGCCATTTCTTTACCTCAGTAGCCCAAATCGATTTCTTCAATAGCCATTTAATCATTTTTAATCTACCTCGAGAAACATGATCCTGCCAAAACAGCCTCCTAGGGTGCCCGCGTTGTCAAACTGAGCCCACCAGGTTCTCTGGGATGGGGGTACAATTGTACAAAAAAGTGGCTGCACCCCCCTATGTCCATACAACGCCCTAGGAGATCCAACTAAAACATCTCTCTGCTCAAACATATCAACTTGTGAAGAAAAACTGCATCAGATAGGCAGAATGAGCTTGATCATATCTACAAGTGCCCGGAACTGGAAATAAACTGTCTCATTAGACTCAGAGAGTCCAAATCCATCTAAGGTGTATACTCATACCCCTCATAGGTCTCTATCTGATCATCAATCATATCCAATAAATAATATAACCATCTGTAACTGATCAGACACCAATAATAACTCAGGCTGTCATCCATTTGCTACAAGTGTAATAGGCTAAGACATGCTCTACAACTCATTTAAGTAATAATCACAACAAGTAGCATTCATTTCACTGGCGGTACATCAACCAATACATATATAAGGCTTTATTTATTATTACTCAGACTTAGACTTTCAAGACTATACTCACTTCATAGTTGTAGCCAATTTGCTAGTGAAGGGTGAAGGGTGAAAATGACAAGGCTAAGGCAAATGATGACTTCCTACTCAACATCATGACACTTTGGATAATGGAAAGGGAATACTCACTATAACCAATGTCGGACAAACAACAACACAAGGAATGGCAGTGCCTCACAAATGGGTGAGTTGTTTAGAGAGTGCTTATTCAACTTAGGCATCATGACTACATCAAGATTGATCCAAGTTCATGAGGACCATCATTTTATTCCATGGCCTTTTTGGCCTATATGACCCTTTGGGACTTCACCAGTGCTTGAAAGCACAGCTAATCGCAGCTTTCATTTGGGACATATTTTTATAAGGTCAGCATATTTTTAATCATTGCTTTTTTGGACCTTTTCTTATACTCTTCAAGAAGTATTTTAGCATTTCATTGCTCTTGCCCTCTTTACATATGTTAAGAAACATAGTTTTATAATTTTCATTTTCCATGGGCGCATATTCAATATTTTCAATGTAGGTAGTACATGAGTTTTCAGTTTTAGCCAATAACATCTCAAGTGACCAGGGG
Source organism: Pseudotsuga menziesii (assembly GCA_001517045.1). Lineage (NCBI taxonomy): Eukaryota > Viridiplantae > Streptophyta > Pinopsida > Pinales > Pinaceae > Pseudotsuga > Pseudotsuga menziesii. The sequence continues at coordinate 9,057 of LPNX010386380.1, forward strand.
GAGTTTTGCACAGTGCCAAACATCGGGACAACCGACCAGAATGATTTAGGCATACAATCCAACTTACCAAAGGCAAGTTTTGTCACCAACTCAGAGCCGAGACACAATATAAACAGGGAGGCTTGTCCAACAAAAGTTCTAGCGGGGAAAAAGATCCTCCATGCCATAATTCAAGAAGTCAGTCGGGTTAAAAACTAAACTGGAAGGTAATGGATGGGTGAAGACAATGAATGATGGAGCCAACACTAGTGAGCCAAAACAATGGTGGGAATGACTACCTCTATTCTCCCTAAGGAGGGTTAAAACCAATGAGTATAGATCAAGAACTTCCAAGTCTAAGTAGGGACATCAATACATAGTACAAAATAAATTCAAGTCCATATAATTATGACCGCCAGATGATGATACCACAAGTTACTACATGTCACAAAAATCAGTATAAGAGCAATAATAACCATAACACAATATAAAAAGCTAAGTCATAATCATGCAATATAATCCATCTGAGACACCATCTGTCCAATGAGAAAGAACTGATATAAAACTGGGCGTCAATGACTGCTCTGTAATGACATAAATGGCTACATCGGTCCTCAAATCTGAGTGTCCTGAGACTCAGTCCTGACATGGGAGAATACAATAGTCCACTAATATAAACATGATCCATAAAAAATGCTTATCTCAGCATCTCATATGTAAGAGATCTGGCTGAAAAATGTACTGTGTCTGAAAAATAGAATATGGTAGCCTGGCTACTATATATGTGATAACAGTGCCCATGTATAAAAGGACATAGTTAGAATCTTCAGGCAAGAAGGAAACATGCATGGTATATAGTGAGTCTTCAAAGGCTTACAAAATATACATCCCAGGATCAAGGCAAATCGAAGTCAGTCGAGATGTGACCTTTGAAGAAGAGATGGCTATCCGAAAAGGGAGAGAATCTGATATGGAGATCAATGACGATGAAGAGATGAGATCATTTCCCCCTTTAGAAATTAAGAGGGAGTTTGAAAAAAGTTATGAACCGATCGGGTCCATTGATCTAGTTAAGCCAGATGATGCTCCCCCAGATATGGCAGTAAGCTGGAAAAAAACCTAGATGGGCACAACATACATTGCAGGTTGCAGAAGGGCACGAAGCTCCACATGGAATCCACCGAGAAAGCAAAAGACCTCGAAGGTTCTCAAGTTATGTAGCCTTGATGAGTCACATCAATGACTTAGAACCTACCACATACGAAGAAGCATCCAGACACCAAGTTTGGAAGGATGCCATGACGGAAGAGTTCCAGTCCATCATGAAGAATGATGTATGGGAGGTTGCACCGAGACTTGAGGGGAAGTCAGTAGTGACCTCTAAATGGCTTTTCAAGATTAAACACAAAGAAGATGGTAGAGTGGAGAAACACAGGACCGGATTTGTTGCCAGAGGATTCTCTCAGAAAGAGGGAATTGACTATGACGAAACATTTGCTCCTGTGGCTCGATATACTTCCATTAGAACCATCATTGCTATTGCTTCAGCTATGGGATGGAAGCTGCATCAGATGGATGTAAACACCGCCTTCCTCAATGGTATTATCAAGGAAGAAGTTTACATTGAACAACCAGAAGGGTTTATTGTCCATAAGAAATATTCTCATGTATGTAAATTGAGAAAGGCATTGTATGGGCTCAAGCAAGCACCTCGTGCTTGGTATGGACGGATAGATGCATACTTGGTAAACTTGGGATTAACCAAAAGCGATGCAGACCCCAATCTTTACAACAAGATTGAGGATAATGAGCCACTGATTTTGTTCTTGTACGTGGACGACTTGTTTCTCATAGGAAATGAGAAGGTAATTGGATGGTGTAAGAAGAAGCTTGCCTCTAAGTTTGAAATGAAAGACCTTGGATTGATGCATTACTTCTTGGGATTAGAAGTATGGCAGAGGCAAGAGGAAATTCTCTTAAGTCAAGGAAAATACACCATTGATATTTTGAAGAGATTTAGGATGTTGGACTGCAAGTCCATGGCTACCCTGATGGATGCAAACTTCAAGATTTTGAAGGAGTCCACTTCAAATTCTAATACGATTAATCCCACCATGTATCGCCAGTTGATTCTCTCTGATGTATTTGACAAACACCAGACCAGATATATGTTTTGCCATGAACACCCTTAGCCAGTTTATGAGTGATCTGAGGTAGATTCACTAGGTTTCTGCAAAATATGTTCTCAAATTACTTATGTGGCACTGTGGGATATGGTCTAAGATATGCTTCATGATGTGATACGAAATTGCAAAGATTTTCTGACTCAGATTGGGTCGGGTGTGTTGTAGATAAGAAGAGTACTTCCGAATGTTGCTTTAGTTTGGGCTCTGCAGTAATCTCCTAGTGTAGCAGGAAGCATACCTTAGTAGCACTTAGCACCGCAGACACCGAGTATATGGATGCTAGTACAACAACTCGAGAAGCAGTATGGCTTTGAAAACTTCTTGTAGGATTTGTTTGGTCAGGTTACAGGACCAACTGTAATTCACTGTGATAATCAAAGTTGTATACATATGTCAGTGAATCCTGTATTTCATGATAAAATGAAGCATATAGAGATTTGATATCACTACATTTGTGATATGGTGCAGAAAGGTGCGATCAAGTTATAGTATGTTCCGACAGATGACCAGACTGCGGATATTCTTATCAAGCCTCTTCTCAAGACAATGTTTGAATACATTCGTAGAAGACTTGGAGTAGAAGAAAATGAATCCCTCATGGAGAGGGAAAGTTGAGACTGATATCTATGATGCCTTCAAACAGGTGCCTCTACTTGTTCTAGATCTCAGGCAGGTATGGGAGAAATCCCATCGGCATTGTGAGATGGGCAGGTAGCAAATGGCCATGTGCAAAGTTGACACTATATGTTCAAAATTCTCAATCTAGTGCTTTGGAGGAATCCCACCAACTCTTGAGTTGAACAGGTTATAGATGGTCGTGCACATAGGTGGTTTCTGCTCGCCCATGTTCTCAACCAAGTATGGGAGAAATCCCATCGACATCTTGAGACGGGCAGGACATAGATGGTCGTGTGCACTAATGGCCACTACATGTTCAGATTCTCTATCTGGTGTTCATTGGAGTATTCCCACCAGCTCTTGAGAAGAACAAGTTGTAGATCGTCATGTACACTGGTGACCTCTATTAGCCCAGATTCTCAACTTGGTGTAGAAGAATCCCCACCATCACTTGAGATGAACTGATAGTAGATGGCCGTGTGAAGCATGTCCAAGTTGTTAGACACAATGGCTTACCGAGAGGAGGAGGGGTGAATCGGTAGGCTTATACTTATTCCAAAATTCAACTTCAATCAAAATCTCATATCTCCCTTCAGGCATTTACTACATTATCATATTCATCAATAACCTATATTAATCATTCATCAAATTAAACACATAATCATCAACTCATTGCACAAGAGACACATATATAATATTTGTAATCTTTTTGTATTTCAAATGGCTATGACCGTGATGGCAATTCAGCACCTATTAAAACAAAGAGCGCCAACTCTTTATCTAGGACCCTACCTAGTTTTTCTTAGATCCTACTAAGAAAGCATGTACAAGACCCAACTTGTATTACAAGTACATATCTGTCACATTACATCTCATACATCACAATTATCACAAACACATCATCACTGTCATGTCAATATTCACCTCTGCCAATTTGTCAATTCTGTCACAACATGTCATCAGTCTGTCCTCACTATCACATCATCATCATGTCTTCTACTGAAGGTATCACTGCCACCTCATCACTATCATCATTTATCACTGGTCTTGTCTTCTTGTCACTAGGATGTTCTTCAAGTCACTCTTCATTGTACTTAGACTTAGACTGTGTATTGACTGAGAGGAAGAGCCCAACACAAGTCCAAACTTGGGTTGTCAATACTAGAGCTGTCATCCACTCACCAAGCAAGAGCTGTCATCTTCTTAAGCTGTGCATCAACCTTGTACTTCATCAATAGCTTCTAATGCTGTCATCATGGACTGTCATCTTCATGCTTAGGCCTCATCATTGACATGTCAACTTCTAGGGCTATTTGGGATTGTGTAAATGCTTAGAAGTTAGGAAGAGCCCCCAAACACTGTCCTCAATAGGACTGTGTAGATGCTGAGAAGAGTGTCCAAGTCAAGTCAACCTGAGAATGAACTCAAGCACTGTCAACTCCACTGTGCATTACACAGTGGACTCCATCATACTTGGTCTGTGTATGTTTTGGAAGAAGCCCTAAAAACCAGACTGTGTATAGTCTTCAAGCAGCAAAACTTCGGGACTGTGGATCACTTCATGAGCTCAGGCTTAGGGCAGTCAACATCTCCCTTCAACCTTGGATAAGCTTGAAGACTGTTTAGACACCACCTCAATCACTTTCAAACTCGGATACGCTTGGACTGTGTATAAACTACCACACTCAGACTTGTGTACATGCTATCAATATTTCGGTGGTTTGTCTGAGGAAGAAACCACCCACAGTATCAAACTCGGGACTGTGTATGTTTGGACTGTGAAAGAGTCCAATTACCATCCAACTCTGTTAGAGTATTATGAGAAGCAACCCCAAAACAAGGTTATGCTCTGGTTGTCTTTTTAAAGACCGGGTCTGTTCACCCAGCAGTAAAAGGTTTGTTCTCCTTTGAAAGAACTTTGGCACTGTCACTCAGCAGCAAACAAAAAAACATAAGATTTATCTCGAAATTATGTGAACTTTCATTTGTTCAGACCCTCGGATTATGAGGCTGCAGCAGTCCACCTTTTCCACCGAAAATAAATCTCAGAGTAGATGTTTCTACACCCAAAAATCCTTTTGCAAATTTGAACATGTGATAGGGTATTAATATTGATTTTCCATGATAGTTTGGAGCCGACCTATCATTAGATAATTTTATTTTTTATTAGGGGCCGACTTGTAGAAATTCATTTGGAGCCGACTTGTAGATAAATTTTAGGCTTGTTCTCATTGTACAATTTTGGTTTGACTTCAATGTATTTGGGCTTTAATTCTTGTTTCAACTTGTGTTAACTCCATACCTTCAAGTCCTTATGCACAATGTATGTGGGTACCATGTCTTTGCCAAGCCCTAAGACATCCTCATGCACAATGTATGTGGGTACCATATCTTTGCAAAGCCCTAAGGCCATCATCAAGTCGCAAATGACCACAGAATGGGTCATCTGGCCATGCCCCTTCAACTTGCTTGCTTAGGCTTCATGACATGTCATCACACTTCACCTTTGTCATTAATGTTGTCATCAATGACAACACCATATTCATCAATCTCCCCCTTTGTCATTGATGGAAACCAACATTTTGATTTCTTTTTTGTCCCCCTTTGACATTAATGACAAAGGGCCAATGAGCCATTAAAGGCTTCACAATCCCCCAAAAAATTTAGCTTTGAATTCATCATTTTAACTTCTGATCTGAGCTTTGGATCATCTTCAAATTTCACATAAGTGCTCCCCCTTTCAAATAGGCTGCTTGAACTGCTGAGATTTCTGCTCTTATTATTTGTCATCTTCATATTTTCATAAGTATAGACACTCCCCCTATCTGATATGCTGCTTCAACATCATCAGGGTTTTGTCTAGTAAATTCATAAATGGCACTATGAAATCACTGCATATTATTCTTGCTCTCCCCCCATCAAGTGTACTGCTGTAGCTGCTTAGAACAAGCTCCCCCTTTGACTGAGCTGGGTGTGTTTCTTGTGTTTCTTTGAGATCATCTTTGTACCTTGCTATCTTCAATATACATACTGTCTATTTACCATATATTTGCTGCTGTATATCAGATTGCTCCTCCTGAGCTTTAACCACCTTCATCATTAAGAAATTCATCATAATTCTGACATTCTTTTGATCATACTTTTGAGTCTTGACTACACTTTTACAAACAGTAGTATCTTGTTGATTATGTGTATGGCCTTCTTATTGCTTTGACTTTCTTTTGATCTTCAAAATATGATTGAACATTTTATGCATTGGGAAGCTTCCCAAGAGCTATACAACACCACATTTTAAAGGCTAATTCCAACTTTGTATCTATACTGATCTTCCTTGTCTATATTTCTGCTGTACCAAAAATGTTTTCTTCAGGATCTGTGCATTCGAGTGATCAAGGATTTAAGCACATTGACCACCAGTTTTTTCAGCAATGCTTAAATCATGTGATTCATCTTCATCATCTGTGTCTTCATTATCATCTTCTTTCAGATGCGATACATCAGCGAAAATTCTGTGTCCTTCATATTCTTGGTGACAGTCAGACTCACTAATTTGTTCTTCATTAATTCCATTGGCAGCCTTCAAATCCTCTTCAAGAGGCTCATAACATTCAGATAAGCTATCATCCTGAGAATCTACACCTGTATCATTAAGACTTTCTCCAGTAACAGAATCTTTATTCTCTCTAGTCTCATCATTTACAAGACCAGGAGACCTTTGTCTTGGACTTCATGGTTGTATATAAACTGAGAATCAGCTTGCTCTATCAATGATGAACTGTCAAGCCTGTCTTCAATCTCTATTAAAAACTTCAGGAATACATGTGGTTTTCTTCAAATTTTCTTCTGCTGAAGGTATCACTGCCACCTCATCACTATCATCATTTATCACTGGTCATGTCTTCTTGTCACTAGGATGTTTCTTCAAGTCACTCTTCATTGTACTTAGACTTAGACTGTGTATTGACTGAGAGGAAGAGCCCAACACAAGTCCAAACTTGGTCTGTCAATACTAGAGCCGTCATCCACTCACCAAGAAAGAGCTGTCATCTTCTTAAGCTGTGCATCAACCTTGTACTTCATCAATAGCTTCTAATGCTGTCATCATGGTTTGTCATCTTCATGCTTAGGCCTCATCATCAACATGTCAACTTCTAGGGCTATTTGGGACTGTGTAAATGCTTAGGAAGAGCCCCCAAACACTGTCCTCAATAGGACTGTGTAGATGCTGAGAAGAGTGTCCAAGTCAAGCCAACCTGAGAATGAACTCAAGCACTGTCAACTCCACTGTGCATTACACTGTGGACTCCATCATACTTGGTCTGTGTATGTTTTGGAAGAAGCCCTAAAAACCAGACTGTGTATAGTCTTCAAGCAGCAAAACTTCGGGACTGTGGATCACTTCATGAGCTCGGGCTTAGGGCAGTCAACATCTCCCTTCAACCTTGGATAAACTTGAAGACTGTTTAGACCCCACCTCAATCACTTTCAAACTCGGATAAGCTTGGACTGTTTATAAACTACCACACTCAGACTTGTGTATATGCTATCAATATTTCGGTGGTTTGTTTGAGGAATAAATCACCCACAGTATCAAACTCAGGACTGTGTATGTTTGGACTGTGAAAGAGTCCAATTACCATCTAACTCTGTTTGTGTATTATGAGAAGCAACCCCAAAACGAGGTTATGTTCTGGTTGTCTTTTTAAAGATCGGGTCTGTTCACCCAGCAGTAAAAGGTTTGTTCTCCTTTGAAAGAAATTCAGCACTGTCACTCAGCAGCAAACAAAAAAACATAAGATTTATCCCGAAATTATGTGAACCTTCATTTGTTCAGACCCTCAGATTATGAGGCTGCAGCAGTCCACCTTTTCCACCGAAAATAAATATCAGAGCAGATGTTTCTACACCCAAAAATCCTTTTGCAAATTTGAACACATGATAGGGTATTAATATTGATTTTCCATGATAGTTTGGGGCCGACCTGTCATTGGATAAATTATTTTTATTAGGGTCCGACCTGTCATTGGATAATTTTATTTTTTATCAGGGGCCAACTTGTAGAAATTCATTTGGAGCCGACTTGTAGATAAATTTTAGGCTTGTTCTCATTGTACAATTTTGGTTTGAATTCAATGTATTTGGGCTTTAATTCTTGTTTCAACTTGTGTTAACTCCATACCTTCAAGTCCTCATGCACAATGTATGTGGGTACCATGTCTTTGCCAAGCCCTAAGACGTCCTCATGCACAATGTATGTGGGTACCATATCTTTGCAAGGCCCTAAGGCCATCATCAAGTCGCACATGACCACATAATGGGTCATTTGGCCATGCCCCTTCAACTTGCTTGCTTAGGCTTCATGACATGTCATCACACTTCACCTTTGTCATTAATGTTGTCATCAATGACAACACCATATTCATCATAGCTTCTCAGGTAGAGACGGGCATATAGCACTTTGATGACTCCTCTCGACGGACAAAGACATGTTGACGACCTTCAGGACGTATAGAGATGATCGAGACATATGAGATGTACAAAAGAGACCCAGATGTTCGTGATGTTGATGATGACCATATTTGAAGAATACCTTCCTCGTTGAGAGGGAATGTTGGAACCTGTGCAACTTCAGAATTTATTCTTATTGTACCTCCTACGGGAGATTATACTGATGTAACTACTCATGTAAAACCTAGACACATTCAATGTAAACCCTGGGGAAAGATCAGAAAAGAAAAATAATAAAAATAAATTTAATTTGTATTTCCCCGAGGTAGGTCGGCCCCAATCAAACTGGCAAATCGACCCCAGTGATTTTCCACTTGGAAAATCAGTATAAATAGGAGGCGCCCCTCCTCATTATTACACACATTCGCAGCTAGTTGCTCTTGCAGAAAGGTGCGCTACTACAACGTAGGAGAGTATATTTTTGGGGTTATATCTGTGAGAGACATTCTCTCTCTCTCTCTCTTCTTCTCTTTGTTTTCAGAAGTTATTATCTCTACACGAAGGTTTGCTGGTTTTTTTTTTCCCGTTTGGGTTTCCCAGGATAAATTCTTGTGTTCTCAGAAGTTATTATCTCTACACGAAGGTTTGTTGGGTTTTTTTTTCCCGTTTGGGTTTCCCAGGGTAAATTCTTGTGTTATTTGTTTCTATTCTTTGTCTTTCTTCTAGAGATCCTTTTGTATATTCGCAAATAAGATATACTGCTATAATCTTGTAAAATCTAACAATTATAAGTTATAACTACTAGATGATTGATGTTATATGGTTTAATCCATGTTAACTATAGCTAATTCAACATCTTACATGTTTTTTAGATATAAATCCATCAAAATATATTAAAATATATACTATATAAAAAACTCTACCAAATTGGGAGCTTTTGAAGTTTTTCTTTTCGCTCTGCCCCGCTCCCTGTTTCTCGCTCCCGCTTTCGACTCCCAACAACTTAGATCAAAAGTGCTAGGAAGCATCATGTATAATCATCATCAAGTGTACCACTCCGTAGAAACATGCCTAATAGCCATCAAACATACCACATCAAGTGTCATAGTATGTGTGTAAAATAAATCACTCTAATGCATAAAGGTTAGCCCATCATTTAACTTAGGCAATGTTATTAAACATGAAAATAATACATTAAATAAGTTACATTCATACCTTTCTAACAATTCAGTGACTTATCTAACCTTTACTCATCCAGTCTAACATCAGTGTGACCTTATTAAAAACTTACTAGATGTGACACCCCTAATTTAAGATGCATAGGTTAGCCACCTAAGTCTAGTGAGGGTTCATGAAGTGAATTACGTACTAAGGAGAAAGGGGATCTTTATGAGATAACCATCATAGCGATATAAGAGTGACCGGTCTATCCTTAATTTTCAAGAGTTGGGATTTGGTATGCTTCTTCCACACGTGTGCTTAAGGAAGTGTTGTATGGGTAATCCATCCTTGTGCTTTCATATTGCGATCCCTTTTTTCATTTTTTCTTTGATATTTCATTTATTTGCATTTCATAGCCCTTTTATTGGCTTAGTTCCTTTTGCTTTATATTTGGCTTTGATAATCTAGGACAAAGGAACTTGGCTTTTTGCAAGGGAGTATCTCCCATAATATTCAATTTTCATTTACATTTAATTTATCAACATCATCTTGGAGAGTATAAGACTCTTTTAGCTTTATTTGAGGCATTCATACATGGGAATAGTAATGAGACCTTAGATTATTAGTGATGACGTACCATCTATTAAGGGGAAAGTGAAGGGGATGGATGAATTTGCTAGGGAAATGAAAAATGACTAGGTAAAACATTATGAAATGGATGAAATCACTTTAACTTAGTCTAATAAGATACAAATTAACCTTTAGATTAACACACTTCTAAGGTAGAGCATACCAAAGAAAGACTCTGACATGAGTAATTGTGTTACGCATATGAATTATTATACAAGCACAAAAGTAACATTCCATGCAGACATATCATCATATAAGAAAACATGCTAAAAGTAAATGAGGGTTAGAGATATCACAACACGTAGAGGATCATACATAATCTCTGGTTAGGCACATCCATATCACATGGACCATTTGATATATGCTGAAAGACCTCTGGCAATGATTTATGGTGAAGCCACAATTCTCATCTCGAGAACAATTGATTAAAGTCACCCCTTGTCGAAAGAGGGGTAACAGAGGGGAATACTAGGTTGCATAGAGAGGAATAGACACAAAGAGTAAAGCTGAATAGGGCTGCATTTAGAGGTTGTATGCAATCTGGAGAGTTGCATGCAGGTAGAGAGGTAAGGCACACAGGTACAGAGGTAAGGCATGCAAGTAGAGAGGTAAGATAGGAATACGTTAGGCTTTGCAGGTAATGTAGAACTGATAGAGCATTGACAAAGTGTAGGTTGTAGGTGTAAATGGAGAGTATGCAGATGGAGAGGAGATTAGGGTTTGTAGCAATACCAACAGTATGTTGAGATATCTCTCAGGTAACATCAACAATATACTCATATAGATGGTGTTACGCTGCACCTATACCCAACGCACCTTCAGGTGTACCCCAGGGAGAGAGGGCCATTTTTTTTTCGACTAGGAGGGGTGTTATCGAGCAATGGTGGTCATGGATGGGCCCTTTGGTCCATCCTTTAGGAGTACTATAGCTTAATGGCATTGTTGACTGCCCTTTGTTGGGGTTTTTAACCTCGGGGTTGGTGTCTGGGGCTCCTAAGGGTTGAGCACTGGGTCACATGGCTCCATATCTTGTTTATGTGCTCTGGTGGTCTCTGCTTCAGCTACGAGACATTTGTCTCCCTTTGTAGCCACTTTGAACACCCTCCTGGCCCTTCAGTTAGTGGGCACATGCTCTCTCTAGCCTTATTTCCTCAGAGGAAGCCATCCTCCCTGCCAGGTCTTTTTCATGCTTTGAGGAGAGCGTTGAGGGATTTTATATTATTCTAGGGGTTAGATGGGGTGTAACGCCCTCCCTCCATCTCACTCTAGCCTTTCGTTCGGAGTGATTCGCTTATTTGAGTGTATTTTGGCCCCTGGGGGTATAATACCCCAGGTAGCCTACCTTGAGCCTACTTTAAGCCGTATATTATTATTATTTTGTTTTAATTTTAAGTTGACATTTTATAATTTCAAATTGACATGTTTTAAGGCATGTAGGCCTGGATATTTTGTAAAAAGTGAGTGTGAGATCATATAAATAGATCTCCTCACTTTCATTTTAAGACAAAACTTATGTGATAATACACTATGCATTTGTTTTACCCTTGCTAGATGCGCCCCTCTTGAGGAGTTTTTTTTCTAGGTTAATGCAAGCTTTTTCTGGCAATTCTTTGGTGAAATTCTCTGCTAGGTGATGTTTTGATTTGTTGGCTAAACACGAGCACAAGGAGGTCAAGCTTCTTATCTCTTTGTTTGAATGGTGGTTGATGATGCATGTTCAAGTCTAAAATGGTAGCCCTAGTGCTGCATTTTTTTCTAGGATAGGCCATTACCGTCCTTCTTGGCACCTTAGCAAGTTAAGGCACGTCTCCTTGTGAGGGTGCTCTAAGGTTTTCTCCTTAGTTTTTCTAGGCTAGTTGCTTGACCTAGGAACTCTTCCTCTCTAGGTTAGCTGTCCTCCCTAGATGCCCTAGGTTGTGGTAGGGATTTTGCTAGGGTTAGTTTCCCTTGGTTTTCACACATTCTTTCTTTCAAAAATCTAGTTTGGAGTTAGTTCTAGGTTAGTTTTAGGTCTGCAAAATTTATAAAATTTCATACAAATCAAATATTTGGCCAATTTCGTGCCTCCCAAAATTTTCGCCCCTAAAATTCCGCACTCTAAATTTACGAGCCCTAAAATTTTGTGGACTAAAATTCTAGGCCCTAAATTTTCGGACACAAAAATTTCGCACCCTAAATCTTCGGGCTCTAAAATTCTGTGCCCTAAAATCTTGGGCCCTCCCTTTTACTCAGTTGTACCTTCCCTTGCACTTCAATCCATTGAACCCTGCGAAATGACAAGCAAACATCAGTTAAATGGTCACTATCCTTTGTTGGTATGAATTGGAAGGACATTGCTAATGCTGGTTGTGCCTACTGCTGCATACTATTTGTGATATTGTTACTAATAAACACATGCAACTTGCTTTCAAAGTTGATGCAAATTGTTTGGTAAATGCTTGGTTACATGCACGTTGTTGTTTCTTATACTAAAGTGAATGCCTAAACTACTACTGCTGTCATAATATTAGCATGCCTGACTGATACATATTGATGTACATGTGCTTTAAATTATTATTTGATAATGATAAATACTTATGATTGCACGTCACACTTATTACTAGAGGAATGGTAACTCTAAGGTACTGATATATGAAATTAACTGAATACTTGTGGATGACAGTTGTTTCGTAACATTATACATTGCAAGTAATTGGTTTATTAGATTAACTATCCTCCATATTTGTATGACATTTCATGCTTGTTATGAGACTAGTATTGGTCATTTGCTTATTATTAAATAAATGCATATTTCACATACACTTACGTAGTACATCTATTCCACTTTTTGATTGACTCCATTAGGCACTGGTCACTAACCTTAAACACATATGAGATATATTTGGTGTCTAAGTGTCTTTTGTAGAATTACATAGGGCTCTCCCCTAGGAGGTTTCGACTTCCAAAGAAGTTTGGAGAAGTGACTAAGGTGACAGTGGTCACTTTCTCCACATATGCTTGCCGGTGGCTTGGACTGCCATTTCAACCGGTAACAGATGACTCACACAGACTGTAGCAAAATAACTAGGATAGGATGAAGGACATATCATGAAGTTATGAAAAAATCCAGAGCTCTGATACCATTGTCAGGCATGGGTAACTCCGAGCGGGGATGATATGTTATTAATGAGAATTGTGTATTATTACATCACTAGGTGACCTTTGTGTTTCAAACTTTCCACTTCCAAAGATATGTTATTGTGCCAAGAGGCGCTTTCTATAGCCCGAGTGGGTGAGACATGTCACGTTTGTCACGTAGACGTGGCACATGTAGGTTTAAAAAATCAAATGAAAAAAATTAAAACCAAGTACATTTGGGCTCCAAGCTTAATTTGGATACGTTGTAAGACATATTTATATCAATACATATAGAATGTCAAATTCAAATTCTATTCAAATCAAACTTAAGAAATTTTAATTTTAGACTACTTATTCAAGGATATCTTAATTTTAGGCCCCATGTATTTGGATACTTGAGCAATTTCTCCATTGTTGAACGTTAGTATTTTTAAATATGGATATGCACAATTAGGTTAAAAATACATATCCATATTTAAAAATATTAACCTTCAACAATGTATAAATTGCTCAATTTTCATTAGAGTCTAAATTGTTGGCTAAGATATCCAAATAAGTAGATTCTAAATTTTTGAATTCAATAGAATTTGAAATTGATATTAGATATGTATTTACATAAATGGGCTAATTTGACATTGAAATTCATTATGTATTTGAAATTGAATATGTATTTATAGAAAATGGAACTAGGTTAAAAATACATATCCACATTTATAGAAATTGAAATATGGATATGTATAATTAGGTTGAAAATACATATCCATATTTAAAAATATTAACCTTTAGAAATGTATAAATTGCTGAAGTATATGTGGAGTCTAAATTGTTCGCTAAGATATCCAAATAAGTAGATTTTAAAACTTCTCAAGTTTAAATTCAATAGAATTTGAATTTGAAATTGAATCTGCAAACTGGTTTAACCCAGTTTGTAGGACAAGGATTGCATTTTTATTGTTGATCAGAACAAACTCTAGATTTCAGATAAGCCACTTAAATGCAAGGAACCAGGCAATCAGAGCAGTAAAATTAGAATATAAACCTGGCCACAACAAATAGGAACCCTGCATGCTGGTTAAGCTGATATGGGTGATGGCCACATAGACAATTTATAGAGAATCATAGACCATTGAAGGAGAATTCACATTGTTGTTGAAACAATAAGAAGCTGATTCAATGTGAACTGATCCGTTTGTGTTGCAACTATTTCAATGAATTCATATTCTCCACTTCTGTGTATAAACTGCCAATCCCGAAATGAGGAGGGTCGTTGAGCTCTCCATTTTAACCTTTAGTTGTTGATAGGATAGAACAAAGCCAAAGGCTTTTCCCATGAAAACGGTTTGAGACTTGCCATTTTCCAATACAGATTCAGCAGAGCTAAGTTGAAGATAATTCTACTTGTATTTTATTTGTTTACAGATTTGAAGTTGTTTAAGTGTACATAGTATTTGTAGTCAGAGTATTGCATAATATTGCTGTTGATGTAGTCAGAGTATTGCATAATATTGGTGTTGATGATTGATTTCAGGCTTAAATGAAATCGAAGAATATTAATGTAAAGGATTAATTTAGATGTGAGTCTGAAGTTAAGTCATGTGTGCTGTAGTGATTGATACCGATGATGATTTAATTTTTAATTTCTATAGCGGTATGCATATAGTTGTTGTTATAGGATAGTGTTAGATAATCATTTGTATGTTTCTTTAGAAATCAATTCAATAACTAGATAGTGTTATATTTATCTGTCATCATTTGATTGAAATTGAAATATAATCTGTAGGTAAATACCAGATCCCAAACGACATGACTCTCCATCTTTTGTTCTTATGTGGTAAAAGCTAATAGAGTGGGTTGTGATCACAGGAACTGTTCTTATGGAATGTCATGCCTGGCATGGTCCTTCCCAACTTCAATAATCTGAACTTAAATAGTCCTATTGAGTGAGTTATGATTTGTGGAAGTAGTCTTATTATACATGCAAAAACCTAGGTGGTACGAAACTCTTGGTTTGACGACATTCTAAAATGTGCAAGTAATTAAACATATGGGAAATTAACATGAAGCAATCAACAATTGTTCCTTAGAATTCAATATGTTGAGCATTTATGGCCAAGGTACAAAGAGGAATCAAGAATTAAAACGTGATAAACTCAAAATATTTAATAAACAGCTTGTTCTTCCAGTAGACATGGCGAATCTCATTTTCCAAACTCTGCTAATTTTGGTACTGTCGATTTTGGTAATTCATATAATCTTATTTAGTGTAAACTTAATTGTTTTTTACTATTTTTTAATTTAGTCTAATGTTTAACACTATCTAGTTATTGAATTGATTTCTATGTATATGAATATACTCTACTAGTTTTAGGAATTCTGGTTAATTTCATTTCTATTTCTTGGTAAAGGGTCCTCAATCAGTTTAGTAGTTATGCATTACTGAGGCAATGCTGCTGCAGTTTTCTATAACGCACTGTATATTTGCATAGTATAGGTGATCCCAGTGGCTTCGATGCTTACCCCAAATCAATTTGAAGCAGAGAAATTGGCAGGTTTCAGGTAATAGTCCTCCACTTTATTTGATTATGGATATTCAATAAATCTCAACTAATATGTATGTTCTAATTTATCTATGTTGTTTCTGAAGGTCATGATTCCCGTCCGCTACCGCTATACCTCTAGCTGCACTCACACAGCCCCCCAACACGGAAAACGGGCTAGCTGCTCTTTGAACCCGTGACATCGCAAGAAGTGCCTTAACAATACCTATTGCCACTTGGTCTACACCCCTGGGGGCTCCATTTACTTCAATTAAAGAATACATATCCCGGGTTATAAATAGCTAATAAATTGCTTACTAAAATTTGGAATTGTCTTAAGGCATTTGGCTCTGTTTTATTGGCAAAATCAGCTTTAGAACATGAGACCAAATTGGTTAGACCCCTGGGGACTCCATTTACTTCAATTAAAGAATACATATCCCGGGTTATAAATAGCTAATAAATTGCTTACTCAAATTTGGAATTGTCTTAAGGCATTTGGCTCTGTTTTATTGGCAAAGTCAGCTTTAGAACATGAGGCCAAATTGGTTAAGTAAAACACAATCGTAATGGGTTGTTATTTCTGATTTGACATGCAATTTTTGTTTATGCTTTAGTTTCCTTTTGGTTTTGTTACCCCTTAAAATGTATGGGGTGACTTGATCATCATTCCAGTGTGATCTTCCATCACATATAGCAGTTCCATAGATGAGATCTATGGTTTTCCCATAGACACTTGACAGAGATACTTTTAACTAGCTCAGAGATACTTCCAATCTACTCAGCTTACTAGACAAATGGGACATCCAGTTTGTTCTAGTGTTATGACATATCCTTTCCATATGGCTTATGGTAATATTCTTTCCTAGTTGTGGACATAACATTAGAAGGTCAAAAGTGTTACTCTATAATGGCTCATGTATCCTCGATATTGTTTCAATAGCTTACGGAGCATCATGGTGTGGTTATAATCCTTCTTTCCTCATCAAGTTAAGCATATGACATTGCCGGATTAGGTGTCCCCCTAGGGATTTAAACAAGCATGACCCTCGTTTCATGTCATTTAAAACAATTTACCTGGCCATTTTTCATATCATGCCATTTCACTAGCCACTTCACCCATTTCCATCATGTCTCCCTTTCACAATTAGCTAATTATGTATCATGTTCTAAAGTTTTTACATATTATTCCTATGTGTAATGCCTAAATTAAAGTCAAAAGAGTCAAAGTACTATCAGGGAAATGAAATTAAATGATGAATGTGAGCTATGCCCCCTTGCAAAAAGCCATGGTCCTATGTCCCAACATATCAAATCTAAATCAAGGGAAATGAATTAGTCTCCAAAATAATAACGATAATAATAAAATGGGCGCAGTAAAGGTTAATTCAAGAAGAAATAATTCCCTTATAGAGGCACACATATATGGTAGAGAAAATCATTAGCCCCTAGGTCTTGAAAGCTAAGGGGAAGACTTGGAACTCAGACACCCTCTCATGATAGTTAATTCACGAACCCCTTTTCCTAACATTTCTGTTAAGTTCCCCTTTTCATTACATTACATTCACTTCATTACCCTCAACTTACTTAGAAACGTGGGATGTTTAATTGGTCTTAGGGGTGTAAGATGAAATATGGATCAATTATGACTGCACCATGATAGTTCTATGGTTATTTGGACAATTAATCAAATGAGTTATTAGAAAAGTGCACATAATAGCCTTTTTGTCAATGTTTGCATATAATTAAGTGATTTCCTAAGTTATACTTTATGATGTCTGACTCTTGGTTGATTTTACTAAATACATGTTGTCTTCTCCTTGGTGATGCGCCCACTTCTTCATGCACATGGGGCTTCATGAGATATATTACATCATCATTAAAGAGGGCCAACCCTCTTGTACCATTTGGATGGGTTGTCATGAGCTTTGGACACTTTCTTGATGACATTTGGACCATTATCCTCACATTTGGACCATTGCACCGAGTTTTAAGAGTTGGTTAGAGGGGTGCTCCAGCACATGAGGCTGCATTTATCACATCTGGATTCTAGACCACCTTTAGAGGGTGCCTTCATGGACCTTTCCTTGTCACATGTGCCAAGTTTGTTGGAGATTCCTTCATCCTTGGAGGGAACACTTGTCCCATTTTGGCTATTTGGACCATTGGACCATTGTATTAATGATGAGAAGTTGTTACATTTGACTTGTCAAGGACGTGGATAAGGTTCTTGGATCTTGTTAGTTGGATTTTGGTCCATGTATTATTGTCTTTGACCAGCTCTAGAGGGAACCTCACTCGTTGTGCCCCATATTTTTCACTTGTCAAGTCGGTTAGGAAGTTGAGTTAAGGTTTTGGAGTCTAGTGTTGCTATTTCCGACCTTATCTTTTGAGAATTTAGCAACACTCTTTTCTATATAAGAGAGACTCACCTCTTTGTATCTTTTTCCAGACCTTGAGAATAAACTTTCTCTTGTCTCAGTTGTGCTTATTTTTATTTTATGATAGAGTGATCTCAATTGTAGAAGCAAGTAGTAGTAGTAAGGTTATAATGTTAGTGTATGGATCTAATCACCAATTGGTAATACTTGCATGAACCATTGAGGTAATCTCATTTACAAAATTTTGCTTATTTTACTTACTAGGTAGCACAATATTCTGCTCATGTTATATGCTCCTAGTTATGGGATTGGTTCATTTTGCATGCAGGTTTACAAAGGAGAATTCAACCATTGAACCATCTACTTGATGAAACAAGAAGCCATACTTGGCTATCAAGGACTAAGACAAGGGATAGAGTTTTTCTTCCCCCCTCTTATTCTTTGATACCCAAAGCTACACTTGTTTTCTCTTGACCCTATCACACTTCATCTTAAGTAATATAGGCACTAGTCAAGGTGTTACATCCTCAAATTTCAGCCACTTAATTTTCAATTTTCTTCACAACCCTTAAATATGAAATCTAATTAATAATCCGACACAATTTTTGCACAAAACACTATGCTAATCCCCTTAAAGGGAAACACTCAACTTCATCATTCTATGTTTGTTTTTGCAGATTTTATTGAATATTTATTTGCTGGTTATTAACAAAAGTATTGTAGGATGATGATTTTATTTCAGATCTAAAATTCATCTGATTTGTTATTCACTTTTCAGATTTTTCTTTTGGGTTGGAGTATAATGGTTTAAAAGATGGATTAACTATTTATCATTTCAAGCACTTTTAAACAGTTTTAGAAAATTTCTAGTAGTAGATCTTAATGGATTTTTATTTCTGCAACTTACATATTCGGATCTGAAACTTTAACAACAAATAAGGATCACTGAAAGAATAACAATGCACAAAAACACAAAGAGACACAAAGATTTATCCTAGGAAACCACAAGGGAGAAAACAAAACAAACTCCTTATTTAGCGATATTAGTTCCAGATACAATAGTACTTCCAGATACAAGAATTGTCACATAGACAAGTTCTAGACAAACTCTAGAGCCAAAGGAGGAAACTCTCCAACAATAGCGAACCCAGAAATAGTCTTCTTCCAGCTTGAGCGAACTTCTTCCTTGCTTGAGCGAATTGATTGGTGGGAGAATGAAGAAGCAGTCCTCTATTTATAATTTTATACTATTTCATGTTTGACTTTTCACTTTCTTAGTGGGACGACTTGTCTTCTCTTAATTGGGCCAACTTCTCTTTTTGGCATCATAGATTTTATTTTAGTGTTTCTTCTGGGGTCGAATTTGAGTGAGGGTTTCTCATGCAGCTATAACATCAACACTCCCTCTTAGCCAGGGGGCATGATCATGCTAGTACATATCAGGATATCATTTGGACATCATAAATGTATCGAACATCTTGTCATCATAAGAAATGTATCTTCTGAGCAAGTCCTTTTGATCAGAACAACTGTTCTCACTAGAACCTTGTTCCCCACTAAAACCGCATCATAATATCTGATCTTCCTGATCAACTTGGTCATCCTAGACCAAAGAGGATTACGTTCTCATGCATTTTATCAGTCTAAAATTGAAGGGAGGCCACACTCCATAGGAAGACACTTCTTCCAAACACTTTATCGATCTCAAGTCAAAAGGAGGCTATACTCCCTAGGAAGACATTTATTCCAAGCACTTTATTGATCTCAAATTGAAAGGAGGCTATACTCCCCAGGAAGACACTTCTTCCAAGCACTTTATTGTTCTCAAATCGAAAGGAGGCTATACTCCCTAGGAAGACACTTCTTCCAAGCACTTTGTCGATCTCAAATCAAAAGGAGGCTATACTTATGCCGCGGGGAATTGCTAGGCCCCCCAGCGAATCGATCCCAAATCGTGATTCTGGAGGAAGCGATCCTGGGATCACGATTCCTTTTCGCTTCCTCTTGGGATTGATTTGTCAATTTGCGATCCCAGTGAAAAAAAATGCTCCCTGCCCATACACAGGATTGTTGAGGGAGCGACGCTCCTAGAGCGATCCCTCATCACTCCCGAAAATGATTCCAGGGCGATTCCGCGGGCTAACAGCAGCGGTTTCTCATTTTCTCAAATTTGCAAGAAAAAACTTGTTTTTTAGTGATTGGCTAGGGTTCAATTAGGCTTTATAAGCATATTGGACTCTATTTGGACTCATTCTATTCCTCATTTGCTTGATTTCACTTCTCTTGCTAGGGATTTGAGTGGGTTTGTTAGTTGTTTGCATAGTTACATATATCGGCGATATATCGCCGACATCGTGATATATCGCGAGTCAAAGGAGCCGGCGATATATCACCACCAAAATATCGCGATAAATTCCCGATTTTTTAATATATCGCGACACTTCAAAATATCGCGATAAATTCCGAATATATCGCTATTCGATGGAAAATATTGGCCTGTTGACAAAAAATTAGTTTTTTTCGCCATAAAGAGGCCGCAGACCAGTTTTTCCGGTTCATTTGCACTTTGCGGCTTGGAGGAAGTGGAGCACTGACGTCTTGGGCGATTTTCTACAAGAGAGGAAGGGGGCAAACCATCAAGCTTCCATTGCCATCTAATCAGGTATGTATTCTTTGAACTTTCATTCTTTTTCTTTTTGCTTGAGATTTGTTGGTTAATGTAGATTTAGTGTAGGGTGTAGATTTGCCATTACAATCATAGTCTATAGGGTTTTATCCTTTTAGGTAGGCCACCCTCCATTTCTTTGAATGTTTTAATAATTTCATTGTTTTCAAAATTTTAAAGAAGAACATTTTAAAATTTATTCATTTTTGTTTGTTTGTTGTGGCATAGGTGACACAATGCCAAAGCCATTGGATCCAATGTGGGAGTATGGGCAGCCAATTGACCCTAATAATCGGCAAAGGTTGAATTGCAAACTATGTGGGAAGGATATTTCTGGTGGAATTAGCTGCTTGAAATACCACCTTGGCAAAATTGTTGGGCATGAAGTGGATGTTTGTCCTGCTGTTACCCCAGAAGTGATGCGTATTGCAAACCAATCCATTCTTGACATGGCTAAGAAGAGGGACGAGAAGGAGGAATTCAGAAATGAACTTGCATCTAGAACACAGTCACGAACCATGGGAACCACAAGTGACATGCATTCCTTCTCCTCATCTACACGACCCCCACATTCCACTGTGCCTTCTTCAACCTCACCTTATGTGGCATCGTATTCAAAACAACCTTCTGTTCGAACCATGCTCAAACAAAGGGAGAAGGAAGAAGCGGATAGAGTTGTGAGAAAATGTTTTCTATGGGGTGATGTGCCTTTCAACATCGCCAAAACCAACCCCTACTATCATGCCATGTTTCAAGCTGCTGGCGCTGTTGGTCCAGATTATAGGGGGCCTTCCTATAATGATTTGAGAGGGAGACTCCTTAATGAGGAGAAGGTTGATTGCACCGGGAGATTAGATGAGCTCAGACAGTCATGGGCGGCCACCGGTTGCAGTGTTATGTCAGATGGATGGACTAATGGGAAGGGCAGATCCATTATCAATTTCTTAGTCAATTGTCCCAGGGGGACAGTTTTTATCAAATCTGTCGATGCATCTCCCTATGTTAAAGATGCACACTTATTATGTGATTTGCTGGATAAGTTTATCCAAGAGATAGGTCCACAATATGTTGTCCAAGTCATTATGAACAACACTGCCAATTATGTTGCTGCTGGGAGGATGCTTATGGAGAGGTATGCAAGCTTGTATTGGACTCCTTGTGCAGCCCATTGCATTGATTTGATGCTAGAGGACACGGGAAAACTTCCTTGGATCAAGGAAGTCATTGATTTAGCTCGGAGTGTGACAAAATATATATACAATCATACATATGTTCTTTCACTCATGAGACGCTTCATGGGAAACAAGGAGTTGGTGTGTCCTGCAATCACATGATTCGCCACTTCCTTCATTTCTCTTCAGTCTATGCATAAGGTTATGATGGAGTTGCAGCGGATGTTTCTTTCTGATGAGTGGGCATCTTGTGTCTATAGCACCAAACAAGATGGGAAAGCCATTGCTCGAATGGTGCAATTTGATTTGACTTTTTGGGCACAATTGGAGGAGGTATGTGCCATCAGTGAACCTTTGGTAAAGGTTCTTCGTTTGGTTGATGGTGAAAATCCCGCAATGGGCTACTTGCATGAGGCCATGGATAGGGTCAAGGAAGCTATCCATCACTACTATGAGGACAAGGGGGAGGTGGGACTCACAAGACGAGCTGAACTATGGAGTGTGATTGATGAACAATGGAATAATACTCTCCATCGT
>LPNX010386383.1:18299-37166 GCA_001517045.1 Pseudotsuga menziesii
TCCTTTACCATTTTCTTCCTTCTTCACTTCTGCATCTTTGGATGAAGATGCTTCTTCTTTCTTCTTCCTTTTTTCTCGCTCATCGAGTAGAATTTCCATCATGGCTTTTATGTTGATAAAAGCCTCCAAAAACTCAGTTTCAGAAAAAATATGTTTTTCCCGTTCTGTATGTCCTTCTTCTTCCCCTCATGGAGAAGACATGGTTCTTGAGAATGTCCTCCTTGAGCCAATCTCAGGATCTCCTTCAATTAATTCTCCTTCACCAAGATTTAACCTGGACCTGGTAAGCATTCACAAACTTGCACAAGCAGTTAACCTGCTCTGAAACCATAACATGATCTGTCGGATCTCAACTTGTGTGCATTAAAAGTTTATAAAGAATGCGTTTATCAGTTTGTTTAATTCATGGAACAACATTAATAGCAATTAAATGCTTAGAACAGAAATGAAAAGCAAAACTAATAAAAAGATATAAAAAGAAACACAAAATCAAAGAGTCACAAAACAGAAGTTGATAACAGAGTTCACCCCCTCCACTGGGCTACGTCTCTGGGTCGCTCTCCAATGGGTACCGATCCAATTAATCTCTTTAAAATGGTACAAAAATGGTTTTGGAATCAACTTCAGCAATTGTAACAGAATGCTGTACAAAGTCTTTAAGACCTCTCTTCTGGAAATTACAATTAGCCTTCAAAAGGCAAAGAAAGCTAAAGTATAACAGAGAATGTTGACTTCCACAGTACTAGCATCTGGACACTTCACAACAAAAACTCTAGAAAATGATGCTCTGTGCTCTAAAACAATCTGAATCTCCCCCTTCTTCACTGGCCAGCCTCGTCTATTTAAGCGTTCAGTGGGAGGATAAGTAACGGGTTCGAGTTGTCTACTACCCGTCTCTTCATATTCCATCGATATGATGGTGATCATATATCCATATGCTATTTTCCGTCGAAACTTTTCAACTAGTTGTACATGCCACATTACCTTCATTTCAGTTCTGCTAAATGTCGCAATGGTTCCCAATGGTTCCATCTAATACCATATGTGGTATTGCTATCCCGCCACACAATATAACGTAACCACCAAGTAACCGCACACCCAATGCGATAACCATTTGATGTTCCAATTGACGGTGTGCAATACCACCAGAACGTTGCCAACTAACCTCGCGATGTTATAGCTGACCTGTGTACAAAATGTTGCGAAGTTAGCTTTTCACTGCACGACCCATGCTATAACCGCGCGATGTTACTACTTTAACTGTGTGGGCTTTTCATGAACCATGCGATGTTCCACTTGACGGTGCGTAATACCGCAAGAACGTTTCCAACTGCCCGGGCGCAAAACATTGCAATGTTAAATTTTAACTGCATGGCCCATGCTATAATTGTGCGACAACTGCGCGGCAATGTAACATTGCACTGATTAGCATATATGTGGAACATACATTAAGGCTAGTCTCGCACTATGTTTAGCATATGAGTTAAAAACATATGTTATGTTCTTTGAACCATAGATTAATAACCATTGTACCATATTGGATCAGTGTAATTTTTGACGATGAATAATCCACCGGATCACTATACCTCTCAAACAAGACATTAAAGAAGTTAAACCTTTGCGATAAAAAATGAGACAAATCAACCCCAAACTTGCATCAATAGTTAAAAAGGAAGTTGAGAAAATGTTGGATGATGGGGTCATTGCGCCAATAAAAAAATCATATTGGTTCTGCAACTTGGTGGTTGAGAGAAAAAATAATGGAAGCATAAGAATATGTATATATTTCTAGAATCTAAACATTTCTTGTCAAAAGGACAACTATCCGTTGTCGAATATGGAAACTCTTCTTCAAAAGGTAACAGGTTCTGAAATGATGTCTATGCTAGACAGATTTTCAGGTTATAATCAGGTGGTGATTTAGAAGGAGGACAGACATAAGAATACTTTCACAACCCCATGGGGTACCTCCGAATATTAAAGGATGCGTTTTGGTTTGTTGAATGTAGGGGCTACTTTCCAAAGGTCCATGACTTATGCATTTAAGGAATTAATTGGAAATATCATAGAAATTTATTACGATGAATTAACAACTTTTTCAAAACAAATAACGAGTCATGTAATTCACCTCAAGAAAGTATTTGAAATATGGTATCTCTTTGAATCCAACAAAGTCTGTCCTAGGTATTGAAGAAGGGAAACTGTTGGGGTATATTATTTTCAAATATGGACTAAAAGCGAAACCCAAAAGGATTGAGGAAATAAAAATATCCCTTTGCCTAAAAATGTAAAATCTCTCCAATCCTTTAATGACCACATCAACTTTACAAGAATATTCATCCCTAACTTATTAGAATTAATGAAGCTAACCCATAGATTGTTAAATAAATATGATAAGTTTGAATGGAATGATGAGGGTTGAGAAGATTTTAGATGATCAAGGATGCAATTACCAGGACACCAGTTTTGGCTAGCCCTGACTATTCTAAGTATTTCTTGATTTTCTCCTTTTCTTCTGAAATTACTATAGTGGGGATCTTGCTCTAGAAAAACAATGAAGGGTATCAGAAACCCATTAATTTCATGAGTCAAGCTTTACAGGATTCAAAATTTAAATATACAATCATGGAAAATTAGGCTTATGCCTTGATAGAGTATTTAAAGAATTTCAGAACATACATTGTCCACTAAAAAATAATTGGTTATGTATCTCATGCAATTGTTAAAGATATCTTGCCTCAACAAGATTGTTTGGGCATAAGGGGTAAATGGGTATCTAAAATTCAAGAATATGATCTAGATATTAGGCCAACAAAATTGATCAAAGGTCAAGGTCTAGCCAAGGTGTTAACTCAAGGGAATGAGAAGGTTTTAGGGATGGTGTGTCAGAACAATGATCTAGAGCAAGTAAAGTCAACAAGACTTCAATAGTTATAGCAGGATTCGTGGTATGCATATATAATATTATTTCTCCTTAATCTTACATGTCTTGATCACCTTAAGGGTCACACAAGAAGATATCTAAGGCTAAATCTGTCAATTATTGCATCACTCAAGAGGGACTTAGTTGGAAAAAACCGACAGAATAATACTTAGATGTGTAAATGAGAAAGAGTCTAAATAACTCTTAACTAGGTGTCATGCCGGATTTTGTGGAGGCCATTATGCAACAGACACAACAACCCATAAAATACTTAGAGTAGGTTATTACTGTCCCTCATTATACGTAGATGTACACAAGTTTGTAAGGAGTTATCCTCAATGCCAGTTATTCATGGGAAATCAAAGGTTGGAAGCCTTGCCTTTTCAACCAATTGTGGTGTTATCCCCTTTCCAGCAGTGGGGGATTGATTTCATTGGGAAATTCAAAGACAATTCAAGCAATGGATTTTCTTGGATCCTAACGAGAACTGACTAGTTCAACAAGTGGGTAGAAGCAATACCCACCAAAAAGGCTACTGATAAATTTATTATTGAATTCCTATAGGACAATATTATCATAATATTTTGGGTTCCATCCAAAATAACAACCAACAATGCCAAAGCTTTCAGTTCAACAGAGCTCACATCATTTTGATTCAAATATGGCATTGTCATATCCCACTCATCCAACTATTATCCTTAGGGCAATCATCTATTAGAGTCAAGTAATAAAAACTTAATGACCATCCTTAATAAAATAGTTGGAGATAACAAGAAGTATCGGGATAGTAAAATTAAATATGCACTTTGGGATGAAAAAATAACGAAGAAAAGTGCAACATGAAATAGTCCTTTTGAGTTGATATATGGTTCAACTATCTCCTTGCCTATTTATCTTCAGGTTCCAGTGTATCAAATGCTTCAAGAATATGGTTAAGAAGAAGATGCTATGCCAAATAGAATCAATCAATCAATTGAAATAGACGAAAGCTGTGTGAAAGCCGAAGGAATTGCTCTTGACAGAGTATCATAAACCAAGAGAACGTTAAAAGAACATTTGACAAGTATAAAAAGCCAAGGCCCTTTCATATTGGATATACAGTTTTATTATGGGACAAACAAAGGGAGAAACCAGACAAACATGGGAATTTTGATAGTCTCTGAATGGGGCCATTCATCGTCTACAATGTGGCTAGCACCAATTCATTCCTTCTCAACACTATGGAAGGATAAAAGTTTCTCTTACCAATGAATGGGAAATAGTTGAAATTGTTCTTCAACGATCCTATCTAATTCCCAATGGGGCATTATCGATACTTTTCTAAACCCTTGTCCTTTGTATTATATTTCTTTGTATAATAACTTATTATTGTATAATATTTATGTACCATAGTTTTATGTATCATAGATTTATGTATCGTAGTTTTTGTATATTATTTTGTATATTATGTTGCAACTTGTATTTCATTTTGGCATTAATTTACATGTACATGTGACTGATGCACTTTAGTTTCTTGCAGGAATTGGACATTTTAGGGTCCTTGCACACTCTCTGTGATTGAAGATTAGTCAAGTCCATGCCCCATAGTTAGAGCCAGATGCTATCCACTAAGTTTTACTTAGGGGATTTTCCAAGTGAGCTACCAAGGATCAAAACAAATCAGTGTTTTTACGCAGTGTTCAGGAAGTTCCATGGTTTCATCAGGGCTAGTTGTGGTCTTGTTTTCGGATGTTCACACCCCCTCGGGGGAATTTTAATAAATGACATAAAATGATGGTTTATTTTTGTAAAAGGATTTTCCTTCTTATGAATTGGTCATCAAGGTCATCATCCTTGAGTGTTTTTTCCCTCATCAATTATGTGACGCTTTTTTAAGCTACATATAATTTTTGAGTTTTTCACTCAAAATCCTCCAAAACTGAGATGGTGAAATTGATGATTTTGTATTAAAAGGTTATTAAATCCTAGGGTCTATGTATTATACCATTCTAGTCATAGTCCTAAATTTTCATGGACAAGTGCTAATATTTCATAGGATTTTTTAAATTTTAGATTTTTAATAAAATCATCGATAAGGTGTATTTTAATTGTAAAGTTCAAATGGACATAAAATTGGGACTAGGGACCCAATTTGGTCATGGGGATGCTCGTTTTTGGACCCAAAATCCCCGCTAAACCCCTAAAACCACTTTTGAGAGTCAAATTATTAATTTTGATTTTCCCTCCAAAATGACTCAGAAGGTCAAATAAATGGGAAAATTGGAGAAAATCCAATTCCTAAATCAAATGCAACTTGTTTGGGACTTGCATCTGAGGTGCCAAAATTTTTGAGGATCTTATCTATGACATTTATGAGCATAAAGGAGCATATTCAACTTGTTGGTTTATCCCAAAATACCGAGAGGGGGGGTTGAATTAGTATTGTCTTTTCATAAATAAAATACACAAAAATGAACAATGAAGACACAGATTTTATCGTGGAAACCTCAAAGAGAAAAACACCAACACAAACTCATTAATAAGATGAATTTTACAAAATTGTTTATCTGCTACTACAGAATGGATGCTAAAAACACCCTAGTTTTTGCCTGCAACTACAGACAAGGATGCTACAACACCCCTATGGTTTTCTACCTTCTTCAACAAACAAGGATGCTATGACACCCTATTCTCCAGCTACGACTGGAAGGAGGCTTCGACCCCCTACAAAACTGTGGCCTGCCCTAGAACCACCTTGCCACCCCGTTCTGAGTTTTTTAGTCTTTTCGAATAGTTGTAAACTATTCACTTTGGACTCTGTCACGCTTCCTAATAGAGAAACTTGATTCTTTACACATTCATTTATTTAAATACCCTAGTACCTATTTCATATCAACCCATCTATGCATAGCTGCACTCTTTCGTTTTGTATCATGACTATTGACTTACATATACAACCAATCATCATCTACCCGTTCAACCGTCGCATCACTTCAACAAAGGAAATGTTTCGTTCTTCACATAGCTCAAAATTCATTTCTACAGCCCTGATTGTTGTTTTCTAGTGCATATGTAATCTTCTTCACTAGATACAATCTGAAAATTTGATCTTTTGTCTGTATCTCTTCAAAGCATTGATCATTTCTACAGATTTCCTTTTTAAATCGTATTTTTGCACCAAGTTTTTGTTTCAACGATTCCCCACCGTTGATCTTCATCGGGCTTCTTCTTGAGCATCGATCTCCAGATTGCGGGATGCAGGATGTAACATTTTGTCAAATCATATCTTGAATTTCCACAAGCTCCTTTCCACAAGCTACTTTCCTCAAGATCTTTTTCACAAGGTTCTTTCTGCAAGCTCCTTTTCGCTCCTTTCTGCAAGGATCCTTTTCGTAAGGTTCTTTCCACAATTTTTCTTCCACACCGTCAATCTCTTATGGAGTCTTTCTCGAACTTCAATCTCCTGGATTGCAAGTTGAGGGTTGCGGGTTCATAGAATCTTTAAATGTTATTTCTAGAATTCCCTTTCCACCTTTTCCTTCTGCACCGTCGATCTGTTTTTAGTGGAACTAATCTCAGCCATCTGATCTTCTAGATTGTAGGTTGTGGGTTGGGGGTTCATAAAATATTTAAACGTTACTTCCATAATTCCCTTTCTACATTTCTCTTCTGCACCGTCGATATCTTTTAGCGGAACTAATCTTAGCCGTCCGATCTTTTTTTTTTGCGGAACTTCAGTTTTTCTGCCTAACTGTCGAAAGTAATCGTTAACCGTCGGATCTAGTGTGGGACTTATATAACCCTTCCAATCTTGATTGTTGTAGAACCTTGTTACTTCTCATGTTTTTAACCTCTACGCTAGTTCATTCAACAAGAACATTGTGAGCTGTTGATTTACTTGGATAATCGATCTCAATCGTTCATTTTGCTACATACTTATTTGTTTGTCATTCAACCTGCAAACCTACAACTTGTAATAGGGTTATTCCTTTGTTATTATGGATACCTGCAACCTTCAGTCTTCCAACATATATTTGACTTCCTATAACTGATTTGACATCAATGATAGTTATTTTACTCAACAATCTTCCCCTTTGGCATTGATGGCAAAATCTTTAATCATTCTTCCCCTTTGACACCAATGACAAAGAGACCTCTCTAATTGACAACTCCCCCTGTCATCATATCTCCCCCTGAAGATGCGCTTCCTTTTTTTAGTGCTTTTGTAAAGGAATGAATCCCATATTCTATTTAACATGCTCAAATGCTTCCTTAGGTAGTGGTTTGGTGAAAATGTCAGCAATCTGTTCTTTTGTGTCAATGTATTCTAATTAGGTGGCTTTTTGAGGTACCTATTCTCTTAGATAGTGATACTTGATTGGTATATGTTTTGTCTTAGAATGGATGATAGGATTTTTAGACATATTTATAGCACTAGTGTTATCACAGTTGATCACTATTGGATGTTCATATTTTACAAGTAGATCTTCTAAGGTTTGTTTCATCCAAATAACCTGAGTGCAACATGCTGTGGTAATAATATATTATGCTTCTATTGTAGAGAGTGAAATGGAGGATTTTTTTTTACTTGACCATGATACTAAATAGTTTCCCAGAAAGAATGCTGCTCTACTAGTACTTTTCCAATCATCAGCACTTCCTACCCAATCTGCATCAGTAAACTCTTTCAAGGTAAAGTATTGTCCTTTTGGATACCATAAACCATACTCCATGGTACCTTTTAGATATCTAAAAATCCTCTTTACCCCTGTTACATGTGTTTCTTTGGGAGATGACTGGAATCTAGCCACCAATCCAACATCTTGCATCACATCTGGTCTTGTGGCTATCACATATAGCATACTTCCAATCATGGATCTAAACATGGTATGATTTACTTCCAAAGATTCATCATCCTTACTTAAATTGCAACTGGTGATCATAGGAGTACCAACAGGTTTGGAATATTCCATTTTAAATATTTTCAACATATCTTTGATGTACTTAGTTTGAGAGATGAAAATTCCTTCGTCTGTTTGGTATACTTGCAACCCCAAGAAGAAAGTCAATTCTCCTAACATTGAAATTTCAAATTTTTTCTTCATTTCAGAGGCAAAATCTACACTTAGAATTTAAAGATTGCCTCCAAATATGATATCATCCACATAGATAATAACAATGATCATATTTTTATCTTTGATCTTTAGGTAAAGATTACTTTCAGTGGCTCTTGTTCTAAAACCTTGTTGTTTTAAGTAACTGTCTAGTCTTGAAAACCATGCTCCTGGAGCTTATTTAAGACCATATAGTGCCTTCTTTAGTTTATAGACATAATATTTTTTCTCAGACAAGATAATTCCTTCAGGTTGTTAAATATATACTTCTTCTTCTAGTTTACCATTCATGAATGCAGACTTGACATCCATTTGATATACTCTGAAATTTTTATGGCATGATATTGCTAAAACTTTCTGATGGATTCAGGTCATCCTACATGAGAAAACATTTCTTCAAAGTCAATACCTTCCACTTGGGCATACCCTTTACAAACCAATCTTGATTTGTTCCTTATTACTTGTCCATCTTGATCAAACTTATTTTTGAAAATCCATTTGGTTCCTACAATATGCTTATCTTCAATCCCTGGGACAAGTTCCCAAGTCTCATTTTTCTCAATCTGATCTAGTTCTTCATTCATGGCTTTGACCCATTCATCACTTTTTCCAGCTTCTGGAAAGTTCTTGGGTTCCACTATTGAGAGTAGGGCTTGTTCAACACCTGGTAGTTGTCTTCTTATTATGACTCCAACATTTTTAACACCCATGATCTGTGACTCTAGATGATTCTTTTGTACCCTTCTAGAAGGAGTTTTAGTGTCATGTCTAGGGAAGTCTCCTTTGTCTTCCTATGTATCTTCCTTCTCTTTGTCTTCTTCTTCATTATGAATTCTCTCGTCCTTTTTCAAGTCTGTTATTTCATCATCACATGTATTTTCAATACTGTCAATATTTTTCTTTTTCCTTGGTTTTGTATCGTCTACTTTCACATCAACACTTTCTACAATTTTATGTAACCTTTTATTGTAAAACCTATATGCCTTTTTGGTGGATGAGTATCTTAAAAATATTCCTTCATTAGTCCTAGAGTTGAACTTTCCAAGGTCATCCTCATTTCTTTTCATGTAACAATTACTACCAAACACTTTAAAATATTTGACTGAGGCTGGTCTTCCATACCACAATTCATAGGGGGTCTTATCCTTATTCACTCCTTATTCACGTTGAGTTGTCCTCTGTTAAGTATGCAGACAATTGTGTATACATCTTCTCTCCAAAATGAATCTGACAGTTTTTCATCATTGAGCATAGTTCTGGTTGCCTCTTGGGCTGTTCTATTTTTCCTTTCAACAACCCCATTCTGCTGATGAGTTTTTACATCTGAAAATTGCCTGTTAATTCCATGACCTTCACAAAAATCATTGAATTCATTGGAGGTAAATTCTCCCCCATTATATGATCTAAGACACTTGATTTTCATACCCGACTCATTTTCAACCATTTCTTTGAAGATTTTAAAATTTTCAAAGGCTTCCGATTTTTCTTTGAGGAATGCCACCCAGGCCATCCTCATGTAATCATCAATGAGAAACATGAAATAGAAATATCCTTGCAAAATTTTAGTTCTAGTTGGCACACATAGGTCTATGTGTATTATTTCTAGAGGGTGTGAGGTCATATGTTCTTTTATTTTGAAACTAGCTCTGGTTTGCTTCCCATGTTAACAATGTTTACACACAAAGTTTAGAGGAACTACAATTTTTGGTAGATCTCTTACAGCTTCCTTCGTGCTTATTTTGGCAAGATTGTCAAAACCTAAATGTCCCAACCTTCTATTCCATAACCAACTTTCTTCTACCATACTTAAGTAGCATTGGTTTTCATTTTCCAAGGTGTATACATTATTTTTATTTCTCATAGCAATGCCAATGACCTTTCCTAATTTATTATTCTTCATTTCACATTTTTCTGAGTCAAAGATACAAATGTGTCCTTGATCGCATGTTTGAATTACACTGAGAAGATTAGGATTGAGGTTTTCAACTGGCAAAATATTTTCTTCTTTGATGTTGCTGTTGAGAACAACTGTTCCTTTTCAAATGATTTTGGAAGACAAACTGTGCCCAAAAGTGACTTTTCCATTATAATCTTTTAGTGTTATGAATTTGCTTGAGTCTTCAGTCATATGTTTTGAACAACCACTGTCCAAGTGCCATAATTTTTGTCTTTCGGTTGCACATAAAGCAATCACAAAACTTTCCAATTTTTCCTTCTCTTTCCAATACTTCTTTTGTTTGGTGTTCTGCATTTTGATTTCAACAATATTCCTTGTAGGAGTCTTCAGTATACAATCTCTTTCCACATGTCCATGGTTATTACACTTGTAACATTCTATATCATATTTTTGGAGTAGTGTAAAAAGATTCTTATTTCCCTTCGTCTTATTACTTGATGACTTCTTCCTTTATTCAGAAACCCTTCTTTCAGTTTTGCAATTTAAGGATTTATGACCAAAATTATTACAAGAAAAACAGTGACCTAAAAATATCTGTAGATATCTATTTGGTCTCTTGGGTGCTATATTATTTCTATTTTTATCTTGAGAATTTAAGCCTGGTTTCTTGCTTCTTTTCTTTTTATCTGGAGTCTTTAGTAGTTCAGCATAGATTTTCTTACTTCCTTCTTGAACTTTGACAGAAAAACTCTCTGGCTTCTTCTCTTTAACAAACCCCAAACCATACCTATCACTTGATGGTATTTGGATACTCAAAATGTCATCTAGAATCCTTGAGCTATTCTCAAACTTTGACTTGATAGATTCTTCATCAAGGTTTCTCTTGAATTGCATGATTTCTTCTAAAGCTTTTTAGACTCTTGTATTCTTCTTTTGAGTTGTAGATTTAGGTCCTCCTCAACCTTTTTTCCATCTAGCAATTGAGATTCCAACTGACTGATGATAAGATTTGACTGTCTGTTTCTTTTCCTACATTTCTCAAGTTCTTCAAGGGTACTAACAAGTTCAGCTCTTAGGTCTACATCTCCTTCTATATCTAAGCCACTATTTGAAGCTTGAGTATAAAGACCCATAAATAAAACTTCAGCATCTTCAACTTCACTTCCATCTAAATCTTCACTGTCTTCTATGGTATACAAAATTTTGTTTTTCTCATAGGTTTTTTCTTGTTTCCTGGTTTACCCTTTTTGAACATCGAAGTTTCCTTATCTTCATTCTCATCTTGTTTAGTGTAGGTTCATTTAGAGGCAAAATGTCCAATCCTTCCACAATTAAAACATTTTAAAGGTAACTTCTCTTTGTATTTTACAGTCCCTCTCTCAAGCTTATTAACAAAAAATTCTTCCTCATCATTTGGGTTTTCTGATTGATTTTTTAAGGAGGCTTTAAAAGTTGCTTATTTTCTTGAAGATCCATTTTGTCCTGTTCTCATCTCATACGAAGTGAGAATTCCATGTAACTCATCCATTGTTTCTTTTTTAAGATCATCTCATTCTTCTAAGGTAGATACATTTTGGTCATATCTCATTGGTAATGTTTTTAGTACCTTTCTTGCCACTTCTTTTTCTTTTAATTTTCCTCCAAGCCCTCTGATCGCATTAACAACTTCATCTACACGAAGAAGGTATTCACCAATATTCTCTTCTTCCTTAATTTTAAGACTTTGAAATTGACATTTATATGTTTGAAGTTTGGATTCTTTGACCTTTTATTCTCTTTCGTAGATAATTTTCAACTTGTCCCAAGCTTGTTTGGGAAAACCTTTTCATTTATGCGACTACTGACTATATAACTACCAGGAATCCTCTCCTCTTAATCATATGATACAAATTCCTAGTAGACCATGGTATTAACTCATGATTATGAGATACATTTATATATGTGATGTCATTTTGTTTTGGTTGTCCACTTTTGAGTCCTTTATTGGACAACTATCAAGGTTTAGGATTTAGCATCGACTTTGATGCATTAATTTTGATTTCACATCCACTATATTTTGTTTATATATCAATTTTTTTCCTATATTTATGTGACAATTTGTTTATTCGAAGTTCTTATAAATTAATATGCTTAAAGAATTGAAAAAATGAATTTATTTTGTATTTTTTAATGCTTGTTGTGGTTTGTTGATTTTTTTTTTTCCGATTTTTTTTGCCAATGTTGTCAAGAAGTTTTTTTTGGGACCCTTGCTGATTTTTTGTTGATGCCAATGTTATCAACTCTAAGCTCAACTTTCTAAATTTACTCATGACTTTTTGACAGACTATAAAACAAAAATAATGTACCAGAGAAGGCTAAGAGCTATGATCCAGAGGTATTAATGCATTTGACAACACACAAAGCTAGGGGAACCCTCCTCAAATTTAAAGGAATAGTAGTTTTTGTGTTCGATTTTGATAGATTATACCCAAATTTAACATAATGACTCAAAGTGAAAAATAACAAGGTCCAAAACTTTACTAGGGAAGAGTATTGAGGATTAATATTCCACCCATGAAGAATCTGGTCAAATTTACAATATGTACACACATTACCAATTGGGTTAGACTCATATCCAATTAAGCTAGACACACAATTGACATAACTAGTGACTAGACACACACAATCAACAAAGTTAGATTGCACTTTGAGGACTGCATGAAACCAACAACTAATTTGGATTCAAATGAGGCAATTGAGTTGAGAAGCAGCTAAACCATGAACAAAATCAGAAGAATAAGGTAGATGTACATGTTACTGTATCTTAAACTTGTTGAAACAACAATGAGCTTGGAAGAAGCCACCTTCGAAACTATTTGCATAGTTTGGAGCTTGTGTTCGCTATTCACCATTACCAATCCCTCATAATTGTAGGGAATATAGAGTTGACAACTGAAAAGCTGAATAGGTAATAAAGTCCCACATGCCTTGCATATAGGAGAAAGGGTCATCATTAATTCATCTTGATTACAATGAGATTTGAATGCATTGTGGGGTGTGCAAGTTATCTCTTGATCATTCTCAATGGATCCTTTACAATGCTTGATGGATCCCATGGTTTACGTGCTTATCATATGACAAGGAGGTGGAACAAGGCTCCCAGGGGATAACAAAATACCCTTCCTTTCTCACTTTTTCAATAAATTTTCTTTTACTTAGATGCTTGCTTAGATTA
Source organism: Pseudotsuga menziesii (assembly GCA_001517045.1). Lineage (NCBI taxonomy): Eukaryota > Viridiplantae > Streptophyta > Pinopsida > Pinales > Pinaceae > Pseudotsuga > Pseudotsuga menziesii. The sequence continues at coordinate 31,427 of LPNX010386383.1, forward strand.
GCTTCAATGTCAATGATCTTGTTGAGATCTTGATAGACATGGAAACTATGGATCTCATTGAACATATTAATTATTGTTTGGATGGGTAACATTAACCTTATTAGGTGAGTCTCTCTTGGAAGAATTCCTTCTTGTATGTGCCTAATGGTGACCAGAGAGTCTCCAATCACTGTCAACACTTTTATTCCTTTTCTTCACAATGTGAAGTCTTGTCCATGGTGTTGGCATTTCGACTTGATTTTTAGCTCTCACTCCTAGACCCTAGGTATATATTTCTTCCTCATTTCCCTCAAGGTCACAAAGCACCCCCTTGCTCCTGCCACCTTAGGAACACCTTTAAAGTCTCCATCCGAAAATAAGGTGTATTGGCTCCTTTGTTGCCGATGCGATCCAAGTTCTTCTTTTGCTATTATGAGTTTCCAATCTTGATGAGAGACAAGTTTGTGGCCTCTCATTAATTTGAAAGGATGTTTATATTGAAGGATTCCCCTAATCCATATTTTCTTTTATAATTTCAAACATGGAATATTTTGGTCATTGCATGCTTTCTCTCATATTACCTTAGTTAGCATTCCCTATGCTTAGGATGCAACCTTCCTAACAGTGGTTTCCTCGTTCTTGAAAATTCCTTTATTACAAGCCAACTAGATTTTTCAACATATGAAGTATGCCATAGCTTTCCAAATCTGTTTAATAAGAAGTTTATTTTGAAAGGATTTAGGATATTACTTGTACTAGCTTAAGAAGATTTATGGCTATCTTTTTGGATTTCTAACATGGGTGTTTAAGTTTTCTATCATATACCACCAGGTAAAAACTATAAATTCACATTCTAGAAAGAGATGATTGGATATTTCTTATTTTGTTTTGCATAGTTGAAATCTTGAAGAGAGTTGAAATATTTTGGTTGATGTAGCCTTTCTCTCATAATACCTCTCATCACATTCTCTAGTCTTGGGATGCAACTTTCCTAGCATTGGTTTCCTTGTTCTTGAAAAATAATTTATTATGAGCCAACTAGAGTTATCAACATATGTAGTATGGCATATTATTCCATATCCATTTAATGAGAGGTTTAAGTTTGAAATGATTTAAGATATTGCTTGTACTAGTTTTAGAACATTTTTTGCTAGCCTTTTGGAGTTCTAACATGGATGTTTAAGTTTGTTATCATATAACTCCAAGTAAAAATTGTGAATTCACGTTCCATGAAGAGATGATTGGAGATTTCTTATGTTGTTTTGCATAGTTGACATTTTGAAGGAATGCGATGGCTATTTTATGAAAATTTTCTACAATAAGAATGTTCTTGTGAATAGCTATCCAACCGAAGAACTTTATTTTAGGAAACGCTCCACTTTTGATTAATTTCCTTTTATATAGTTGACTGAGTTAGCACACTTCTTTCCGTGATTTGTATTCTGTATCATTTTTAAACTGTCCTCCCCCCACCCTCTTCAATCTTGGAGATTTGTCTTTATAGGCACCACTCTAGAAAGTTGTTGTTGAATATTTTCCCACCTTTCTCAAAGATGATTTTGTAATCATTCCATATTCCATAATTGTTAGGTTTTTCCTTCATAATTCCAATCTGTATTGTTTGAAAAGGGGTTCCTGGAAATCTGAGTTCTTGATTGGTGGGGAGGGTATGATTCCCAAGAATGTTGTCATTCCATATATTAAATTTTTCACCATTTATAATGACATTGTTAGAGAAAAAAAAACCTCTCCAAAGCATCATTATCCTACTTAGTGATTTGTATATTGACTTCTTGACTCTAGTGTGCCAATCCCCTTTCAATTTGACTACTTGAGTCACCTTGAAGCTTCTTCAAAGCTCCAAAAGGCCTAATCGATTATTTTTAGAACTTCTGAAGTGTGTTTTGGCATATGAGGTTGAATTCCTTTAATTATGGGTTATTTTCCTCGATTTTATGCTCCTACATTGCAAGTTAGAGTTGTGGAGTGAATATGGGTAGTTTACTCCACTACTTAGGGACTTCATGCACATTATTTTAGCTATTATGAGAAAGTAGTGCCCTCCTTGAGTGTTTTTTTTGGATTTTCTCCTCATGCATGTGGATGCACTTAGTTGCATGTGGCTCATTCAGTTAGAACTAGTGATTGGGAATTCCAAAGTCATTGTAACTCAGTTTGGAGTGTGCATGAATAAGGGTTTTTGGATCTAATTAAGCCTCACTAGCACCTCTTGCAGTGCATGAACAATTAGAATTGACTCCTACCCTAATTCAATTTTACTTCCTCATTTATTGTTACTCTTTTCATTCATTGAAGCTTAATGTAATACACCATTCTCTTTCTTTCATGTTATTGAATTCTCTATTTTGTGTGATGATTAATGTTTAACACATTTGTTGCATGAATTTGTAGATTATTGATATCTTTCACAATATTGCTACCTTTTTTAGTATATATACATATATATATATGCTCAAATTCTACATGGTATTAGACTTGCAGGGGTGCTAAATAGTTGGCATACTAGTTTTTACAGGGATCCATTCTTATGAAGATTGAAGGAAGCCCATAAGCTTCACAACATATGCCCTACAAGGATATATTCACATCCCTTGAGAGGATGAAAGAGTTCCTATAATATTCACAACATATGGTCTACAAGGATATGCACATCCATTGTTCACCCCTCTGTTGAGGGAGACCCTTTTACTGGCCTAGAAGAAGAGGCGATCGACAATTTTATACTATCCATTGGATAACTTGTACCAAATCAAGTTCTTCTTGAAGAAGACCTCTATAATTCCTTCTCGTACTCTAGATCTACAACTTTTTCTCCTACAATTAATCAAGTTCCACACAAAAGTTTCAAGGGGTTTCCTCCATTCGAAGCAAGGAGTGGTCAAGAACCACTAGTCAAGAAATTCAAAGTGTTAGGATCTCATGAATGAGCTCACAGGCACTTGAATAGGATTTCACAAAAGCTTGTAGGGATTTTTCACAAAGCCCTCAACTGTGTCAGGACCTATTATTTTTTCCGATTTGTGTGAAATTTCCGTCATGAATCCATTGTTTAGTTTACATTGATTTGATATTTCCATTGCATACTTCTTTTCAGATAAATCTCATTTTGGCTTGTAGATCTATCCTTCATGAAATTTAACATGGTATCAGATCCTATGTTCAGGACAACAAAAAACCTCTAAGACTTCCATGGTTGCACTAGAAGCAGCTGAATTTCTACATAATTCCTAGAATCATAGCATTGCTCCCTCTGGATTATGTCCAGAGAAGTCTATCCTAGTGTGACAAAATCTGAACAAGTGCACATGTCGAGGTGGAAATATTTGAACTGACAAATGTTTGCGAATTGAAGTTTCTTTTGTAGGTACCTACGTAGCTCTTGAATATTCATTGATAAATATATAATGAAATAGAGAATTCAACTCCTTTATCACCTAGAAGTCTATCATGGTGTGACATACTTTAAAAATGTGCACATGTCAAGGTGGAAATATTTGAATTGAAAAATGTTTGCGAATTGAAGTTTCTTTTGCATTGATTTTTGTAGGTACCTATGTAGCTCTTGAATATTTGTTGATCAACATACAATGAAATGGATAATTCAACTCCTTTATTACCTAGAATACTTACACCCTTCAATTACATTGATTGGAAGGTAGATATGTAGATAACCTTGCGCAACAAACCCATGTTTAGGATGAAAATGGGAAGAGAAGCTGAGCCCCAACAATATGTTGAGAAATCCAAGTTTTTGAAACAACTAGATGAATCCTTCGACTTCATATGCATCCACATCTCCAAGGATACTCTGTTTCACCTTGAGGGACTCAAAAATCCAAAGGAAGCATGGGACAAGATTAAATCTTTGTTTGGAAAACAAGATGAGCTTAGAGGCCATATTCTGGAGAATGAATTCATTGCGCTCCAACCTAGAAAGTTTGAGACATTTCAACAGTTCTTTTCGGAATACAAAGCACTAGTCTTGCAATGCAAACAATGCGGGATAGAAAGGAAGGATGAGCAACTTGTGATGTAAATTCTGAGCAATATTGGCTCAAAATTCTTAGTTTTTGTATCCACATTCCACCTCAGAATATTATCCATCCCAAATTAGAAAATTCCTTCTCTAGATGCATTTGCGGAGTCATTGATCTAGGAGCAAGACAAATTGATTAATATGTGAGTGCTCAATTCCTCAAAGAATCAATCCCTCTTAGCTGGAGACTTTGGGAAAGCACAAGCTAAAGGGAAGAATAAAGGGAAGGAGAATAAAAATGCCTATTCAAACTCAAAGGAGAAGCATAATCCTTCCAATGGAGCCTTAGGTTCCAAGAAGAATAAGAACAAGAAACTTCAGAAAGCTAAGTGTTCCTATTGTATGAGAGGTTTTCATCTAGAGAGCTAGTGCATGAATAAAAGCATTGATTAGATGTCAAATATCCTTGAATAGAACAATATTTCTCTTCCACAAAGCGAAAAGAAGTTTGAAGCTGGAAAACAGACAGAAGAACATGAGAGCTGCGAGGCCTTGAAATAAAAATTCTCTTGATCAAAGGATTATTTGATTGATTTAGGAGCATCCATTCATATGGTTTCTTCCAAAGAATTATTCACCTCTCTAGATCTCTCAGGAGGACCTAGAATTCATATGGGGGATGATTCTAAGATCCTAGCTGTTAGGAGAGGCTTTATTAAACTTGATCATGGACAATTCCAGAATGTGCTCTATGTTCCCTCTCCTGCAATAAATTTCATATCTGTATATCAGATGACACATGACGGTTACTAGAAGACATGACGGTTAAATGGAATGGAGCTAGGGGTGTATCCTAGGGTTTGTGCACCAGTATACTCCAAGCGAACACGAAGCTTAAAGCCCTGGAGGTGAATTTCAACCCAAGATAATATTCAATGTTTCCTCTCAAAAGAAATGAGGAAAATACTAGCGCCAGGAACCAGGGAGACAAAGGTGGTATGTCCTCTGCTACTGTGAATTCTCCAGGGCCATTTCATGAATGAAGGAACTTGGCAAAGAACACTACTTATTTCAAGCGTGGATGCAAGAACATAGCTAACACCGTCGTTGCTACACCGATACAGGAGAGGAAACCCGACGAACCTGTCGAGGAATTTAGATGCTGTCCAATTATGGAAGAAAAACTCAAGGACCATGTGGAATACACACCACCATAGATGCCACTTCATCATCTTTGGTTTAAGCTGTGATTTTAAGTTTTTTTGGGCTTCTTTGCTTTTAAAATATGTTGTCTTCACAGATGTCTACAGTCAAGTTTTAAGTTGTAATATGTCTGTTAATGTTTCTATGTACATAAAGAGAAGTTGTTTTTATTTGTATGAACACCTAAACTCCCTCTTTTTTGAAGGATTAGGCGGGTGGTCTAGTGTTAGTTTAAGACCCCTGTAACTAGTTTTTTGCTGCTCTGTACTCTCCTTTGTCACTATGAATATAATTTTTTGAGTTGCTTACAAAAAAAAAAGACTTACTGGGGTTGAGGTTGGACGGAGAAAAAAAGAGAAATCATAGAAAGATTAAAGTAGTTTGCTTGTTCATTATGATTGAGGTTGGAGGGAGAAAACAAGACAAACCTTAAAAAATACAAAATGTGTTTCTTCATTGTGATTTGTAGAAATTCAGGCCTGCAGTAGATTAATTTCACTCATAGCAATTAACAATTGATCATGCAAATTATCAACAATGGAGACTGAATATGGAGCTGTA
>LPNX010386392.1:0-40565 GCA_001517045.1 Pseudotsuga menziesii
TCACGTACGCGTTTTGGATGTATAAATCGCGTGCGCGTTTTGGCTACACAAATCGCGCGCGCGTTTTGGCTGCACAAATCGCGCGCGCGTTTTGTAGTACTATAACACGTACGCGATGTTTCTTCCTATCCTACATGTCCCATGACATGTCAGGCTCGGGTTGAACCATACCAAGTGCTATGTCAGGCTCGGGTTGATGTATTTTTTGGTAACATGATGTTGTTTTTGAAAACTAGGATTGCATCTTAAAGGTCCATCATCTTCTTGCACTCACCCATAAGAAAAATATATGAATGTTCAAAATTTATATAATATTTAGCTTGATATTTATAAAAGAATAACTATTTATTTTAATAAAAAACAAATTTATTTAAATTAATAAAAAGTTATTATTTTATAAATAAATATTAAATAACTAGAATTTCCCAAAAAAATTTATAAATATAAAAAATACATTTATATAACTCTAAATCATTTAAATAATTTTTAAACGAAATTTTAATTATATAAAAAATTTGATTTCAAGACATTTAAATAACCTTAAATCCAAGTCATTCATACTTGTAGGTGAAATTTTCAACGTGATACAATAATAAAATCTTAAATCTAATAATTAAATAAAAGACAATCTTTAATTAAAAATAATAATATTGAATAATTAAAGGTTTAGTTTATTATCATACAAATACAATTTTTTAAATCATAAATTTTATTGTGTTTTATTCCTATTAGCGGGATGTTGGAATTTAAATTTTATGACAGCTTCTGTATTAGCCGTGAGATCTTAACAAGAATCCTCATCCAAGGGTTGTAGCTTTGCTGCGTTTACGGCCGTCGGATCGGATACAAGGGTTGAGTTAAATTGCTTTTTCTCAACGGCTAGATATAGGAAATCGTGGAGACTATCGTATCCGATGTAAAACACTCCGAATCAATACAATTATAAGGTCTATTTGAGACCGAGAGCGCTCTGCTGCTCTGTTCTTCTTCCTGTGCTCTCTTCTCGATTTCTGTCAGGCAGTATTGTGAAGGGGAGCGCTCAGTTTGCTGCTGTTGTTTTTTGTTTTGTTTGTGTTTTGTATCTGTGAGTTAATGTATGTATGTGGGGTGTTGTTCTGTGGATGTATTCTGTGTTTTGCTGGTGAATATTTTGTGATGTGATGGATGTATTATGTGTTTTGTCTGTCTCCCGAGGGAAAGAGGGGAAGAACCCATCCATAGCAACCAACAATGATAAGTACGTATTACATTTCAGTTTTTGTGATTAGGGATTGTTTTATTTGTTTCTTAAATTGCTCTGATAAGTTGATATAGTTTGCTTTAAGAAATTACTTAGATTTTTATCTTCTGAATTCGTGTTGAATTAATCACATGAATGAACGGAGTTTAGCTATTCTGAATTCTGGTGTTGAATTAAAAAAATTACTAAGATTTTTTTTAATCTTGGTGTTGAATTAATCACACGAATGGAATATGGAGTTTATCTATTCTGAGTTCTGGTGTTGAATTAAACACAGGAATGAACGGAGTTTGGCTATTGTGTTGATAATAGCTCGTCTGCTAGCCGTGGAAGAAGCCGTCACGAAGGAATCATGATGAAGCGACTACGACACACACAGACCTTAACATCAACCATCTCATGTGACAGGTACATCTGCGTTTTTCTTCACTGACATATTTTCTGCTTTGAGTCAAATAATAAAGATAAGTTATAACTAGCTTGTAGAACAAAGAAAGGAATAAATGAATTTATCTCTGTAAATTTTGCAGACTAGATTAGCTTGTACAAATTTGCTACTCTTAACTAATAGTAGATTTTAAGCAGGACCCAGATCGCAATGGAAATAAATCCAACGTCCCTAATAAATTTAAGCAACACCCAGTTTGCCACGAAACAAATTCCATGTAAATTAGGATGGATTCCACCGCCTAGGCGTTGCCTCTTTACCCATTAAATTTTAAAATTAATGACAGATGAGTCCTTTGCATTGGAGTTGCAGGGTGAAATAACAAATTACTCCGCTTATGGTCATGGAATGAAGTTAGCCTCATCCCCCACCCGCTGGTTTAATTTTAAATTTAGTTTTAAACCTGGACACTGATTGGTTTCTCCATGGTGAAAAATGAAAGCAGGGGGCCACCCATTGGTTTGTCAATTGGTTCCACATTTGGTTGGAATAAATAGTGTTTTTATGTTTTTCAAGTTTTTATACCCTAAAACAATACCCACCATCAATTTGGCATGAAGGGCGGGGATAAAAGCGCACACAGTTTTTTACCTTTAATTTTTTTAAATAAATATAACACAAATATCTATATTAATAATAATTTTTATTTTTTATATATATGAAATACTTTATTCTAAATAATTTTTTTAAATAAATATAACACAAATATAGATATTAATAATATTTTTTATTTTTCTTATATATGAAATACTTTATTCTAAATATTTTAAGAACATGAAAAATTTTAAATCACATTTTATATAATGTTAACTAGTTTATAAATAATTTTTTTATAAAGTAATAAAAAATATTTTTATAGTTACTTTTTAAAATTTTCTTAAATTCTATTTTATGTTTTATTAGATCTTATTAATTTTCAATATTGCATTGATTTTTACCAGCGTAGATCCAAATCTTAGGCTCTATCAAGCGCCGAGAGGGATCAAATCTCTCTAGGTGCAAACCTCTTCTTAGGTATTACACTCAATGAGCTATCAACTTTGGTGTGTCCTATATATACCATTGATTTGATTCAAACCAAAAGACACATCTTTTTATTTAAGTTCAACATATAATATATTTATTATTAATATTTAATATTATTTATGGCCAACATATAATATTTAATATTATTTTTTATTTTGTTAGGAACGAACATTACAACATCTCCCCATAAATGGTTTTAAAACCATATGCAAGGCCCTCCTAAAACCATGGGTTGTTTAGGAGGCCTTGCACATGGTCTTAAAACCATTTGCAAGGCCCTCCTAAACCATGTACAATAAAACCATGGGTTTTTTTAGGAGGCGTTGCACATGGTTTTAAAACCATGTGCTCGATCCTCCTAAACCATATACAATAAAACCATGGGTTGTTTAAAAGGCCAACATTTTTTTGCAAATAATTCAATTTTTATTTTTTTATTATTTTGTTAGGTAGGAACATTACAACATCTCCCCCATATTGTGTTTTTTTTATGATCCACATTTTTTTGGGGGATAATTAAATTTTTACTTTTTTATTGTTTTGTTATTATTTACTTTTTTATTGTTTTGTTAGGTAGGAAGATTACGACGTCTCCCCAGTTGTTTGCCGACATTTATTTTGTTTTATAATTAAAAAATCTATTTTTTTATTAATAAAAATAACTTTACATAACGTTACATAATGTTACAAGATCTCCCCCATACTAGGCTGTAGAGAGCCTCTCGGCTCAATAAATTATTATTTTTATATAAATATAAAAAATTATTTATTTTGATATATATATAATTCACAACTCTTTTTCTTTACTTAACATAGATGAAGTATATCGATAATAATTAATAATTTTATTTTTATTGGAGAATGAGTCCTTTTATATATTTATTATGTTTAATAGTTGATTATAACATTTAATTTCAATTAAATTTATTTAAATGAAGTATATTAATAATAATTAATAACTTTATTTTTATTGGAAGATAAATTAATTTATATATTTACTATGGTTGGATATTTTATCTCAAGCTTTGCAGAACTAAACTGATCTTAACCATTTTCTTTACCATAACTTGACTATTATGTTTAGTAGTTAATTATAATATTTAGGAAAACTCATTATAATGATTTAAATGATGTTTTAATATTTATTTTAAATTATTATTTTTATTTTATTAAAAAATAATTATTTTAAAATCTAGTTATTTTAATTTGTTTAAAAAAATTAAAATCCATAAATATGAAATATATAATTTAAATATAATTTTTGAAAAATGACTCATTATAATGAAAACACATATATTAATAAAATAGAGGAATATTAAAAAGTGAATCATAACAATAATATAAAGAATATTATTAATTGAGTGTCATTGAATAATATTGAAAGAACAAATGTTTATTTTTTACGAAATTATTTTTTCTTTTAAATTGTTAATTTGAAATTATATTATTCAATATTAATTAAATTGCAGAAATGTTTCTGCATCTTAGGTAAAACTTTTAGTATTTAACAATAATATTAATTTTCTTTTTTTAAATTATAATTAAATGTTTGTAAAAGATATTTTTTATGTTAAATGTGTTTTCACTTGTACAAGGTAATATTATTTATAATAATTAAACTTTATCTTCACAGCTTTAAAAATATATATGTTTTTTTAACTTTCAAAAAATAAAAAATAAAAAATTTTAGAACATTTTTATGTAGATATTATTTTAACAAAAATATATATAATATTTAACAATTTTTTTGTTATAACATATCTTAATATACATGTTTTTTTACTTAAAAAAAAATAAAAAATAAAAGATTTTAGAACATTTTTATATAGATATTATTTTAATAAAAATATATATAATATTTAAAATTTTTGTTATAACATATCTTAAGTAAAATAAGTTAAAAATATAATATTTTATATTTATTTAATTGGTTTCGAATCTAAGTTTAAAGATCTCCCAAAAAAATTAGAGCCCATAGAAGTAAACCCCTTTGGTGACCCTCCTAGAATTATATAGATATAGCAAGCCCAAACCATAACAAGGAGGCCATTAATCTTACACACAAAAAATTAAATTATATTTATTTAACTTTCTACAAAATATTTAAATAATTTTATATTTAAAATTTTAATCATAATTAAAATTTTCCATTTTTAACTTATTGTTATACATAAAATTTTATTCATAATAAAATGATAAAATCTTAAATCTAATAAATAAATATAAATTAATTTAAATTTCAAAAAATAATAATTTTATTTAATTTTAATAAAATAATAATAATAATTTTAAATTTTAAAAATGTCTTGCTGACATTAAATTTAAATTTCATAAAAAAATGCAAAATTTTTGGACATACAAACAAGATTTTAAAATAAATCAAGTATTATATCCCATAAAACAAAATTAATATCAATAATAAATATTAATTATGATCATTAACATATTTTTTAATTTTTTAATTTTAATTAATAACAATCATAAATTCTGAGCCATATCCATCCTACGACACAATTTGCTACTAAATTTAAAGAGCGCGGAAATAAATTAGATGCTGGATGGATTCCATTGCCTCGGCGTTTCCTCTTTACCCATTAAATAAATATGAACAACGGATGGAATCCATTGTTCTTTACTGATCATTCGATGATGGGTGAAATAACAGTTCCCTCCACTTCTGATCCTTATCTTCTAGCTGCCGGTTTATTTCTTAATCAAGGTCATGGAATGAACGTATCCTCATTCCCTACCTGCTGGTTAAAGATTGGTTTAATTTTGAAGCAGGATCCAAGTTTAAACAGGATCATGGACAAAACGCATCCTACACACATTACGACTCACGAGTTCAAGACGCGGGGAGGAAGATCGACGGCCGAGTTGCAAGCCTGGACATTAACCTACTCACAGCACGAGTTCAATACGATAGGAGGAAGATCGACGGACAACTTGCAACCCAATTGAAAGCTTAGAGCAGCCACGCGATAGGTTTCTCTTAAGCTTCTAATCAGGAATCGCTGCGGCCACGCGATAGGATTTCTCTTAGGCTTCTAATCAGGAATCGCCATCTCCTTGACAGGAGGAGATTAGGGCGGACCACGCTCACTGTGTGATGGCTCCTATTTCGCTGACTGAGTAATTCCGACCCCATTGTCATGTAATGTAGTTTCTCTGTCGATCTGAACTTTATGAAATTTAATAATATAGATCAATTTATAGAATTAAAGAAATCGATAGAAATACATGAACACTTCTTTAATGTGAATTAATTTCCATTCAGGAATTGGATTATTAAAAATAAAAAATCTGAATGCTTCTTCACTTTAAACTAGATTTTGGTTGAATTAAATTATTTTTAAAGAGATTCTTCGAATTCTTGTTTCTTATTTTCTGTTAATAACATTTCATGACTTTAATTCGTCAGCTACATTTAGAAACCTAAATATTCCCGAGGTTTGCTAATTCCCCTGTAGAATTTTAAATTGATGAACTATTTAGAAATTAATGCACAGTAAAACAAAGATCGGGGTAATGGTCACGTAACTACTTGACGAATCCCAAGAGTATAGTATAACCCTCATGGACATTGCTGCCTTGTCGTGGCTTCTGTGGAGCGTCGGCTTTTCTGCTAGAGCGGGTTCGAAGTTCGAACCCCTGGCATGCCGTTCTGTAATAATATAGCCCCTTGTTTCTAATGTTTTTTTCTTTTTCAATTAGAATTCCATTAAGTTTAATTCAAGTTTAATTCAGGGGATTTGCCTTTTAAATAATAGTAAGAATTTTGAATGCTTCTTCTAGATAGAGTTGCTCATTCACAGACGTTAATTCATGAATTGCATCTTAAAAAACAATTACAATCCTGAATGTCTCTCCCCTCTAAATTACATTTTCCTTAAATTAAAATCCATGAGCGGCTAAAGATAGAAATTCAATGGTTCCCAATGGTTCCTGTGTATTTAGTTTAATTATGAGTTGCGTTTCTAAGAAATATTTACAAATATGGGTGCTGCTTCACTCCAATTCTTGAGAAGCATTTCGGAACTCGGATTTCATACATTACAATTCCATTCATTAGGTGTCTGGCCTACGTTTTACAACAGATATTTGGAAATAGGATGTTTCTTCTCTGTAAATTGTAAATTTTCTTGACAAGCTGCATTAAATAAAAATATATATAGAAATATGAACGGTCGGTTCTTCTCTGGAAATTTTATTCCACGAGCTTTTCGAAGGGATGTTTCTTCTCTGTACATTAAACTTCCATCAAACGAAATCCATGAACTGAATTAGAAAGAAACTCCTTTTGATCTTCCGGAAACTCCCTATAAGATATAAAGTTAGGCAAGAAAAGCGCAAAAGATGGATCAAGAAGTTAGATCCAGAGTAGGCGGGGCGCCAAGCATTGCTGCGAAGTCGTGAAATCAAAAGGTAGCGACAGGCTCCCTTCTTGTTTATGAATCTAATGCTTTTATAGCATTAGAGATTTTTATTTATCAGGGGAACAAATACGAAAAATTATATTCATTAGTGCCCCGATCTGATTGATAGGTGGTAGAGGGCGTGAAGGATAAATATTTAAATATATGAGTACTCTTCTTCAATAGATTTCGCATGCTTCTTCTCTATAAAACTTTCACACGCTGTGTCAAATAAGAGCCACTTTCTCCTCTGCACAGAGCCGGCTTCTAATCGCTGCCACTTCTGGCGGCGTATGGAAGTCTGATAATATTTCTATTGTAATGTCTGAGTGGGTTAGCGGTTATTCCATAGAAAGTAGGGAAGTAAATCTCTGTTTAATCCACAGTAGTAGCGGATTTGGTCAATAGATTAGGTCAAATCCAGAAATTGAGAGTTCCAAGAAGCTAGACAGCTTGGATCTTGCACTCGTAACTTTTACTTTTCGATTATCATTTTCGGGTTCGAGACCTTAGAATTTGTTTTTTATGCGTCACTAAGAAACAAAGGTGTAAAAGGCAGGAGTTTGACGGGCAAATTGCCCGTAATGAGGTGATTTTGTCCGTCAAGTTCAAAAAACTAAAAGAGTCAAGTTCAAAAAAAACCAAAAAATCATTATGATTTTAGTTAAAAATGGTCAAAACAAATTATAGAGTTGTTAAAACCGTTAACGGACTGTTTCGGTTTTTAAGTTCTTATATTAATTACATCAATATTGAAAAGACGATGTGGTCAACTGACTAATAAATGATCATAATAACCTTAAAAACAAGCTGACATGTCATGAAAGTCTCTCTTCTATATATATGGAAAAATATTTTTCCGCTAGCTCGTCCTTCCTCTTGAATCATAAGATTCATAACTACTAACAAACCTACATAACTCGTGAATGGTTAATGTCTATAAAATCAACCACCATGACAGCATTGTTGTCGGCATGTTCCATTTTTTCAAAATAATGGTTACAGGTATAACAAATCGCCCATGAACATGGGTATGTCGATGGCCCGTACTTTAATGATTAATGTGTATAAAATCCACCACCATGACAGCATTGCAGTCCGCATATTTCATTTTTCCTATAAATATTATTTATAGGAATAAACAAATAGCCAATGAACAAGGGTATGGATGTCTCATACTTTAACTAGCAGAAGTCTAAACCCGATTTTCTGGTAAGTTTTTTGTTGGCCCAAATTTCTTGTAAGTTTTTGGTTGGAATTTAGTGATTTTTTATAAGAAATTTGGATTTATTTATTTATTTATTTTAGTTTAAATTGTGATTTTGAATTTATAGATGATTTTAATATCCTCAAATTTATATTGAATTTAAACAGTGGTTTAAAGGAATTGTAATTTTTCTATCAATTTTATAAAAGTTTATTTGGAAAAAAAATTTCAAAAAGCTTTCAAAAATAGTTTAAATCATAGCCTCATTAAGCTAAGCGCTTTAAGTTCCCTTTATGAGTGATGAGTGGGTGGGTTAGAGGTTAATGGAAAATAGAGGTGAAACTCTGAAAATGGATAACTAAAACTCCGTTTGTTTAGGACGGAGTTGTGACACAACTGATTAGTGCCAAGGTCAAAGGATTGAGAGTTCCAATCAGTTAGCCTGCTTGGATGTTGTAACCTTTACTGGCCTTTAGACCATGCAAGCTTAGGTTCAAGTCTCCAACCCCTTGGAGATATTTCCCCAAATTGCTAATGTGCTTTGTTGACGCTCTTATTGGGTCATTATCTTTCATTTTCTTCCCGACACGTAGGCAACGCCATTTCAAGATATTTGTCCAACTCTACACCCCTATTGATGTTTCAGTATCTATCATTCTCTCCCTAGCACGTAGCAACGTCATGCCCGAATATTTGTCTAACTAGATAGCAATTGATTAAGTCGTTTGGGAACTCACCTTTGCTGGCAGGTGGGTCGTGGGCTAGATGTTTTCATTGGAATTGATCCCATTGTTGGTGTTAATTATTCATTTTTTCTTTCCAGATCACTAGTATCTGAACTACATCAACGCAATATTTAGCTTTTGTCTCAGATTCGTAATGAAGAGGTTGGAAATGGGGGTTATTGGAAATCAGCTCAATATCTCAAATTGCCTTCGTGTTTTGAGGAGGAATGGAATCATTTTACCTTCTCCTTGGGTTGTTATGGTATCAGGCTTACTGATTATAATGATTGTTTAGTTTGGGATTTAAATGGAAAATGTGGCAAAGTTACTGCTAAATTAGCTTATTCTTCATTGGTTTTGGATAAGTTGGATCAACATTCTAAGTTGTGGAACAAATATTTATGGAAAAGACGGATTCCAACCAAAGTTAAATGTTTTTGGTGGCTGGCTTTGAATGGCAAGGTTCTAACCTAGGATAATTTGCAGAAGAGAGGTCATTATGGCCTTGGTCGGTGTGTGATGTGACGAAATAATTTGGAACCTATCACTCATATGTTTGTGTATTGTCATTTCTTCAAATATGTCTGTTGGGAGATATGTAGGATCTTTTCTTTGCTGGTTGAGTGGGACAGGAGCAACTTATAAGATAATCTTAAGAAGTGGTCTCCTTTGAAATTGAAGTACACAATCATTCCTTTTTTGTGATTTGGGAATTGTGGAAGTGTAGAAACAAGGTGATATTTGATAATGTTACCCCTTCCGTTAATGCCATTGTTATCAGAACTATTGTTGTGAAGGAATGGCATAGAGACCTATAAGATAAAAAGAAAAATTCTTTCTCGAGGCCTTCTTTTTTGGATGTTTTTCCTCTTGGTTCCTTTGATGGTGCCTAGCAGAATGGAAAGTGTGGAGCTAGAATGGTTCTTTATTTAAGGAAGGATCATTTGGTTCGTTAGAGTATGAGCTTAGGAAGTGGTACTAATACTTTCACAGAATTATTTGCTCTTTGGGTCTTGTTGTGGTTTACAAGAAATCGTGGTAGTCTGGAATTGTTGGTGGCAGGGGATTCAAAAGTAATTATTGAATGTATTAATGGAGAGGGTTTTGGAGGAAAAGGCTCGGTTTGTCTCTATTTCCTTCCAACATTTTAATCAAGAAGGTTGATCTTCTCTCAAAGCAGGCTGTTGGAGATATGTTTGGTTTTGTTCTCTTTTTGGAATTCTTAGATGGGTCTTTTATTGACTTTGATAGTTATTATGCTTTTTGATATTCTCAATGTTCGTTTTTGTATGGCTTTAAGCCTTAAACAATTGTTTTAGAACTTGGTTAGACTATTTGAAGTATATGTCTCTATGGTACTTAGCCTTTATTTGTTATAGTTTTTTTTATCATAATATTTTTTATATGGTTTGTAGATATTGCTATGGTGGTTGCAGTTATGTTTTATTGATATCTCTTCACAAAAGTAAATATATAACTTTGATTCTCTTACATATTAAAAAAAAAAGTCTTTTAAGAACTTAGGTGATTTAGAAAATTATTAGAGTTAGTCTATGTTCATAGGTTCCATTAAACATTGATAATGTTGGTCTAGTAATTTTGTATTAATTTAGCTCCCTACGCAATGTCATGTCCGAGTATTTGTCCAAACTTTACATTCTTATTGACGCTTCGTTATCTCTCATTTTCTTTCCCACACTTGGGCACAATCATGTCTGGATATTTGTCCAATTGGACAACTATTAGTCGAGTCGTTTGGACAATCGATGGATTTAAAGAACTAGTAAATCTAGTTAAGTACCTGGCTTTCATTAAACACACGCAAAAAAAATGTTGTTTAAAAAGTTAATTTCCGTAGCCGATGCGCAAACATGGTTGACCATACATGATGTGATGTATGGACTTGTACTATGACATATGTTAGTTTGATCCAAACACAATGTTATGAGTTTTTTCACAAGTCATAACATTGACGTGGAGGGGTAGAGTCATATAGGTAAGGCATAACATTAGGGTTGTGGGAATTCAATACATAATGTTGTAGATATGTGGTCAAAATAGAATCTGGCACTCATTTTATGTGGATACAATCCTTAGCCAAATGTCATATCATGGGGTAAAGGAGGAGTAACAAACATAAACACACACACATACACACACATATTACGGATCACACAAATTCAAAGATTTATTATCAATATTATATATTTCATGGATTATTAAAAAAGTGGATGCTTAATTGTTTTCTATATTTCAATATATTTTTATCGAAAATGTTGTTTATGATAATTTCAACTAAGTCATTGTGTTTTTTTTCACGGAACAAAGTATTTTCTATTCAAAATAGAATGACAAAATATATTATTTAAAAGCAATGTTACAAATAAAGTGTTCTTCAAAACTCCACATAGGGATTCTCAAACTCTAATGAACAATTTTTTTTATCAAAACAATATATTGTTTATCATTTTAATACAAAAAACATAACATATCCAAAACAAAGTTTTGTACAGTGATCTCCAACAAAATGTATTGCAAAGCATTACTCAACAACAGTCTGAGAGCCCAACTGCTACTGTAAAACAACCGTGTTCAGATAAAAGTCACAATTCACTCTAACTTTAAAAAGGAAACCCAAGATCGAAACAAAAGGTCAATCTATTTCACATCATACAACATGTTTGTTGAAACAAAATTCTCGAAACTATACTGAAAGATTGGCTCAACCAATCAAACAAAATTGAAAGGAAAATGTATTTGATTCCAATTTCTCACGAGATAAATAAACCACTACAAAAATCCCATCAACCCTGAACCATAACAAAAGCATGTCAACATAGAGCAGAAGTCATAAAGCTTGGTAATCATCAAGAACATAAAATTTGGTATGTTTCTCGAATTTCCTCCTATCCATTTCTTTAAGATATATTATTCCAAGGTTCTTAGAAAGGCCAATTTTGGATAAACTTATGTTTGTAATTTGATTTTGTTCTCTAGGAACATGAGGAATAGAGCTATTTAAAAAGAAATTGGCAGCTTGTTTTACTTCATCGGCCAAATTCTCAAGCCTTATATTACTAATGGTTATAGAGCTATTCATTCACTTGATAACCAGAAGAGAGTCTTTGAAAATTTGAAGAGCTGATAAGTTCTTTAGAGAGGCTATATGCAGGACTTCCCAAAGAGCCGATAATTTAGCTACATTGTTAGAACCTTCATCTAGTCTAGCAGACAAATTAATGAATTTATTTCTTTCTAAATAAATCACTCCTACAATACCACCACGAACATCTGCCCTTTGATAAGCACCATCAAAAAACGCCCAAGGAATCTCATAATTTATTTGATTGGAATGAATAGGACTATCACTCTTGGAGATATTCTTTTCTTTAAAGAAAATGGTTAGCGAGACAACTCAAGTTGCGACTTGGGAAGACTGGAGAAATCTATTATCAACTTGGGAAGACAGGAGAAATCTATTATCAAAAAGAATTGTGTTTCTAGTAATCCAAAGACTCCATATTGTTAGAAAAGAACTCCCTCGATAGACACTTAAAGCACTTCTTTGAAACCAATCTTTAAGCCCTTCTTCAACTGAATTGCATATCTAGATGCTAGGAATGCCTAACCAAATTTTTTAATTTTCCTCCAAACCTGTAAAGCGAAAGAACGTTTGGTGAATATATGAGAAATATCATCTCTTGCTTGCTAAGAAAGGAAACAAATGCCAAACCTTTGATTGTTTTTCCTCTGATACTGGTCCTAGGTCAATACTTTGGATCTGAGAGTAAGTCACATTAGTTTTTTTTTCCTTTAACTTTCCAAATTGAAGTCCACCACCATCAACATTCACAATCCTCCTCATTTACTAAAAACCTATAGCCCAACTTCATTGAGTATTCACTTCCTTTTTTATAAGTTCTGATTCCAAATCAAAATATATTGATCAGTCTTAATCCTAACATGGCTTCTCTTGATCTTTCAAACTATAAACCAATTTGAGCTGTGTTTTTCCAAACTTGGAACCAAGTAGATGCCGATGCCATTGTGTTATGAAAAGAGTATTTTTATGTTTATCAAAATCATTCAAAAGTTATATATGGTTTCACCTTCTTAAACTCGGATGGTTTTGAATTTAACTTTTCATATTAACAAAGCTTAATCAACACACTACTCACTACTACATTCACGAATAAAGTTTTCAACTTTTCCTCTATTATCATTTTATCTAATATAAAATAATATTTCTAAAATTTAAATATCATTATTACATTTTAAAAATAATTATTCATTTGGCATTGCGTTCATCAATTAGAAGTGTACTATAACATTACATTCATAAATAATTTTTTATTTATCTTTTTATAATTTTGTAATATATAATTTTTTTCCCTCTATGTATTTTTATAAGAAATTGTTTTCTATTTTCTATTTTCAAGGTTCTATGTTTATTAATTGTCACTTTTTGCACCGAGAGTAGCAAGGTGATTTACAACTTAGTATGGAGGAAAAGTTGTAATGTGTAATCTTGTGTAAAGTTATGTAACATATGGTTCCCATAAAAAAAGAAATAAAAAATGCAAATTATGTAGGCTTCAACAAAAAAAAATTATATTGATTTCATCTTAAACTTAGATATATTAAGCATGGGACCAAATACCTTGTGGTATAAATTTTTCATCATGTGTAAAAATTTGAGATCAAAATTTGGGTTCCCTGGAAAGGGGAGGGGATGAATTTTTCAATGTATAGTGATACCTCCTTTTCTTGTTTTACAATGGGGCATCTTATTATCCAGGTGAACAATCTCCATTACAACCTCAAATTCCACCAAGTATGCTAATGGATATTCCACCTTTTAGTAAGTCACCTAACAAAATTTTGGTGTTCATTCTTAATTTCAGATTTTCATTTTGGGAAAATCACTATTATGTCTTCAAAGAAAGACTTACACTAGAAATAAATATTCTCATAACCTAGGTTTTTACACATAGTTAATGGCTTCTAACAACATGTCCTATGGTAGTCCTCTAGAAGGTTAATTTCTACACATATCCTCATATAGGTAGTAATATGCATTTTTCACCAACATTAGGAAAAAGTAAAACTTAGTGTACTTCAAAGACACTCGTTTTTGTAATCCACCAACATTAAGAATACGTAAAACTTAGTGCATTTCAATGATTCCTTTTCGAAAGAAATTACATAATACTGGAAAGCCTTTCAATTAAAAAGTGACAGAAAGGAAATTGTCGAACATAGCCAATATAATGGGGCGTGATATGTTCAATAGGGAGAGATGCAAACCTAGGAGGAAGAAAATCATCCTGACTTGAAGAAGGAACCAACACACTAATGAGGGAAGAACCATCTACATAGGGAAACATCCCTATAGAGATAAATTAAAATATATAGCTTTGAAGGATGATTGAATGTTGAGCAGGAGAGTCAAGCTAGTGACAACCAGGGTAGAACCTAGCTACACAAAAAGTTTGAGTTCAAGATTTGCACTAGCATGTTATAAAATTATAGCTGTAAAAAAATTATAATGATTATAAGTTATCGTATGTCTCTATTATTCGTATATTCTCTTGTAACAAAAATATTCCATTTTTGAAGGTTTGCGAAAACATATAAAGGTGGGGATTAAAAATATCAACCAAAGAAAGTGAAATGAATACCTCCCTCCCATCCCTCGGTTTTAAAATACAACCCATTATGTTGATTCTCAACATTTCAGTGGTGATGGATGGTGGAGGCTGAAGCTAAATAGGAAAATTCAATTTCCCCTTTAACGACATTCTTATTTTGAGGCTTTAATGACATTCAAACCATGGTTATTGTAACAAAAAATGTACAATACCCACATTTCTAGACAATACACACTTCAATTTCAAGGGGGTCTTCACCTATTCTCTTTATTAAAGTATCAACAAAAATACAAAGTCTTGTGTTTAAACTATTTAGTTCTCTAACCAACTTGGTTTCAATTGTTTGTGTTCCTTAACTATTAACTGAATTGTCCCATTCTTTGAAATTCCCATACATTTTATTTCACATTCCATTAAAGAACTCTTGTATGTTCTCAAGGGACTAGTTTCAACTATCATTATTTCTAATAATCAACATAGGTGGTTGAGTCAAATATGTGATTAAGGGTCACTAAGGACACAAATCGTGATTAAATAATATCACTAGAAAAAAGCGGTATGAAGTACTATTCAACATTAACTTAATCTTACAAGTTTTTCTCAATATGATGGTTCTTTGATTTGTGCAAACTTTCATTTGCATATTATTGTTCATGTCCAAAATGTTGATATGGGCATAGTGAATTTTAATTGTATTATTCATGTCCATAACATCATGCAGGCCTTCATAGGTATTGTAGGATTCCATAAGTTCATTGGTGAAGAATTGTGTTGTGATTTCAGGCTATTATCTCACACTGCATATGGATGCAACCTATAAGATCCACTTGAGACCTCTCTATGCTTGATCAACTTCCCAAGAGTCCCCCTATCTAATTTAAGTTGTGCATTCTCTTAGGGATGTTTAGTGCTTAGGGAGGTTCCCTTATTACCTTCCTTCTTGGTTTCCTTACCACATTGTTAGTTGGATACAACCTTCAAGTGTTGTTTGTTTTATTGTAGGAAATATTCATTATTTTCATATGGAATGTAAAGTTGAATGAAGCTACTTCTTGAGGTAGTAAATTTTTGGGGTGTACTTAGGCCTTCTTATGAATATTCTTTAAGAAATAAGCATTGTCCTCCCTTTTTCTCTTGCTCTTGGTTTCCTATATTTCCTACACTAATTTATTTGAGGTAATCATCTCTCTTCCTTGTTCCCCTCTTGTTGTCTCCATTTCTCTTTTGGTCAACTTTCTTTTGGTTGCATCATTGATGATTAGCTTCCTCTAGGTTTTTGTCTACGATGGGGCACAACTTGAGATAAATTCTCCTTACCCAAGAATGATCATCATGCCTCTTCCCTAAGACGTTGGTCTAGTTGTCACATCTTGTAGATTGCAACTACTGGATTGCTTCCTCTATGTCTCTTCCTTCCCACATATTGCCTTTTCTAGAGATTCATTATTGTCTTTTCTTCTCTCTACCTATCATTTCTAGTGCTTCACTATTGCAATTGCTTGCTTTCCATTGATTGTTAGTGCATCATTAGTGTCACCATATCTAACCTCTCAAAAAAAAATTATTTCCTTTGTCATAGATGTCCACATTTTACCTTCACTAGTTCTTTCATAGTGTTGTTACCTCCTTTCTTTATCCCCTCTACCCTTTTCTCGCTTCATATCTTTCCTTGGGAGTTGGTGCAGATAATAAAATTTGTGTTGTGAGTTCATATCTTTCTTTGGAATTGATATTACCATGCTCACATCCCTTCATGGGATACTACATAGTTAGTGTCGATTTCGAGGTAAATGCAAGTAGTACATCTCTAACTTTTCTCTCCTTCTTTTTTGTATTTAATCTATACACTTAGATTTGACCTAATAGTTATTGATTTCCATTACTCTCATAAGTTATAATAATAGGTCCACATGGACTCTCTTCTTTCACATGGCACACAAAAAAAATGGACTCTCACATTCCCTCTCTTGCTCTTAGGTAAGTACATATATCAATCTCTTACTCTATCTTGTTGTTTCATTTCATTTAAGTATTTAATTTCATAGAATTGTTTCTATTATGTGTTCATGGTAGTTAGTCTTGTTCCTTATAATATTATTACAACACTTAACATTTCATAGTTTCACTGCTACTTTGCTCTTCTAGTGTTGGGGAAGTTTAATGGTTTGAGTGTGAGGGGGACCTTAGTTATCCTTGATATTGAGTACCCTACATGGGGGGTCGTGCCAGTATCACTAACATTACATTAATTGGGAGTAAAAGCACTCGAGAGTGCATATTCCACCAGTGGATTGATTGGCCTTATATTGTCACTATTGTGAAGGCCTAATATGCAACAAGGAGTGGACTTCATCTTGGCATTTGAATCGGAAGTAACTTATGGCATTTAATTAGAAGCTTCTATTTTTGTTTAGATTACTCATTCCTTGTTACATTACATTATGAAATTTGTGAAGAAAGATTATTTCATTTACATTGTTGTTGGAAATATTCTATTCAATTCTTGGTTAAAAGGTAGATGGGTTTTATTAGTTTTAGAAAGAGTGAATGCTTTGAGAAATAACCCCACATTAGAATTGTTGGGTTGGTTTCGTTGCAATACTTTTTTATGCAACTTACTACTTATGTTATTATTGTTCTTTTCGAATTCAATAACTCCCTTCTCCTCTTGGTACTCCTAGATTTTCCCACCTTTCTCTTCATCATATGCATGATTCACTTGGGTAGGGAAAGCTAGTGTTGGTCCTTACCTTTTTATCCCTTCCGACCTTTTCTTTCTTCCTATCTTTCCTTGGTAGTTGGTGTAGATGTCCCCTCTCCTCTCGGGAAAAGCCACTAACATTTCAACTATGAATTTATAGCTTCCTGTGGTCCTGCTTCATTAGTGCATGTGCTAAGGTTAATGCAAGTATTAAATCTCTAATCTTGTCTCCTCCATCTTCACTTTTCATCTATAACACTTATATTTGACCTAATAGTTCTTGCTTTGTATTACTCACATCAATTTTAATAGCAAGCCCAAGCGGGCTCCCTTCTTTCACGTGGCACAAAAAAGAATGGACTCTTCCATTGCCTTGCTTTTGCTAAGTTAAGTACATGTATCACTATCTTACCCTCTCTTGTGGTTTCATCTCATTTCAGGATTTAGTTTCATAAACTCGTTGTTATTTTGTCTTCATGGGATCTAGGCTTGTTACTTATGTTTTGGTTATAGCATTTTATATTTCAGATTTCTGTTTGTACTTTTTCTTTATAGTTTTAGGAAATTTTAATGGTTTGATTGTGAGGGAACCTTTGTTATTATTTATCTTGATAGCCCTATAGGGGGACTTCCAGGCTCTAGCATCATTGGCATTACATTGATTGGGATTGTTACTGTTATCACACAACTTGTAGTTTCCCCACAAATGATATATCCTATTCAGGACGGTAGAGGGGACAGAAAACTAAAGAGGTGAACTACGAGTATCCCAACCCCTCGATATGGATTGGTTGTCACACTGAATAGGACACCCTTCACTTTATGCCACTGATACGCCAAGTGACAAATGGGGAGACCCTGATCTAACCTAGAATAAAATACCTAAAGCTAACACACGAGATCAAACTGTAGCAACATAGTAGGTGAGTAACTAGAGAAACCCTAGATTTGAAGAAGATAGCCACTGATAAGGATGTTTTGGACTATAAAGATTTAGATAATGGATATGTGGCCCAAAATGTTTATATTCAGTGACCGTATAATTATTGTTTAGATCTAGGTAGTAAGTGTTAGTGTAAATGATCAAATTCACTACCCTGGGGGGATTGAAGGTAAAAATGAGAGTATGCCCATAATGATGAGTTTGATGAACAATTAAGGAAATATAACACTTAAGTAAGATGGATTGAACATGGATTTGACAATATCTAAAGCACAAGCCAAAAGATGGATTATAAAGCAGGAAAATTAGCTAAAAACCCTAGGAGGGAGATTTGCCCAAAGACCAATAACTTTCCCATAGGAAATATGGAGTCCCTAATGATGACTTTTTTGAAAACCTACTAGCTCTAGTGAAGAGTGAAATAACCCAAAAAAATTTTGCCAAAAATTCTAACATAATGACCCAAAGAATATTTTGAAGGTTTTAATTAAGGTTTTGATTATTTGTGAATCGTCAAGTGGAATGAAAATTAAAACAAAAGAAATACTAACAAAAATACCTAGAAATATTTTAGATTTCAAGTGCAATGACACTTTACCCTGGTTTGACGCAATTCCAAGTGAATTTGATGAAGTTCCAAGCTAAATCGAATTGCCCAGGTTGAGCTGGTGCACCCCTCTTCTTGCAAGAGCAACCTACGTCAAGTTAGAATTGATCCACATAAAAAAGAAAATACGAATGCAAGATAAATCAAGAATCATAACCAATGATCAAAGACACATTAGGAAAACCCTTTGATTGCCAGTGTTTTCAGATGGAGAGAGTTGGATATCTCATGAAAACACCCCAAGAGAAAACATCTTCCTATAGACAACACGTCCCTCACAAAAATATATTTGGAACAAGCATAAATTAACGCCTCTGGAAGTAATTTTGCAATCAAGCATAAAAACAATCTATAACAAAGAAGACACAAGATTTCTCTGAAAATATTTTCTCTATTCCAATAGCCAAGAGCCAAATTTTCCGATGGGCTACAATGAGGGGATCACAACTCTTAAATAGATTGACAGTGTTTCCACATTCTAATCACCATCCATCCAACGGTTGAAATTAAAACATCATCAACGATGGAGATCTTTTAATTTTACATTACATGGATCAACTTAGACAAACACATTTGAGGGGGGCGAATTACCTAATAAAGCCCATTTTTACAACATGATAAATCATTATCTTTGCAAGTTTAACACTTAGGGGACATGGGGGGGTCATTAGGGCCCCCCTCATACATTTTTTAAATATACAACTTGATTTACACACTTTTATTTTGACCATTTTAGCCAATTTTTCCCTATGGGGGATGTTCTCCTTATGAGAGCCCAAAACATAATCCAGAACATCAAATTGGATGAAACTGGTGTAGATATGTCCAAAGAGCCATAATAAATCATTTGGAAGCATTCTCTTTCCATTTCCTTAACCACACAAGCCAAATCGATTTCCTTAGTGATTTTCCTAGTTCATTTTTTAATGGTGTACATCCTTTGAAAATAATAAAAATAATCATAACTTCATTCAGGCTGAGAACTAGGGAAAACTAACTGCACATAAGTGTGTGGATACATAGTAGAATGGTACAAGTGACTACTCATACCCCTGGAGAACTGTGGCGCGCTAGGAGAACCATAATAACTGCAATCCGTAATAAAAAATATGATTTGACAAATAATAAAGTGATAATAATCATTGATCATGAAATATGGGGCCAAAATATGAAAACTGAAACCGTAGTATTGGTCCTGGGCATGTCTGGAGCAAATATGAGTACTGTCAAATTTTTAGCCATTGCCTTGGGAACCATGTTTGACTTGGTCAACTGGGTTGACCAGGTCAAAATACCCAAGCTGAAAGTGAGATACTGAACTGAGTTGAACCTACATGCATCCAAGGTAAGAACTGCTCCAAGATGTATATTAAAACCCAACTCAAGTCAAGTTAATCAGAATCATGGTGACAGTAATAATAATAATAACCAGTAAAATATACCTTTGTCATTGAATAATCTTTGAATCTTCTGGAAGTCCATTGTATATGCCATACTTACAAAGTTTAATCAATTTGCTAATGCTGGGTGAAGGTGGAAAACAAGGCTAATGTAAAAAGAAAGTGACTTCTAGTTGACTTTGCCCATATGATCTCTCTGAATGATGACAAGTACACACAACCACAGTGGCATATGCATGACAAATAAACAATAGGGAATGGTGGTGTCTCACAAATGGACGAGTTGATCTGAAAAGAGTCCCTTCAAATTTAACAACATGTCTACAACTCACATCCAAGCGAACAATTAAGCTCCGTGAGGATCTTTTCTAGGACCCTTGCATTGAGTACACAAGAAATTGTAGTGAATAAATCCTAGGGGACACTTAGAATTAGCTGTCCCTTACTCCATCCCACATCAAAACCCATAGGCTCTGTGAGGAATTAATCGTTTCATTTCAATAAGATGGACAACAGTCTTTGCATTTAGCATTTATTTGTCCACTGCTTTATTTGGGCCTTTCACAATTTCATTTCATAGCCCTTTTTGAGTTGTGTCTAAAGACACAGCTTGCAACTTTATTTGAGGGCTTGCATTTCTCAGTATATAGTATATAACACATAATGCATGTAATGATGGTAGACATATTACTTCAAGTTTTAGAAGGGGGGAATATCCATAGTCAGGACCAAACATCGGGGAAACCAAACAGAGAGGTCAAGGATTCAAAACCCAACTCGCCTAAGCGCAGGAACCAACACCAACAGATTCTCTTGGCCCAAAAGGATCAAGGCGTTGACAAGTTTTGTTGCACAAATCAGAGCTGAGACACAAAACAACATGGGATCCATCATGCATAGGGGTCAAAGTGGGGAAGATGATCTTCAATCTCATAGGTCACAATCAATCATAAGTCATGGGTAAAATCAATCATGAATGATGCTGGATGGATGAAGACAGGTGCTACATGAAACCAGCATAGCACTAAAGTTTAAAAATTGTGTCACAGCATGGCATAAGCAATGATCTTCAACATCAGATTCTCTAATCATTCTCAACACAAGTAAATCATCAGTGCAACATATAATATAAGTAGGTCACCATAATAAGATAAGATAAGATAATTTTATTTATGTCCAACTAATGACCACAAAGTAGGTCAACAGGACTGTCGGTTACAATGATGTCCGTGCTATGCAGGAGGGCCAAATGGTCCCATTTTAAAAGAAAGAAAAATCATCATAACATAACAAGTCAAAGGTGTTAGTATACATCAGAGAGCGAAATCCTAATAGAAGCAATATACTTGATCTCACCATCTACATGCCTCTACCTGATATGCCCATATGTGAATTGTGTACCATCTCTGTTGCTCTTCTCGAATGAACTAAGTCATCATTGAAGTCATTTCAATAAAGAAGGAGATCTCATTCTTGGCAAGGAAATATTTTGCATCTGCTACTAAACAAGGCTTTGAATGGATCATGTTGTAATAATGATCCATGCTATATCCCATCAATATCTCTGGCTCAGAGAATAAAGAGAAAGTACATATGTTGCATCATAGTAGCCCAACTACAATATATGTGATAACAGTTACCACAAAAGTTAACACCCTTCTGATAGGAAATGAGGGCCAAGGCTATGATTGGCAGCTTCTTAGAAGATGCACCCACTGTCACCATAATGCACTCTCCTTTCTCTTTAGGTCAAATCCTAGAGGCCAAGGGGGAGTTCCTAATATAGGTGAAATAGACTTTCACAACAAGAATACCTTGAGAGGAACCTCTTGACAAATATCAGTTCCTTATGGAGTCAAAGCAATGAATACAAGCACGTTTACCAATTACTTCAAGAGGATATGAGTTAGAATGGATAAATGTTAACAATTATTGCAACTGATTAAAATCCTTGCTGATGTTATAAGAGGACCACCACAAAATATGCGCTCAAATGTAAATAAAAAACACTTAGAACAATGCCAACTTACTAAGGAAGGTATTCTTGATGGAATCACATCCTTAAGGCAACAAATAATGAGTAATACAAATCTAGAAATGACTTACCAGATCTTGTTTATGCCCTAACCAATCCCTAAAATTCACAAGAGGGTCAACTTGA
The DNA here is from genome assembly GCA_001517045.1 of Pseudotsuga menziesii. Lineage (NCBI taxonomy): Eukaryota > Viridiplantae > Streptophyta > Pinopsida > Pinales > Pinaceae > Pseudotsuga > Pseudotsuga menziesii. The sequence goes on from LPNX010386392.1 coordinate 22,525, forward strand.
ATCACTAGATGAACATCCAAGAGAGTATGGTTGATAATATACCTTGTTCATATTCTTTGAAGGACCTTGTTGAGAGTAGGGTTGCTAATATTATTATTTAATATTCATGTTCCGCTTGTTACCAACTATTTTGTACAATAGTTGAACTTCCTATTGAGCTGCCAGTTATCGAGCATGATGAATGCTCATCTCCAGAGTTTAGAAGTTTAGTGTGTTCCTTCATACCCCCTTGGAGAAATTGTAAAAAATGTCCTAGCATTCAATTTTTTATAAAAGGCTCGGCTTCTGGGACTTGAGCATCAAGCCAACTAGCCCAGAGTGTTTTTTCCCTTGGTTATTATTGGTTGTTGAACAAATGCCAATAATTTTTGAGTTTTTCACTCGCACCTCCAAAGCTGGGGTAGTTGTCTTGGTGTTTCGGCCTTAGGAGGTTATTAGAGTTTTCATATCAATGTTTTTCATCATGCTAGGCATTCCGATTGAGTTGTATGAACATGTACTAGGTCCCCCTCGAGTTTCGTTTGATTCTGAGAAAAAATAATTTTCCGTTTTTTAAGCCATTTTTTAATGGTTTAATTGAAAATTTTCAAAATGTAAAAAATGAATGAGTTGGAGTCCCTTTTTGGCATGGTTGGGCTCATTTTCAATCCCAGAGCAACATCTTTATCCTAGGGGCCACTTTCACCATCAGTCGGGCAGCCGAAGCACCCCGTAAGCCAGTATTTGGCTAACTGAGCATCAAAGTGGCATTTTAATGCTAAAAATGGGCATTTTGGCACTTGGTCAAAATAATTAAAAAGTCAAAAATCATTATTTTAATGATGATAAAGTGACTTGGCATGGGTCACCATGGTTAAACGACTTCACTAAAAAGAGAGGTGACATGGTAGGCATAAAAGCTTTGGTTTAGAGTTTGAGATGATGATTTAATAAAAGAGGGTGACGCAAGGATATGAAGACTCACGCTAACTATGGAAAGGATGGTGGGGAGTGGGGTGGACGCCTCTCCACATTAAATTAATATTTTAAACCATGGATAGTGGTGATGTCAACCCAAGATTGAAGTTCATGCGTGGATGGTTTGGTGGGCTCTTCCCTTATGTTATGGCCATCACATGGCTTGGCTCCCATCAACTAAAAGTTTAGCAAATCGTAGCTCCAAGCTATCTCCTCACGTCAACCTGCATGCAAAGCTCGATTGGATGATTTTGAGCTTGATCATTGGATGGTGAAGTTTCCAAGAAGGGAATGGGGGGCACCTTTCCAAGGTGGAGGCCACCTCCCCATCCACTTCAATGCAGCTTGTGTTGTTTGTTGGAGTTTGTACTCCAAGCCACCCTTTGACATGGAGTTTGATTGGGAAATCAAATCGGTTTACTATATTACTGGCTCTCTTCAAAGCCAATTCGTTTTAGGTTTTAGGCTGTGAGTTTTTGTATAAAGAGAGGTGCATTGCAATCTCTTGAAAATGGAGAGTTTGGCATAGAAACTATGGTGAAATTTGTAAGCTTCTTTTTGTTAATAAAATATTGAGACTTTGGAGGTCATTTGATGGGATTTTGGCATTGTGTCTTCATCCTATGTGAAGTAATATCTCTTTCACCCTACCCTTGTATTGCAATTTGATTATTATGTTTATTGAAGGCTAACAATATAGTACTTAGGCTTCTAATCAATTTGCATTGAGTGTTTGTGTCTTCAGGGATTGCATCTAGTAGGAGCTCTTAGCATCTAATACCTTCACCATACAAATGATCTATTATTAATATATTTTGTTTGCAGGGTTGCAAGCGGTTCCAAATCTTTCTTGCCTTCTCCAACAGACTTCTAAAAAGCTCTTTCTATTTACTTGGCTATTGTCTTCTTTGTGTTTTCTTCCCCATCTTCAAGGCCTTGTTCTCATCAACTTCTTGCTCTCGTCCATCCTCTTCTCCTATCCTTCTTCCTCTCTTTCGCTGCCCTCTTTTCACCCCTGTCGCTGCCCCAATTTCTATAGTTTGCTGCCCTCTCTTTTCACCCCTTTCGCTGCCCTTTTTTTTACTTTTGTTGCAGCCAACTATTCCTTTTGTGGGCTGCCCTCTTTCGTCATTATTTTCAGCCTCTTCTTTCACCGTTTTGCAGCATTCTTTACTGATGTTCGCTCCCCCTTTTTTTCTCTTTTCCTCATTCATTTCAGCCCTCTTTTTGTTCCATTTTATCCTCTTCTTCTTTCCCACTTTGCATGTAAAATTTTTGCATCTTAGATTTAAGTTTGTAGATCTTAATCTTAGATTAGTTTCAAGTTTGATTTATTTTGCTAATGACTAATGGGTGCATGAGTTGTTTGGATTTTTGTTTGTTGTAGGTATTGAGAGGAGAATAAAGTGCAAAGGTGAAGCAAAGAGAGACTTGAACCTAAAACACTTAGAGATTACCCAAAGAAGAAGAGAAACACATCAAGAAACCATAAGGAAGATCCATAACCCTATGAAGATGGTGCTAAACAAGAAGATTTAAAGCTTCTCACTCTCCTTTTTGTAAAAGAAGTCATAAGACTTCTTGTTCCAAGTTTTTGCTTACTTTCAGTTCCCAAAAAGTTGAAAATCCTCAATTTTGTACTTGATTAATAAAAAGGCTAAGTGGAATAACGCCTCCCACACTTTGTGTTTTCCTTCCCCCATTTGGGGAAGAGCCTTGGGTTGTCCTTTTGTGTGGTTATTAGCATGCTTAGAGTAGTTTCATTTTATGCTTAGAATACGAGTTGCTAGTTCAGTTTTTTTTGCTAAAGTTAGTTTCTTTCAAGTCATTGTTTATTAATCTTTTTGTGCTATCACTTGGTTTCCACATTTACAATCTGCTTGTCTTTTAAAAAGAAACCAAAGTCTCTTGAACTTGCCATAACCCAAGTCAAGATTACTCTCTGTCGGAGAGCATAGTTACATTGCATTTTCCTTGCATTAGGCATATAGATTAGCCAAAGTCTCTTGAACTTTTATCATAAGACAAAGTCAAGAGCACTCTCTGTCGGAGAGGTTCATCTGTGTGCTCATAATTAATAAAATATTTCCAACAGACATTCCCCATAAAATTTACTTCGTTGTTTTCCATCACTTAGTATGCTCTGTCGACCTTAAAAAAGTTGGATTCGTACCCAGAATGGTGATCGGAAATTGTTAATCTTACAAGTGATAACCATAATAAAATCTTCACCCCTATAAACCAACAAACCGACGTTGTTTCGAGAGATACTCAGGCAGTGAGGAAATTCCTATTGGTGGGGTCAAAAAACACCGTTATGATAGAGTTCTAGCTTGCTGGTTAAATCCTCTGGACACCTAGCCTAGAATACTGGACGGTCCGTCAGGTCACCAAGGGGAGCCACTGAAGGTATACTTTTTCGGTTGGACTCATACCTTGCTTTTTCTTAGCCATAATAATTAAGATCACTAAAAATTTATAAAATTTACAAAGAACACTTGCAAAATGGTATCACAAACATACTAAACGCGTGTATCTTTGCATCCCAAGCACTACAATCTTGACTTCGTTACCCATCTGATAAGGTACTGGTCTTGTGCTCATTTCATTTATATATTTGAAGTTCATATTTTATTTCATTATGGATGCCTTTGCTTAAATCAATCAGTTGTGTTGTCCTTAAATTATTGCAAGTATACCTTTGTGCTATTTAAATTTTAGATCTGTGATCTTTTCACCATAATAAACTCCTAAACAACACCCATCCGCATCACCATACACCAAAAACACTTAAAATGCATTGAGCCATAGAAACTCTTTGTTAGGGACTACCCCCCTTGGCTTTGTTAGGAGTTAGCCTAGACGGAGGAGCTAGGAGTAGATGACAGTACCTGGCTCTGTGCTTTCCCCCAAGGTCACACCTCTCCCACTTTCATAAGTGAGGAGACAGCTTTCAGAATATTTCTGCTACTGGTGTGCATTTGGCAGTCAACACCTCTCTCTGTGTCTCCTTACCCTTTCAATCACCTCACCATCAATTAATTTCCTTTTTGCAATTATCTTAGGTGAGGACCAACTTGAGATAATTTCAACCTTGAAAAGAGGGACCATCATGCCTCTTCCCTGAGATGATGTTCTAAGTTGTCACATTCCATAGACCACAACTATGGGGTAGCTTCTTCAACATTTCATTCCTCTTTCCTTTTTCCTTCCCTTGCACTTCTCTTGTGTAGTTGCCTCTCACATATTTCCTTCACTAATGCTTAAGTAGTGTCTCCACTCTCCAACTCTTCCCTCTTGCCTTATTTGGTGCTTCTATCATCACCTCTTAAAGTTTACCTTTTCTAGTTCTATCACAGTGTTGTGGCCTCCTTCCTTCTTCCCTTCTTGCCTTTGCTTGCCTCACGTGCTTCCCTAAGACCTGGTGTTGATATCTTATCCCCGCTCGAAACAAGCCATTAACATTTGTGTGAGATGTTCATAGCTTGCTTTGTTGAGATTAACATGCTCACATCATTCCAATGCTTCACTAAACTCCTTAATCATCACCTCTCATGCTCAGTTAAGTATAGGTGTTAGGTCTCTATATCTTCTCTATTCCATCTATATTACTTATATTTCACTTTATAGTTCTTTATTTTCCTTACTTTCGTCTTTCTAGCATGGTGTGGGAGAAAATCCCTGATGTGTCATACCCAATGATAGGGTCTCCCAATGCAACAATTGTGCTAAGGTTAAAGAACGTATTTCGTCTCTAAATTTTCTCTCCTTTGTTTTCACTTTTCATTTAGAACACTTATATTTGACCTGATTAGTCTAGCTTTTCATTACTCATATCAATCCTAATAGTAGGCCCAAGTGGGCTCTCTTCTTTCACATGAAACATAACTAAACGGACTTTGGCATTGCACCACTTGCACTAATAAGGTAAGTACATATATTGCTCTATTACTCTCTCTCACTGTTTCATTTCTTCTTGTGATTTAAGTTTCTTACACTCGTTGCTATTCTATTTTCATGGTAGCTAGGCTAGTTATGTCTTAAATGATTGTAGCATTCTATATTTCATATTTTTTTTTACTTTGCCTTTTTGGTTTTGGGAAAGGTTAACTATTTGAGTGTGAGGAAACATTTGTTATTCTCCATATTGAGGACCCTTCATAGGGGGTACTGCTAGAATCACTAGCATTACATTGGTTAGGAGAAAAAGAACTTGTGAATGCATATTCCCCAAGCGACTTGGTAGGATTAGATTATGAAGGCATAGTTTGTAGTAGGAAGTAGACTTCAATGAAGCATTAGAATTAGATAAGTAATTTGTGACATTTAATTTTAAGCTTCCATTTTTGTTTAGATTACTCATTGTTTGTGACATTGCATTTTGAGATGTGTGTTACCACCTAAATTGTCCTTGGTGGATTTTTTCAAGTGAGCTGGTAAGGTTTGAACAAACGCACTTGTTCATGACGAGAGTTCAAAAGTCTGCCAACCTTTTTCTGGGAGTTTGTTTGAATTTTTTTTTGTAACACATGTTCATACCCTGTTGGGGAAATTGTAAAAATGTCCTAGCATGATAAAGTTTTATAAAAGGCTCGGCTTCCCAAACTTAAGCATTAGGCCGACTAGCCCAGAGTGTTTTTTCCCTTGGTTATTATTGGTTGTTGAACAAACGACTAATAATTTCTGAATTTTTCACTCACACCTCCAAAGTTGGGGTAGTCATCTTTGTGGTTAGGCCTTAGGAGCTTATTAGAGTCTTTATGTCAATATTTTTCAACATGCTAGCCATTCACATTGATTCGTATGGACATGTGCTAGGTCTCCCTAAAGTTTTGTCTAATTTAGAGAAAAATATTTTTTCTCGTAAACTCAGACTATTTTTTAATATTCTAATTGGAAAATTTGGAAATGTAATAAAAGTGTGGTTAGGGATCGGATTTTTCCATGGGGGTGCTCGTTTTCTAACTCAGAGCACTCATTTAGCCCAAAACCCACTTTTCCTAAGTTTTAAGTAATAAATTTATTACTTAAGTCAAACATCTCCAAAAAATCAAATTTATTAATTAAAAAATAAAAATAATTAATAAATGACGAATACTTCCAATTTCCTAAATAAGTGGAAAATGCTCCGATTTGACTGAAATCAGTTTCTATCGGCTTCCCTGATTTAAGGGAAAACATCTCCTTGATTAAAGCCCAACTTCAGTGTTGATTGAGGCTACTATGAGTTTTCCAAATTAAGGGGACGTTTTTCTCCTTAGAAGGAGGCATAATTGCTCATATGGCAATCATCTGGCATGTTTTGGAGATCCCAAAGAGGGGTTGTGCCTACCTCTTGAGAGGTGGCACATTTTTCTTGAGTGTAACTCCCTCTAACTCACCCAAATCAAGGGATAAAATCACTCTCAATCTCAAATTCGCCCTCAGTCTACTTTAGTTGGAAAAGGCACCCTCTAGGCCTCTCTGGCTATAAATAAAGACTAACCCTCTCATTCCAGACTAGTTAGAGTTGGATGAAGAGTCGGTGCCTATTGTAATAATTTTATTTTTCATCTATTTGTTGAGAATAAAAAAGATTTGGAGGATATACTGTGTAGTTCTTGTATTGTGTGGATTTCCAGCGGCATGCTGCAAATGTGGTAACTATAATTTTTCAAATTTTGTGCTTTTTCGTGTTCTAGCTTCAAAGGATTTAGCTGAATCAAGTAAGAGTTTAGATTTGGCAAGTAAGTTTACTTTCTTTATTTATTCATATTGTGTATGTTCAAAGATCTAAGGTTTTGCTTAAATAAGATTATTTTTGCATGCTTTTTTCTTCTATACATTTATATCTAGATCTCACGGTTTTGTGCAAGATTTGGTGATCTAGTTGCAGGTTCCCGATCGAATGAGGTGTGGATCAAGATTGACGCCACTTCTTATTCAATAAGCTCAAGACACAGTCCCTCGATGCTCCACAAAAGGGTCTTCCTTATGCTTTCTTGTTATCCCAGCAACAAAACCAATCTTCTCTCCTCTTTCTCTTTCATTAAAATTAAAATTTTCCCTGGTTACTATGTTTATGTATGAGCATCGAGTTCTATCATATGCAAAATTATTTCATAAGATCTCATATAATTTTCAAAGCTAGATCTCTTTTTCAAAAAAGTTTCATAAGCATCTTAGATCTAGTTTAGGGAAATCGTCATTTTTCAAGGCATTGAAAGTAGATCTAAAAATTTGTTGAAAGAATGGTTGTTCCCTTGAATCTAAAAATATTTTATTTAGAAAATCAATCATTTTAGATTGGCTCCCCCAAAGCTATCCAAGATCCTCAAGAGGACTTGTCCTCTTGAGTTATTTTTTGTCTTTTCTTAAAAGTACTTTAACTTAGTGATTTTCGTAATTTTTTTCGGGTTGTTCAAAGACACTTTTAAATTGTTTTTGAGCACTTCACACTAATTAAAGCTTGCTTTTTTTTAGCAAGTCTGTCTAAAAAGAGGAGGAGGTACTGTCCGAAACGAGAATTTTGGGCCATCCGAAACCCCCCAGGGGTCTCCCCATCTTCCGTAATCATTATTGTTGTACTTTGTAAGCCCTTGGGTTTGTTCTGTATAATAACCAAGTAGAATTTTTAAATTAAGTTTTGTAACCAGGTTTAATAAATAGAAAACTCAAGTAGGCTCTTCCGAGCCTACTCCCCATCCCCCTTTGGGGGGATCTGCATCTTTTCTCCTTTTCTCCTTATTTTGCTTTTCTTTTGTTTAGTTTAGTTTAGTTTTGTTTATTCACATGTAAGTAATGTACTTTGTGTTACATTGCAAATTGTTTACATCTTTCAAGTTCTCAAAGTAAACTTACTACTTACCCCACTATTTCTCGAGTGACCCGAAAGGGGAAAGAGATTCGTGGTAGGATAATTAGATAACTATGTTTTATTTTTTTGTTCAACTCTTTAATTCTAATTTCAAGAACTTAAAACACTCATAAAATCAACCCCTCCGTGCTTTCTCGATTGCAGTTCACTTGAACCGAAAGAGATCCTCGAAGGTTCATTTTTTCTTCTTTTAAAAGGAAACCTTTAATAAAATATTTAAAATCCTTTAGAATCCATTTTGTATGCTCTGCATCACTGCGGTTCGTCCAATCAACCGGATGCATCAAAAGTAACGTGGGTGACTAGATTAATTTAGTCTTCATGCTCCGAATTAACCTCCCAGGCGAAAATCCAATGCCTCGAATTAATCCATTTCCGTGGAAAAATCTAAAAAGGAAGGGGGAACAACCGGGTAGCGATCTTGGGACACTGTTAGGCTACACCCTTGTTGGTGTAGCGTTGAACACATCTCAGAGACTCCAACCATCCCACATATTCCTTACGGGGAGCCGCATTGGATAACGTTTTTGGACATACTCCTCGTACCTTCGGGTATATTTAGAGCCCCCTTTTCCCCTAATTTAATCAACTCATCCCATATTTAATTTGAAATTCAACCAAGAGAACTTGCAAGATTCCTTTCAGTAATACAACAACATTTTCATTTGTGGACTCCATTATTGGCATTGGTTTCTTTTTACTTGATATCATCATATGTTTCCACATGATTTACTTATCATACATTGATCTTTATGCTGTTGTGGTTTAATTAATATTGCAATATCTTGTGTCAAATTTGGTTAATCAAACTCCTAAATAACTCATTCATCACCATCACACTAAGTCTTAACAGCCTTAGCAGTTTAATAGGGTCTACCCCCCTTGGCTTCGATTAGGAGTTGGCCTAAATGGAGGAGTCAAGAACAAGGTGACAGCATTGACTCGAGACTTTCCCCCAAGGAAACATCGAGTGGCTTGAATATTTCTGCCATGGCCCCCCCCCAGGTGTGTGAAAGGCGGCAACAGTGTGACCTCCCAAGCTAGCATGTGTGATTAAAGTATCAAAGATGCATACTCACTTGAAGTGAACCAAGGGAAATAGGCCAATGTCACCACACCTATCCCCTCTCACTTTAGGTTGGCTCTTCTCCAACTCAAGATGGAATCTTCCCTAGGGTTAATGTTTTATTAGAGCAAAGGCAATGAGGAGCAAGGTAATTCTAAAAGGGTTTCCTTAGTAAACTTTTGTAGTAAAGAGACATACAATAGAATGAAGGGAGGATAAAGGAAGCCACTCCAAATACCGGTGCAAATCCAACCTAGGGAAATTGGAATCAATAGGTCACTAACTTAGAGGTCCGTTCTTTAAAGATATTCCAAGAAACAAGAAAGCTCTAGGAAACCCTAGCCTCAATGGATGTATTGGAGGGTTCAACTTGCAATCGCAAAGGAAGGACCAAACCCTCCTTTACTTATTTCTTGAGTGAAACCCTACATTAGAAGGGGTTAGAATTGCAAAATTCTAATGAACAACCATATAATGAAAAACCACCCTCTATGTAAGAACTTTGATTGGATCTAGGATAAAACCTTACCCTTGATCTAATCCAACCGGATAATTGTATACCTTCAATGGCCCAAGAAGAAATAACATGGACAATCCTAGCAAATATGATCTCCAATACATAAGCACAATAACAAGAGATAATGGCACACATTAACAAGAGAGAAACCCTTAGACAAATTTACTCCAAGAAAGATATGTTAATTAGGCTCAAGAGAGAGAAAGATCCAAAAATCCAACCATGAGTTCAAATGAGGAAGTGGCTCTCTTAATATAGGATAGTAGTATAACTTCATTTACACAAAAATATCATTGTTTCCTTAGATCTATCCCAGGGTGCAGTAAAATACACAAAATCCCTACTAGCTTCTAACTAACTCCTAACAAATTATAATAAAATAAAGTGGTCAAAGCCACTAGTACAATACAAGAGATGCATAAGGCACCAAACAAAGGGGGATTCCTCCATCAAGCAAGGGATCAATGTCAACATATGATGCAACGTAGCCTCTAGAGGCCTCTTCAAGAAGGGACCCCAAAAAGAAATTGTCCACATTGAAACTTCCTCAAAAGAATAAGGCCAAGACATGAGGGTGCCTCCAAGGAATGAAGGATAAATGCCAAGCAATAACCTCCAAGGAATGTCCACATCTCAATCAAAGGATTCTAGAAGGAAACTTCTCCCAAAACAATATGTCCACATTTTAACCAACTTCAAAGATCAAGCTCAAGATAAGAGGGTGCTCCAAAGCAATAAGGGGTGAAATCAGAAATACTCAAGTCAAACTCCAACATCCACCAAGTAGCCTACCAAAGAGGGAACGATTGCAAATAAAGTAGCCCTCAAAGCTTCTTACCCAATGAAAACTTTCAAATGGAAATCAATCTTCAAGACAACTTGGAAGTTAATCCATATAAGGTCATCCTCAAAGACAATATAAAGCAATATATATGCCCCTTCATCAAGCTGAACACTTCCCCACATTAGGCATGAACGATATCAATAATGAAGTGTGGCTCCTTCAAACTTTTAGAACTATACATCTACTCAATCCTCAAATATTTATCACAGAGATCTGCCCCTTTAGTGCTGCAGCTACAGATCATGGGTTACTCAAGGCCTTTCTTCATATTCTGTAGGTCAGTCTTTACCAAATCTGGGCATATCACTGCTACCCTTACATGTTGAATATAACAGGTCTGAAATATGCTACAGAAGACTACATCCAACGTATGACTCAGTGTACTAGCAGCATCCAAAGGCTGTTCATTCCATCAAATGTATAAACACAAAAATGCCTCCTTCAAGACTAGTGTGAAATTAGGCAGCAATAGGGAACTACCGCTACAGTTTCCTCTTTACTGTTGGTTATTTACAGGCCAAAACAAGCTTCAAATATCCTCCAAAGGAATATCGTCCTCTAGCCAACATAGGGTTCGAGATGATGGAAAAGGGCTGAACGTCCTCTTCAACCTGACAACCACATAGGAAGATAGTCTTGGGGCTGTGCCACAAGAAGAAGGAACCCAGGATTCACTTTACAGTTGCTTTTTACACCAAGATATGCCCAAGAATAATTCCTAGAATTGCTCTATGAGGGATTACTGTTGTTTGTGACTGCTGATTTGGTGCACAGGGACCTAGAAATGAAGAAACTTCCACCCAGAATCGCTGATTGTCCACGAGTCTTCTGTTCTTTTCCATGCCCAACACTCACAAATGCAGGTTGTTTACTGCTGGTTTAAGATTTTTTCTTGCCACATATACACCCAGATTTATTCTAGGGCTGATCTTGATTGTTGTTTGGGGTCAAAAGTGTCCAATTTCTTTAAGTAAATTGCATAGATTGCATCTTATTATTGCTGTTATGACCAATACTCAAAACGCATGCACTTAAATGCACAAACTCATCCCCAAATTGCTTTACAAGGCTATTTATAATCCCTTTACCACTGGTTAGAGGTCTGAAAGTACCTAGAATCTCTTCCAAACTGCCCAGATTTACTTCAGACCTGCCCAGAATTGTTTCTTCAAGGCTGAGCCGCTGAAGTGTGCTTGGTCTTTCTGTTGATCTATTCCACAGAATTACTCATGCCACAAACTAAATATTTGTCATGTTTTATGTCTGTGCACCAGAGAATGGGATCTCTACAAATCTAAAGAATTGTACTTTTATTTTGAGCAGTGCTATTCATCTGTCCATATGCTCATGAACATCAATCTACAAACATAATCGCTAGGGAATCAACAAACATTGAAGAATAAACCAACAAAACCTCATCATTAACGTGTCAACTCCTTGAGATTGTGATCAAAATCACACATGGACAGCCATACAAATGGGGGGGGGTAACATAATGATTCTATTCAACTCTTGGTTAAAATGAAAGTGGGTGTATTAGTTTTAGGAAGAGTGAAGTCTTTCAGAAACAACCTACCTTTGAGATATCAGTAGCACCCTCACCTTGGTCTTCTTAGACTCCATCCCTTCTCTTCATCACACGAATGATTCACTTAAGCAAATCATCTCTATTTGTGTTCCTCTCTTGTTGTCTCGTTAACCTTTCAATTTCCTCATTGGTGATTGGTTTCCTCTACGCCATTATCACAGGTAGGGACTAACTTGAGATAACTTCAGGTAAGGATTCAATTGAGGTAAGTAGCCTAAGTAGTCGCATATTATAGACTACAGCTATAGGATCATTGCTCAGATGTCTCATTCCTCTTGCCTTTTTCTTTTGCTTGTGCTTCACTTGTGTAGCCACCTCACCTTGGTCTTCTTAGACTCCATCCCTTCTCTTCATCACATGAATGATTCACTCAAGCAAATCATCTCTATTTGTGTTCCTCTCTTGTTGTCTCATTAACCCTTCAATTTCCTCATTGGCGATTGGTTTTCTCTATGCCATTATATCAGGTAGGGACTAACTTGAGATAACTTCAGGTAGGAATTCAATTGGGATAAGTAGCCTAAGTTGTTGCATCTTATAGACTACAACTATAGGATCATTGCTCAAATGTCTCATCCCTCTTTCCTTTTTCTTTTGCTTGTGCTTCACTTGTGTAGCCACCTCTCGCATCTTGGCTTCAAAAAATGTTTGATTAATGTTTCCATATCTCTCCTCTTTCCTTCTCTAGTGCTCATCTCTTCACCTCTCACAATTCTCCTTTCCTAGTTCTACCAAAAAGTTGTTTCCTCCGTCCTTCTTCCCTTCTAGTGTTCACCTGCTTCATGTGCTTCCCTAGAAATTGGTGCTATTATCTTGTCCTTGCTTGAGAAAATCCATTAACATTTGTGTGAGAAATTCATAGCTTCCTTTGGAATTGAGATTAACATGCTCACATCATTCACAAGCTTCACCAAGCTCCCAAATCATCACATCTCATTCTTAGGCGGGTATTGGCATCACATCTCTACCTCTTCTCTCATTTCTTTCCGCATGCCATCTATAACACTTATATTTCACTCTATAGTTCCTTCATTGCATTCCTAACTTCCATCTTGCTAGTTTTCTATGGGCTAAAATCCTTCATGTGCCACACACATTGACATTGTCTCAAAATGCAATGACTTTGTTGAAGTTAGACTTGTTTGTATCTCCTCCCATCATGCTCTACTTTCCATGTATCTTGTTTCTTCTCAATCTCTTTTCTCTTTATCTTTAGACATATTGTTATCATGATACTCTATGGGTTTCCCTTGTAGCTCTGATTTACATCGGTCATGCCATTTTGCAAGACTTAACAAGTATTGGAGGATATCATAGGTTGTTTGGTGAAGAATTGTGTTGCACTATTGGGGCATTATCTCACACTACATCTAGGTGCAACCTATAAGATCCCTCTTGAGACCTCATTGTGCCTAGTTAGCTTCTAGAGCCCCACTACCTAAGCAAAGTTTTGCATCCTCTTAGGGATGTTTAGTGTTTAGGGAGGGTCCCTTATCGCCTTCCTTCTTATTTGTCTTATTGCATTGTTAATTCGGTTGTGTTACCCCCCATTTTGCATGGGTGTCCACTTGTCATTTTCATCACATGGGAGTTAATTCTTGATGGAACTTTGGAGGGACCTAGGATCTTGATGCTAGTACCGTAGTGTTTGGTGATGCTCTAAGTTTTATGCTACTTGTTTCCGCCTAAAACACACTTCACTGTAGAAAAGTATCCCAACCGCTAGGTGTGTTCTTGAGGGAAACTATGAGTTTAGAACTCAATGTCACCTCGATTTCTAGCTCCTCCATTTAGACCTAACTCCCAAAGGTTAATGAGGGTAGTCCCTACTTACTAAGTTTCTTAATTGTTTTAATCAAGAGTTAAAATTTATTAAGGTTTACTTAAGTTCAATGACAAGCAATCATGCAAAGATGCAACAATTTTCATTGACAGGCAAGCCCTTTGTAAACGATCAATACAAAGTTAAAGAATGTAACCAATTAATCTCACAATTCCAGTGCCTTAACAATGGGGTTTTGTTGTCAATAATCAATGCTAGTCAAAATAAAACAATAAATAGACTAAGAACTTGTAATGAAATGAATCATGAATCTTTAGAACATTCAATGAAATAAATTGCTCGTTAACATCACTCAATTTGCATTAAATAAAATGTAACTATGAAATGTAACTTGCTTCGAAAAGTAAAAAGATTGAATTGAAAAGTGCTTTGAAAGTAAATGTGAGAATGAAACAAGCGAGCAATGTTATGCAAATGCTCCTATAAATTTTAGTTCATTTTAGGTTTCACTTAAACTTAGGGGAATTAATGTGTGAAACAATAAAAGTGCAACCTAACTAATGTGTCTACCCCTAACACTTATCTCTTACGATTTGAGAGAGATTGTTGGGTGATCAACAAGAGAACACAAGATTCCCTTCTAGCTCCACAATTCAATCCCAAAGATTGTTGGGCACTCAATAGGAGGACACTAAGTGCCACGAGGATCCCAACAATCTCTACCCCTCTAGCTCTGTTGTCCGTCGATTGCACACCAGCAGCAGAAACTTTTCGAAAGCAATCTCCTCACTTAGGAAAGTGGGAGAGGTGTGACCCTGGGAGCAAGCACAGAGCTAGGTACTGTCACCTACTCCTAGCTCCTCCGTTTAGGCTAACTCCTAATGAAGCCAAGGGGGGTAGTCCCTAACAAAGAGTTTTCTATGGCTCAATGTGGTTAAAGTGTTTTGATTGGTTGCGGATGCGGATGGGTGTTGTTTAGGAGTTATTATGATTAGAAGTGTTTATTTATTATGAGTATGACACATAAATCAAAGCAATCCACGTTGCTAGCAAGAGATTAAAGATAAGCAATAATTCAAGACTTCATTAATATGCATTCACAGATAGAAATTAAAAAGGCCAAATACACTTGATCAAAATATAATTATTATGCAAATTAAAAAGACTAGTGCCTTATGGAGACAAAATACTGAAATGCGTAAAGAATTTAACAACAAGTCCTAAAATAAAACTAGTGAATATTAGGTTGTGCGAGTGCTCTTGGTAGGTTTTAAGAATTTTATGTGCTCTTGATTAAGGTGTCAATGAAGGTTTGTCAAACAAGCCGAGAGAATATTCCAAGTTCACTCCGTTGAAGACATGTTGGGCCCGCCCAGTATTCTAGGCTGGTATCGCAGAGATTGACCAGCTAGCTAAGAAGCTTAGACAGCGGGGTTTCGGTGCCTCTACTAGCAAGTACTTTAGAAAATTATCTACAACGTCGGTGTGTTGGTTACGAGGTTTTAAATTTTATTAAGTTATTCTTGCAAGCTTAGAGATTTAGTGCCGTTTCTGGGTACTCCAATTTTGAGGTCGGTCAGAGCATACTTCGGCAAAGAGAGAACGAAGTTAATTAATTAGGGGGTGTGTTTTGCAAATTTTATTAAATCAATTAATTAGGACTCTCCAACAGAGAGCGCTCTTGACCCCGTCTTATGACAGTGTTTCAAGAGACTTAGCTAATTTTAGATGCCTAATGCAGGGTGTTATCACCTGCCTTGTAGTTGGCTGCTTAAGGTGGATCCAGAATGGATGGTAGAGGGGAAAGTAACTAAGGGGTGGAATCACGACTGCCTAGACTCTGAAATGGATGGTTGTCACGCCAATCAAGGCAGCCTTCACTTTAGGTTATCCTAGTCTAGGACAACAATGGGGGAGACCCGAATCTGCTTTTGACAGGAGAGATCAAACCTAGACACCAGAAGAAGATTAGATGGGGTTTCAAGGTACTTAAGGTGCAAGGTGAATGGGAACCCTATCTCTAGGGTTTAGGTACTAGCAACTGTCTTGGAAAATGTAACTATGACAGGGCGAGCATGAATAGAGTTGGGACTATCCAGTACTTAGAAATCAGACTCAGTAAAAGGTGTTTGAGCTATCAGTGAATGTTGGTAGATGGCAAAGGTTAAGAGCCTAAGGGCAGCGCTAGCTTGGAGATCAGTGCTTTGTATGCATTGGGCAATGGAGTCAATAGTAAGACAATGTTTCAGGAAACCCACTTGGGAAACACCTTGATCTACGAAACCAAAAAGCAATTGGTCCAGAAAATCCAAGGTACAAGAAACCCAGCTCAGTAGATAGCTAGCACTAGGGCCTAAGAAGACAAACGTGAAGCTTTAGGCGGGACCGGAAGGCTGATGGCTCAGCGTTGAGGATGAGAAGAGATCAGGGAGACCTGATCTACAAGCCCAAATCAGGAAAACAGCAGGAAAATGAGATCTAGAAAAGTCAAAATCTGATGATGGGGTTAGGAGGCTGAAAATTGATTTTTTCAGATCTAGGGCAAACCAGGATGAATTAGCACAGCGTTGAGGGTGTTCTGGGATGCTTGGGACCCTATCTATTATCCTATCAAGTCATATTTCAGAAAAGCCTACTTTTGGAAAAGGCCAATTTTCAGTGAGTACGCTAGGGCAGTTTCAGTCTATTTTTCAGATCCCGATCAAACTGTTGAGCCTCTTGACAACGTTGGGGTTGATTTGGACTGCTCAAGAGCCGATATATCTGTCTGTGAAGTCAAAAATCAGAAAAACTCAAAACCCTGGCAGGTCAATTTTTTCAGTGGGGGGTTATGCAGTTTTCTGCTGAAAAATCAGATCTAGGTCAATCTATGAGGAATTTGACCAGCATTCTAGTTGATTTAGTTAGGGGGAGGCCCGATCTATGAAACCCAGAAATGGTTTGGCAAAAGATCTGACGGTTCCTTAATTATTTGATTTTTTAGGTTTTTATGGTTTAGGAGTTTTCAGAAAAATAGTTAGAATTCAGCAAGGTACAATGGAATAATATCAGAAAAGAAGAACTTACATATGGATATTACCTAGATAAGCTTGTAGAAGTCTGTAACAGTGACGATCCTAGCTATGCCGATCAATCCTGGAAGATCCCCGTGATTTCTATGGCATATGCAAGCTCCAAGCCATCAAAGCGCCCCCTACCCCGTATGAGAAAACGTCAACCATATCAGATTTGCACATACAAAATAAAGAAACTGAATGCTACAAGACAGTAAAATAAAGTAATCATAGATCGTAATGAAACTAATGAAAACCCCCTGATCCAAGACGAAGAGAACCAAGCGAATTGAGGTCCCCCCTACAAAAACGCTCCAGCCAAAACGCCCTCTTGTAGACAAAACAATGATAGCCACGAAAAAAAAATAGATCTCATGAGAATTTCCATGATGCTAGTAAGCTGAAGACAAGCTAATCACCATTTGAGCACATCAGATGCAAAGCAAATCCAGAAAAATTTCCACAGAAAAAGTCTTTCTATTATTCAGATCCAAGAGACAAAGACTCTCTACAAATGAGAAGCTCTCTCCTTTAAATAAAAATGAGAGAACCTCAATCATAACCAAATCTTAACCACTTTCAAAACGAGTGGCTAAGATTAAAAGATACAATGTTCTAATCAATGGTTGAGATGAGCTCAACATACAATACATGGATCAATATAATTATAATTTACCAAAGTGGACTTAAACCACCCAAATGAAGGTAACCCACTCAACAAGAAATAAATGAAAGCACATGGTGGGTCCAAGGAGTGTTTGGCTAACTCCCTTTGGGTGTCCCCATGGCACAATAAATAATATAACAATTTAAAATTTTGACTTTTGTGCCTCCTTGAGGAAATCGTGGGTCTCCCAAAAAGCTCCAAAAAATATATAAAATTTGCCCAAAAATAGGTGCGCGCCCCATAAAATGTTGAAACTGTTGGAGAAGGTGTGGAAGACATCACTCTCATCATTATGACTCACCCCATGCCATTTCTTTGCCTCAGTAGCCCAAATCGATTTCTTCAATAGCCATTTGATCATTTTTTAATCTGCCTTGAGAAATGTGATACTGCTAAAACAGCCTCCTAGGGTGCTTGCGTTGTCAAATTGAGCCCTCCAAGCTCTCTGAGATGGGGGTACAATGGTACAAAAAAGTGGCTGCACCCACCTATGCCCATACAACGCCCTAGGAGATCCAACTGAAACATCTCCCTGCTCAAACAAATCAATCTGTGAAGAAAAACTGCATCAGAAAAGCAGAATAAGCCTGATCACATCTGTAAATGCTCGAAACTGGAAATAAACTGTCTCATTGGACTCAGAGAGTCCCAATCCATCTAAGGTGTATACTCATACCCCTCATAGGTCTCTATCTGACCATCAATCACAT
>LPNX010386392.1:40809-58039 GCA_001517045.1 Pseudotsuga menziesii
GGATGAAAGGTGGAAATGACAAGGCTAAGGCAAAGGATGACCTCCTACTCAACATCATGACACTTTGGACAAGGAAAAGGGCAAAATCACTACAACCAATACTGGACAAACATCAACACAAGGAATGGCAGTGCCTCACAGATGGATGAGTTGTTTAGAGAGTGCTAATTCAACTTAGGCATTGTGTCTACATCAATTTTGATCCAAGTTCATTAGGATCACATTTCATTCTGTGGCCTTTTGGCCTATATGAACCCTTTGGGACTTCACCAGTGCTTAAAAGCACAGCTAATCGTAGCTTTCATCCGGGCCATATTTATTCTTAATAAGGTCAGCAATCCTTTGATATAACATTTTTTAAACCATTGCTTTTTTGGACCTTTTCTTATACTCTTCAAGGAGTATTTTTTTTTAGCATTTCATTGCTCTTGCCCTTTTTGCCTATGTTAAGAAACACAGTTTTACAATTTTCATTTTCCATGGGCGCATATTTCATATTTCAATAAAAGTAGTACATGAGCTTTCAGTTTTAGCCAACAACATCTCAAGTGACTAGGGGGAATTCTGCACAGTGCCAAACATCGAGACAATCGACTAGAATGATTTAGGCATACTATCCAACTAACCATAGGCAAGTTTTGTCACCAACTCAGAGCTGAGACACAATGCAAATAGGGAGGCTTGTCCAACAAAGGTTCTAGCGGGGAAAAAGGTCCTCCATACCACAAGTCAAGAAGTCAGTCGGGTTGAAAATTAAACTGGAAGGTAATGGATGGATGAAGACAATGAAATGATGGAGCCAACACTAGCAAGCCAAAACAATGGTGGGAATGACTACCTCTATTCTCTCTAAGGAGGGTAAAACCAATGAGTATAAATCAAGAACTTCAAAGCCAGAGTAAGGACATCAATACATAGTATAATATACAACCAAGTCCATATAAATATGACTGCCAGATCATGATACCACAAGTCAATATATGTCACAAGAATCAATATAAGAGCAATAATAACCACAACACCATATAAAATACTAAGTCATATCCATGCAATATAATCCATCTGAAACACCATACATCCAATGAGAAAGTACTGATATATCACTGGGCATCCACTACTGCTCTGAAATAACATAAATGGCTATATCGGTCCTCAAATCTGAGTGTCCTGAGACTCAGTCCTGGCATGGGAGAGTACAATAGTCCACTAATACAAAAGTGATCCATCAGAAATGCTCATCTCAGCATCTCATATGTAAGAGATCTGGCTAAAAAATGTACTGTGTCTGAAAAATAGAATATGGTAGCATGGCTACTATATATGTGATAACACAGAGGTATGCAGTTCTATGAATGCTCTCCGATAGAGAGTACTCTTGACTTGTGTTACTGCAAGTTCAAGAGTCTTACTTAATTCGTTAAACTTGAAAGAGAAATAAAACACATAAAAAATCTAACTACCCAAGAGTCTCTTTCAGGCTTTTTAGGGCCCTAATCGGGAAAGCAAGGGGGTAAGTAAACAGTAAGAAATTATGCAATGTTTAATTAAACAATCAAATCAATATTTTTCTTCATTTTCAAAACATAAGCTAACTTAATTATGATTATGCAATTATCCTACCCTATTCTACCATTAGCAGTTTATCAAACAAAAATGAACAAAGCATGACAATAGGGCGATACAGGCTTCCCCCAAATGGGGGAAGAGGGGTGTGGGAGGCGTAATCCTACTCGCTTTTTTATTAGTTTTTTTACAATTTTTTATGACTTTGCTTTTTATTAGTTTTTTTGACAATTTTTTATGACTCGGCTATAGGCAAAGCATAATTGTCAAGGGAAAAAAGCCCTCTGGAATACCTTAGTTGAAATTCTACGTCTTAGGAGACCGAACCACTCAAAACACCCTACAAGCACATTTTATTACAAACCCCGCGGGGCCATGGTCAAAATTACTCAAATAAAAAACTGACTAGCCAAAATTGGCTAGACATAAAGACGGATCAACTGATACACTAGAATCAAACATTGGACATGTTTGTCAACCGGTGGCTCCTTAGGTAACCCAACTATGGTACAAAAAATTGGTAACATCTGGCTCCAACTGTGGGATAGGTACTTGCTTGATCTATTGATCAAAAAGAGTGCCTGAGAATCCAGGAATCTCTGGTACCTGCATGTAAACAAAAGTGTCTCAAGCCCAGGTATATGATAAAATATGCCATGATGAAATACTGGAAAAATATTTTTGCTTTTTTCAAAATAAAATACATGAAATAAACTTTTTCTTTTTCAGCATGTATAAGTGAAAATATAATACAAATGCTAATATACAAAAATAAGAAATTTTGATACAACATTCTACATGGGTATGGTACATAACCTATGATACAAAAATAAAGTACATAAAAATACAACAAGGATGGGTTTAGAAAAGCCCTGGGATGACCCCTTGGTCATCTTGGGGGTTGTTTCGATGAATGGGCTTCAAGTGTTGGCCATTCATGGGCAGGTTTAATATTTCTCCATCCATAGTGCTAAGGAGAAAAGAATTGGTGCCAGCCGTGTCATGGATGATAAACAGGCCTTTCCAAAGGCCGTCAAATTTTCCATGTTTCCTAGGCTTCTCCCTTCTCTTATCCCATAAGAGAACAGTATCTCCTATTTGGAAAGCTCTCGGCCTAGCTGACTTATCAAAAGTGCCCTTCATGCTTTCTTGATGTCTGAGTGACTGATCAATGGCAGCTCTTCTAGATTCATCCAACTCTATAATCTGATTGATCCTCTGCTCCATTTCTGACTGCTCCGTGCCATATTCACTTAACATCCTGAAGATCGAAATATGCATGCTAACCGGAAGGGTGGCTATGAGTCCATACACCAGCTCAAAAGGTGAATTTCTAGTTGAGTTCTTCTTAGTGATTCTATCTACCCACATAGCATACTTAATCTTGCTATCCCATGATCTCTTATTATCCCCCACAGTCTTCTTAAGGATAGTCATCAAATTTTTATTAGTGGACTCGGCCAGTCCATTGCCCTGTGGATAATAATCAGATGAGTGGGATAGGATAATGCCATATTTGAAACATAAGTCATTGAATTTTTCGGAACTAAAAGCTTTGGCATTATCGGTTGTTATTTTTAGGGGGAGTTCCGAATCTGGTGATGATTCTTTCCTTGATAAAATCTATAACAACATTTTCAGTGGCAGCTTTAGTGGGTATAGCCTCTACCCACTTGGTAAAATAATCGGTTGCTGTGAGAATCCAGCAAAATCCATTGCTAGAGTTGTCCTTGAATTTTCCAATAAAATCAAGCCCCCATTGCCGAAAAGGGGCAAGGACCACAACCAGAGTAAGGGGAAGAGCAGCCAATTTTTGCTTCCTAGTGAAAAGCTGGCACTCTTGGCAACACTTGACATGCTTGTGAGCATCCAAAAAGTTAGTGGGCCAATAGTAACCAGCTCTCAATATTTTGTGGGAAGTTGTATTCGCTGCATAATGGCCTCCACAAAATCCTGAGTGAAACTCTGCTAAGATCTTCTTGGAATCCTGTTCGTTGTTGCAGCTATTTATGATACCATCTAGGTTCCTCCAACCCAGATCCTCTTGGGTAAGGCAATACCTAGTAGTCTTAAGCCTCAAAGCCCTACGCTTGTGACCTTTGAGGTGATCTAGGCAAGTGAGATGGAGAAGGAAGAAAATGATATCGGAATACCAATGACTGTCAAGGTCTTAAAGGGCAGGAGTCATGGCAGGCTGAGGGATGTCATTTTCTGCAATCATCTCAGTGGCTTCTTCGTTCTTCTGAGTAAGCATTCTAGCAAGGCCTTGTCCCTTGATTAATTTGGTGGGCTTTATCTCAAGGTCATACTCCTGGATCTTGGACACCCATGTACCCCTTATTCCTAAACAATCCTTTTGAGATAGGATATCTTTTACTGCAGTATGGGGAACATATCCAATAACCTTAGAATACCCAATATAGGTCCTGAAATGTTTTAATGATTTAACCAAGGCATAAGCATGCTTCTCCATGATGGTATACTTTAGTTCAGAGTTCTGCAAGGCTCTACTCATAAATGCTATAGGTTGCTCGAACCCTTCGAAGTTCTTTTGGAGCAACACACCGGCAATAGTGTCTTCTGAAGCAAAGGAAAAGATCATGAAATATTTTGCGTAATCTGGGCTGACTAAGACTGGAGACCTGGTAATGGCATTCTTTATAGAGTCAAAGGTTTTTCTTCCTTCAGTGGTCCACACAAACTTGGCATTTTTCTTAAGTAAGGCCTGCATAGGTTTCATTAATTCGGCCAAGTTAGGAATAAATCTTCTGATAAAATTTATATGACCATTGAAGGATTGGAGGGCTTTAACATTCTTAGGAAGGGGAATCTTTCTTATGGCCTCTACTCTTTCAGGATCAATTTTGACACCATCCTTATTGATGATGTGTCCTAAGAGTTTTCCCTCTTCTATGCCCAACACTGACTTATCCAGATTCAAAGAAATGCCATACTTCCTACATCGCTCGAAAATCTGCCTGAGATGACCAACATGGCTGGATCTTTCTTTTGAAAAAATAGTAAGATCATCTTGATAGATCTCAATGATTTTGTCAATCAATTTCTTGAAAGCATAATCCATGGCCCTTTGGAAAGTAGCTCTTGCATTTAAAAGGCCAAAGAGCATTCTCAGATATTCAAAAGTGCCCCAAGGAGTTGTGAAAGTGGTCTTATGCCTATCTTCCTCTTGAATGACTGCTTGATTATAGTCAGAAAAACCATCAAGCATTGACATCATGCTTGATCCAGTGGCCCATTGGAGGAGGGTCTCCATGTTGGGGAGGGGGTAATTGTCCTTCTGACATGCTATGTTTAGATTTCTGAAATCTATACATATCCTTAAACTCCCGTTCTTCTTTCTAACTACCACCAAGTTAGAACACCACATTGAATGTCTTGTAGGAGCTATTATTCCTGCTGCTAACATTTTTTCTAACTCCTTTTTAATGATTGGTGCTAACTTAGGATTTATTTGCCTAAGTTTTTGTCTAAAAGGCTTGCCTTTTTGACATTCTAGTTTCAAGGGAATTGTATGTTGAAATACATCTTCCCTATAGGCTTTGAGCTCGTCATAAGTAAAGGCAAATACAGCCCTATACTCTTTGACCAAGTTTATGAGGTTGTTCCTTTCTTTTTTGGAAGTACCTTTTCCAATTTTTATAATTTTAGGTTCTGTTTTTGTCCCAATATTGATTTCAATGTAATCCCTCGGTTTCATTTGCTCAACATTGCTCTTTCTTCTGTCCTGTCTGTCAAAGATGTTTTCTAAGGCAACTAGACCACGTGGGACATGATTGTTAAACTGGTCACCTTCTCCATAATATTCTTTATTTTCTTCCTCATCATTTACTTTAAAGTTTAGGAATTCATCGACATTATGAATAAATCTCAAAATTTGCTCATCATCTTTGAAGACCTACCAATGTTCTACATTATCAGGAACAGAAGGTCTGAAGTTAATCTCTAACAGACAATCCCCCTCTAACATCTCATCTGATGGCTGAAGAGTTGACGCTGAAACTGCAAGATTATCGGAGGCACTATTCTGATCTCTAGGGACTGCTTCTATGTTAAGGGCATCAAAGAATTCCTTTATCCCAGATTGCATTTCTATATTTTTCAAGTCTTTGACACTTACATGCAAACTGACCCATAACTTGTTGGACAATTAAGTCAGAGTCCCCTTTAATATTAAGCAACTTGATCCCCATGTTCTTGGCAATCTCAATGCCCAGTAGAAGTGCCTCATACTCTACCACATTGTTAGTTGCTTCGAATTCCAATCTGAAAGCAAAGTTGAAAACCTTACTCTCTGGTGAAATAATGACAACACCATCCCCCTTGCCCATTTTAGAGTAAGCACCATTAAAATTCATTCTCCATAATTCACTAAGTTTTTCAGTCTTTATCTCTTCTTGGAGGGGTTCCAAGAAGGTGGAGTTGATTTGATAGGTCCCATTTTCATCAGTGTGGTAAGCATACTCATTCAATGGTCTTTGAGGGTTTTCAACATGGTGTCTTTTTTCCTTTTCAGAATACAACTTAACAAGTGAAAACTCTAATGCTGGTACAGTGGCATAGGTCCAATCCATCTGGATTGATCGTCCCAAAGTGGCACCCCATTTCCTAGAGAGCAACATCCCCCATTTGTCTGGAACATCAATAACAAGGATATCCATGGTGATTTGGATATCCGGATATTTAGCCAATCTAACTAACTGGTTCTCAATCATCCCTTCAACTTTAACTGGTCTAGAGTCCATGGCACATACATTCTGGTATGGCCTTGTAGTTCTTAAATCAAGTTGCTGCATGACTTTTTTGGTCATGATGCTGGAACTAGATCCCAAGTCTAACATACAATTGTGTAGAAGAAGATCACCCATCATCAATGATACGTAAAAAGGGGGATGATCTTCTTTTCTTGGGTCCCTAGTATGTAGAACTATAGGCGGATCAGCAAAGACATTATTTGAAGTTCACTCCAGGGTATCAGAAAAAGTGACCTTTTTAGGGGTAAGGGGCTTTATAGGATTTGAAGGACTTTCTTCAGTTTGAGGATCAACATTACTTGGAGGGTCTAGGATTTTCAAAAGTCTCTCTCTTTGGCCAGGGATTTTACATAATTCAAGGATTGGAACAAGGACTTTTGTATTTGCTAGCCAATTACCTAAGTCAAAACTTAAATCAACAATTTCTTTAGTTTCTACTTATTTGGGAGGATTAGGAGCTGTTACCTTAGGAATATTCTGTGCAGAAGACCCCTTTCTTTGATAAGTTATTCCCTTGAATTTTTGAGTGTTGTTGATCTGCTCGGCTGAAGGCATCTCACCATAGTATTGAGTTAAGTTGTCAACTTTCTTTTCATAATGATTGGCCTGTGGCCAATTTCCTATGGAGATGCTAGAGATGTCATCTATGATGTTGATAAAATCAGGCTCGCTTGTCGCCGTATTCGGACCACAACCTTCAGGGTGACCATGCTCCTGAACATAGCATGCATAGTGGCAGCCAGATTCCTCATGGAAATCTTTGCATGCTCTGCAAAATGGTTTATACTGCTCAACCATGTTAGCGGCCTCTAGCTGATTAGGAGGCCTCTGCTCATGGTTGGGAGGCTTTCTTTTCCAAGTTGGCTTGGCAGGAAAGGTTCTAGGAGCAGGCTAAGTTTGAGTTCTTTCCATTGTAATCACCCTATTTTGAATCTCCTTCAACTGTGCTAAGTGTTTATGTTCTGTTTCCTCCATATTTTTCTTCATCTCCCTTTTCATTTCAATCATCTGCTTTTCATAACCATCCTTCATAGCTGATAAAGGATCCTTGTCTTTAGGTTCACTAATTTTCAAAGGAGTTGAAGACCTTGAATAACCCTGGAGGTTAGATTCACCAGATGACTGCATGTTCAAATCAATTTTAATTGCCATTTCCTGAGCTTGGAGCAAGTTAGCAGGCTCCTTGTCCCTTATCTGGTATTGCATTTTTCCACTAAGTGCCTCAATGTAATAGACCAGAATGGTGGGTGCAGTTGGGACATAATAAGTAGGGATGGCTTTTGACAATTCAGTGAACCTAGTATTGAACTCATCCATTTTTTCCATATCCTTTTTTTTATGTTGGTCAAGGACGCAGGTTGATGCCGAGGTTCTTTCTTTTCACTGAACTTGTTGGTGAAAGCGGTTTTGAAGGTAGCTAGAGTATCAAAAGCATTATCTGGTAAATTGTTATACCAGTCCTTGGCCTTTCCATCCAAAGATAGAGCAAATAACTTCATGTATACGTCATCATTTTGGCTAACAGGATCACTGACATAAGCATTGATGCACCTAGAAAAGTTCTTGAGTTGCATGGCGGAGGTAATGGCATCAGTGCTGGTATACATCGGGAGCTTCTTGACAGCTTTGTCTGGAAGACGGTGGGGTTGACTTGCTACCTGAGAAAAGTCGAGCTGAGTAAAATACTCACCCATTATGTCGGAAACAAAGGTATTAGTTTCTAAAAATAAACTATCAATATCTGATAAAGACTGAGATCCGAGATCTTCAAGGATCCTACGAGAAGTAAGTTTATTTAGCCTTCTCCTATAAACCTTTTCAGGCTCAGGGATAAACCTAAGTAAACCTTCAGAGTTTCCTCTGGTTAAATACCTTGGTAAAATTAATGACAGTGGAGTCGCCAGATGGATTTCAAGTCTAAGATCAGCGAGGTGATTAAATTAAAAATTCTATCAAAAAAGGTAAAAACTAGAAAAAACTAAGGTTGTCCAGGAACAAAAAATTTGTCCTCAGCAACGGCGCCAAAAGATGTTGTCCGCCGATTGCACACCAGCAACAAAAAAATTCGGAAAGTTGTCTCCTCACTTAGGAAAGTGGGAGAGGTGTGACCCTGGGGGCAAGCATAGAGCTAGGTACTGTCACCTACTCTTAGCTCCTCCGTTTAGGCTAACTCCTAACGAAGCCAAGGGGGGTAGTCCCTAACAAAGAATTTTCTATGGCTCAATGTGGTTAAAGTGTTTTGATTGGTTGCGAATGCGGATGGGTGTTGTTTAGGAGTTATTATGATTAGAAGTATTTATTTATTATAACACATAAATCAAAGCAATCCACGTTGCTAGCAAGAGATTAAAGATAAGCAATAATTCAAGACTTCATTAATATGCATTCACATATAGAAATTAAAAAGGCCAAATACACTTGATCCAAATATAATTATTATGCAGATTAAAAAGACCAGTGCCTTATGGAGTCAAAATACTGAAATGCGTAAAGAATTTAACAACAAGTCTTAAAATAAAACTAGTGAATATTAGGTTGTGCGAGTGCTCTTGGTAGGTTTTAAGAATTTTATGTGCTCTTGATTAAGGTGTCAACGAAGGTTTGTCAAACAAGCTGGGACAATATTCCAAGTTCACTCCGTTGAAGACATGTCGGGCCCGCCCAGTATTCTAGGCTGGTATCGCAGAGATTGACCAACTAGCTGAGAAGCTTAGACAGCGGGGTTCCGGGGCCTCTACTAGGAAGTACTTTAGAAAATTCCCTACAACGCCGATGCATTGGTTACGAGGTTTTAAATTTTATTAAGTTATTCTTGCAAGCTTAGAGATCCAGTGTCGTTTCTGGGTACTTCGATTTTGAGGTTGGTCAGAGCATACTCCGGCAAGGAGAGAACGAAGTTAATTAATTAGGTGGTGTGTGTTGCAAATTTTATTAAACTAATCAATTAGGACTCTCTGACAGAGAGCGCTCTTGACCCCGTCTTATGACAGTGGTTCAAGAGATTTAGCTAATCTAAGATGCCTAATGCAAGGGTATGTAGTTCTATGAATGATCTCTGATAGAGAGTGCTCTTGACTTGTGTTATTGCAAGTTCAAGAGTCTTACTTAATTTGTTAAACTTGAAAGAGAAATAAAACACATAAAAAATCTAACTACCCAAGAGTCTCTTTCAGGCTTTTTAGGGCCCTAATCGGGAAAGCAAGGGGGTAGGTAAACAGTAAGAAATTATGCAATGTTTAATTAAACAATCAAATCAATATTTTTCTTCATTTTCAAAACATAAGGTAACTTAATTATGATTATGCAATTATCTTATCCATTTCTACCATTAGCAGTTTATCAAACAAAAATGAACAAAGCATGACAATGGGGCGATACAGGCTTCCCCCAAATGGGGAAAGAGGGGTGTGGGAGCCGTAATCCCACTCGCTTTTTTATTAGTTTTTTTACAATTTTTGATGACTTTGCTTTTTCTTGAATGAGCAGATGACCAGAAAGGAAAGAAAGAGGAGGGCGATGATTTGGTCTTTTTGCTCTTGCTTGCTTCCTTGCTTGCTTTTTAGCCTTTGGGCTTTCCTTCACCTGCCTGAAAATAAGAGCTTTGAACAGTAACTCGTTATGGTGTTAGTTCACAAAAACAAATTGAAACTAGATCTACAAACTTAATGACAAAAAATGGACCAACCCAAAATCAGAAGAAGAAAGGAGGAATGAAAGACTACGAAAAAAAGAAGTCAAAAAGGGGTGAAGGAGGACAAAATAAGGTCAAAGAAGGCTGAACACTAAGGCAAAAGAGAGGCTGCAAATTGAAGAAAGAGGGCTGCAAAAAGTGAGGAAGAAGGCTGAAACTAGGGCCCAAAAAGTGGCTGCAAAAAGGGTAAATGAGGTTGCAAATTAAGGCAAAAAGAGGGCTGCAAAAAGTGAAGAAAGAGGGCAAAAGTGGGCAGCGAAAGAGAAGAAGAAAGGGCTGCAATAAAAAGTGAAAGATGGCTGCAAATCGAAGACGGGACAACCAACAGGGGCATACGGTTTGGTGAATGAATGTTCACTTTAGCCCAAACCTTGCCCTAACCTAAAAATGTAAAAAAATTTTAAACTTTGAAAGATGAATAAAAAGGAAGAAAAACATTCAAACCTGTGGCTCTTCTTGATGATGCTTGGATTCCTTGAAGCTTGAAATTTCCGGAAGTTGTCTTGACTTCAAGAGGATAGGATGCACCTGAGCTCGAACTCCTACTTGATTGGATGGAATGATCTGCAAAAATTCAACTCGAATACTTACCAAAAGATGGGTTATATCATGTATGTTTCACAAATTGAAATGTAAAAGAGCATAACATATAACTGAATAACCAATGCTACTTTCAGTTTCCAAGAGTAAAGCCATAAACAATTAAATTGTAAACTTCAAATAATTGATCTTATGTGCTTACAGAAGCCTTCTAAAGCATGAATCATTATCCAACATAAGCATGAAAGGGGAGAATTGAAACACAATCACCTCATTCACCAAGAGCATTCATCCACATTTAACAAACCATATGAGCCTCTATAGCCTTAAATTTATTCCACGGTTGCATAAAGCAACAAGCATTTACAGAGTTTGGAGAGAGTTTCTCTACACAAAAATCCATCCCAATAGAGCTAAAGAAGCCTCTATTTATACAATGAAAGAAGACCCAAAACCCTAAAACCAGAAAACCAGACCTAACCGGCTCGGCACACCACTGAAAGGCCAGAACTGAAGAAGATGAGCTAAGAGTGAGAGGAGGCCTCCACCTAGGCAAGGCACCCCCACTCCAACCCTAAACACTGAAAACCAAGCCCAGAATGGAGCCACACGTGTGAGGGCGCATTCATGAAGGAGGTGAGGGCGTGAGCTTGTGAAGGAGGTGTGGGCTTGTTGAAGAGAACAATCTGCTAGGTCTAGAGGCAGCACATGCTAGGTATGGAGGAGCCACTACCCAGTGATCATTAGTGCAAGCTCCTGTCCTGCCTCGATCAAAACACCAATCCAATGGATGCTCTCCACCTTATCCCACATGTGAGCTAGCTGAAGAGGGCGCAATTGCTAAGTGAAGGTGCCAATTATACCCACTGAATGCCGACTGAAACTACCTTTTGTTAAATCCAATGATCATTAATGCCCACTTCCATGTCATTTTGCATTTCATTTCGCCGAATTTGGATTAATTTGGAGAGTTCTAGATTTTCTCCAAAATAATCATTTTTTAATAAATAATCAATTTTTTTTCCCAAAAATGACTTTTTTGAGAAAATGTGCGTTATATGTCCGATTGATGATCTAAAAGTTGGATCTGACTAGCTGGCCGATCAAGAATGATTTTTGGCTTAAGGTTAGAGCCTTCAATCACTGAATTCGGGGTCCAGATGACTAATTTATTACAAATAGGATTTTTCGATTTAAAATTACTCAAATAAAAAACTGACTAGCCAAAACTGGCTAGACATAAAGACGGATTAACTGATACACTGGAATCAAACATTGGACATGTTTGTCAATCGGCGGCTCCTTAGGTAACATAACTATGGTACAAAAAAGTTGGTAACAAGCTCCACAAGTCAACCTTTATTTTCTCAATTTATTATTAAGATAAAAATTGGGTGCCTATTAATCAAACCAACTCAAATATTCTCCCTTTCTTGTCACCCAGGGTCAGACCGACCGGCAAGGGGAGTGAATACGGGGAAAAGATTGGGGAAATTCTTATTTACTTTGAAATAAAGAATAAATGAACTTTAAAGATATTTAACTCTACTAGCCAACACGATATTGCAAGGATGGCAAAGGCATCTCACTTGCAAGGTGTGGGCATAAAAAATAACTTGAAGCAAAATTACAAACTAACACTAGTCTCACAACCCACTTTCTTAGTGGAAATGGTGGGAAAAAATAAACTTGTGGAAAGAAAGAAAAATATTTTATCCCTTCTTCAATTGATATGCAAGGGTGGGAAAACCCAACTTCCTTTGCATGCAAAGGATGCCAAATTTCAAAGAATAACAAATGCTAACCTAGCCATACAACACTCTTCCTAAAGAAGAGATGGGGCAAGCAATAGAAAAATAAATAATGGAATTAAGTCAAATAACAAATTCTAGACCCTCTTCATTTGCAATGTAAGGGTGGGCAACCCCAACCTCCTCTGCATGCAAGGGGTGACTGAAAAATTACTTCAAATATAACTTTGAAAAAACAAATAGAGAATCAAGTCCAAGAGACTCTCTTGAATTTGTTGCAATGAAAGAAATTTCAGCAAAAGAAATGAGAGTAAAGAAGTAGGAAAAGTAGGATTTCACCCCTTCTTAGTGTTGAAATTTAAGGTTAGGTTCAAATTTAACAGGAATAAATATACTTCATTGCATAAACAAAACAATGTTAGATTCAGAATAGTACTTATTTCAATAAATTTGTTCTGCAATAAAGTTAAACATAATTTTCATCTCTTTCAACTTTAATGCTCTACTGATCACTGTGTTAAGGTTGATCCAACTTTAACACTCTGTTGGTCACTGCATTAAAGTTGGTCCTTGAGAGGATTCACCAATTGCCATGTATAGTAACAAAGTAGTAAATAAAATAAATAATGTATAGAAGATAACAATACTGAAGAATCATACCCATTATTTGAATCAACCTTATACTCAGATACCTTTAAGTTCGATCTTGTCACTGAAGGGATAAGTCAATCTGGGTAAACATGGTACGTACCTTGAGAGAGAGAGTTCAAGTGGAAGTAAGCAGACCTCATATTCTTTAATCAAAATTAGTAGCTCGGTCATACTCAGTACATTCACGCTGCAAGGGAGTGCATCCACGCTGCTACAACAATAGAGAAAAATCACGATGCTAGGGAAAGCAACGATAAGGCATGGGATAGCAATGGAGAAGACCAAAAAATAGTTATTTGAAGTAACATGCAGATATAGATACAGTCACTATGGAGAATGCTGGAAGGATCACATAGATCACACCTGAGTAACGAAGGTGCCACATGGTGTCTCTGGTGACTCAAGAGATTGTATAACCCACAGAGAGCAGTAAAGGAGCCACAGGGTGTCTCTGTTACGCAGGAGATGGATCACTAGCCCAATCCCACAAAAGATGTGGAGCAGAGCAATCGTGAGAGGGAGAGACAGGCGGGACAAACAACATATCAGTCACGTGAGAGATGGATCACACAGTCACGAGAAAGGGAGATGCAGAGGTGCAGAAGAAACCGCAGGTGTATTCATGGTGGAAGGTCGCAGAAGGATCACAATGGACGATCCGGAGGGTTTACAGAACTAGTCTCATGGAGAGGGACATGCGGGAGGTATCCATGCAGGATATTGTATATCCAACAAAGAGCAGGGAAGGAGCCACGCAGGAGAAAGATTGCGCGGATCAAATGGGATAGACCCAGTCTCATGGAGTAGTCGAAAAACACGCGGAGCAGCGAGAGAAATCAGTCACATGGATGTGGGTGGGAGTAACCAGTCACGTAGATGTGGATGCAAGAAACCCAGTCATAGTCACGTAGATGTGGATGCAAGAAACCTAGGCACATACATGGACACAAATTATCTCATATGTGTAAATTGAATGATACCTTTAAATAAATCACGTGAATCTAGCAATTAGGTTTACCTAGGAATAAAGTGGTAAAAAAAATAAAATAAAACATCAAATGAGACCATAATGTAAAATAAAAAAATGGTCAAAAAGAGATAATAAAAAGCTCCAATGGTTATAAAACCATAAAGTAAGGAAATGGTCCAAAGGTTATATAACCATAAAGTAAGTGTTCAAAGGTTTTATAAATAAAACCATAGAGTAAACGGTCCAATAAAAGGAACCTAGGTTGGTGTACCAAAAAGGACCCATAAGGTAAGAGTCATCATAAAAAGGGTACACACACAATCGGAGTGCTAGGACCAAGTAAGATAAAAGACCATGAGTCAACAAGGGGACTGTTGCCCACCTATTTCGACTAGGTGGCAACTCCATGTACATAAAGATGTACATAATTGTACCTTGGAAAAATCTGAGGATTTTTCCACTTCTGCAGGGCAATGGCCCCTTTGTAAAACGAAATGTCCGCTCCCCTGCGTGGGAAAATTAATGTAATTAATGTGCTAGTGTGGGTCATGTGATATGGATGCCACACCATGGAACTGGTTGTTAGGGAAGTCCCCTCATCGAGTGTTTTTTCCCTTTCCAGTTGACCTTGTTGAATAAACGAGTTTAATCGGTTTGTTTTTTCACTCAAAATCCTCCAAAGTGGTGACGGGCGTTCTACCAGTCAAGTCCATGAGGTGGCTGAGGCTTCAAAAATGATTCATGACCATGCTAGACATTTGTCCAGAGTCTTGCGGAGTTTCGTTATGTTGTTGTACTTTTAATTTTTTCCAGTTAATTAATTCCACCCCTTGGTGGTTAATTAACTGAGTTTTGATGTAATAATGTAATTGCTCAAGCATGGCATTTTGTAATAGGGGCTATGAATGAAAAATAAAATTGCTATGAAACCCCCTAAGCCATTGCTTTGAGTCCCATGTCGTTTTGATAAGTGGTTCAAGAGATAGACCAATTTTGGTCAGGAGGGGTTTATCTCTCCTAGGGAAATTTTTAATTTTCCTAAGTCAAAGTTCATATTATTTGATTTTGAAGTAAAAAATCAAATAATGCCATGGTAAATTGGTTTGGGGGTTGTTAAGCCTAGGAAAAATTATTTCATAATTTTTCCACCCCCCCATGGCCAAGATATTAATTTTTCCAATTTTATTTTTAATTTTTCCTAAGTCAAATTGGGAAAATTTAAATTTTAAAGTGAAAAATTAAATCTATGGTAAAATTATTTTTTTAGCCTAAGTTAAAGGCTAAAGAGTTATTTTGGAGCTAAGGGCTATGGTCAAAGCTAAAGTTAGAGGTGGTCCAAGTTTAAAGTAATACCAAAACCCTCACTAAATGAGCCACATCCAAGTTTAAATCCTCCAATATAATGAGGGCGTCAAGCTAAAGGAGCCACCAAACATGGAGGTGGGCGCTAGAATGAAGGGCGCTACCATTTTTGGAGAAAACGCCCAAGTTTAGAAGTGGGGCGCCACCATAAATAGAGGAGGCGCTATGCAATATTGGAGGGCGCTACTAAACAAAGGGGTCATTCTAAGTTTGGAGGCGTCACCTTAAAAGAGGAGGGCGCTAAGTATAGTGAGGCGCTAGCTATGTAGAGGGGAGGCACCATACTTGGAGGGCGCTTGCTAAATGTAGAGGGCGCCACATTAAAAAGGTGAAGGCGCTAATCTTAGGGAGAAACCACCATATTTAGTGGGGCGCCACCAATAGAAGAGGGCGTCACATGTATTAAAGGGGGGCGCTAACACAATTGGAAGGGCGCTAGACTTGGAGGATGCGCCACATTTAGAGGAGTCAAAGCCAAGTTTGGAGGGGGCGCCTCCTTGGGCCCATATTTTTGCCAGAGCTCATCCAAACCATTGATTTAAAGATAGATCTTGGTCAAATACCTAGATCTGAGGGTGTATATTGCTGAGACATGGATCAAGCCTTTCAACCGTTGATCAAGAATTAATCTAAGGGTTGAGATTGTTTGAGAGAAATAAAAGTCAAAAACCTAGATCTAGTGGTGGAGATTCAACCTAGATCTAGATCTAATCTCATCCGTTGATCTTCAAGGGGTTGGGGGTCTCTCTCAACTATATAATGAGGGTCTCACTCCCTCATTTGGGGGGGTTCACTCATGCTATTGTTATGCTGCCGGGTTGTATATCATTTTTTGTAATCTTCTTGCCCTAGTTGGGCCACATAATACAAGAAAGCTTTGGAGGGATATTGTGCTTCATTTTTTACTTTCATGATCACTTTGTGAGGTAACTTGTATACAGTATAGCTTTGTATTTTTGTTTTCTCTAGTTAGCTCTTCACAAAGTATTTTGTGGAGAGATTAGAAAGTAGAAGTATTTCTGCTTTCTTTTGTGAATTGTTTAACGCTTGCTTCAAAGTATTTTGCAGGAAATCGTTGAGCATTCTCCTCTAGGCTTAGCATTTTTGCAGAGTTACATTTTATTGCAGGTTTTCCAAGAAAGGGCATCTCTCCAGGGCATCATTTTTTGCAGATTTTCAATTCGGCCATATACTTTCAGCCTGTTTTGGACAGGGTGTATTTCACTGTTTAGTGGATACAAGCCTTGTTTTAGAGCCCTAACTTAATATACATCTATTAAACTTGTTTTTTTTGCTGTTCTAGTAGTGTTTAGGTGGCTGGAAACCCAGTTTCCAGCCAGTCTTGAGCTCTATGCAAAAATAGCTTTTTTCCTGAATACTCGTGGTATCAATTGATCCGCTTTGCGGTGAAAGAAGTCGGTCTGAATTGGTTTTAACCCAATCTCTAGAGCCGAACGCCAGTTCCTTCAGGAATAACTTATTGCATACCTCTTTGACAAGCTTTATCTAGTCTTTTTGTTAAAAATTTCGATTCGGCCATTTCTGTTTTTGTGTTCTAAAACTGGGTTTTATTCACTGTATAGTGAATATAACCCTTGTTTTAGGGCCCCAACCCATTATATATTAGTAGTAGGCTTTAAATCTGCTGTTTACATGTTATTTCAGCCCTCTAAACATTCATTTTCAGCCATTAAAATTTCTGTTTTTCCATTTTTTAAAGTTTAGATTTTTCTGTAAAATTTCTGGGTTTTGCACTAAATGTTTCTAACTTTCTGTTCAGTTTTTCTGCAGTAATTTCCAGCAAGTAAGTTGCTGATTTCTTGCAGGTTTTGTGTACAGAAAGAAGGGGTTATGCTGCCCTAAAATTGCCGGAAAAAACCCAGCTAAAGTTTGGTCCAAAAGGGACCCAAAAACCACTTTCTCTCTCAAG
>LPNX010386392.1:58240-77963 GCA_001517045.1 Pseudotsuga menziesii
GGATCGAAGACTAAATCAAAGATTCCAACTCTAATAAAATTTATTAAAATTTACCAAGAGACACTGCAAAACGTCCTACAAACATTGGTATACTGTTTATTTTTGCCTTGCTGTTCAAGGTTTTACTACAACACAATACTTCAAGCACTTTCAAGTTTATTTTACCGCAAGCACTCCAATACTTCACTTTCAGTTTCATTTACTTTATGTTCTGTAATTGCTCATGTGGTGAATGTTCAATATTTGTTTAAAGTGCTTCAAGTAAATCAAACCTTAAAGTTTATTTTTCCTTTAATTTACGGCTGGCTTAATAATCTGTACTCAAAGTATTTTTCTGCTATATTGTAAATCTTGTTCATTGTCCACATTGGTGAATCATCTGTGTATTGCTTAATACTTGATTCCTTATTGTTCATAATTGTATTATTCATTTATTTCATTGTTAGATAATTTAATCTGTAGATAATCATTCTTATTCTTTTAAGTTTGTAACTTGTAATATTTTGACTCCATTATCTAGGCACTGGTCTTGTTTAATATAAGGTCTTAGCCTCTTCTTAAAAAGATCCCTTTAATTAATTTGTAATTAATTAATAAATCTGGAACTTAGTATTCCGTAGGGACTACCCCCCTTGGCTCTGTTGGGATCTAGCCTAAACGGAGGAGTTGTGGACTGTGGTGACAGTGGTCCCCAGCTCTAACTTGCCCCCAAGGACACACACAGCGGGTTGGAGACTTTCCTGTGTCTTAAAGTGTGTATTAGGCGGCAACAGGGACCATAATAAAACAACCCACACAACCACAAGACCAAGGTGAACCATAAGGGTGGACAAACAACTTCTTTATAGGACCAACAAGACCAGTAATATTCTCTCTCTCTCAAGGTACATACCTTTATATATTTTTTCATCACTGTATAAGGGAAAGATCCAAACCAGATGGTACAACCCTTTGGTCCTCAATACTGCTCTTAAGGGTTAGGTGCTAGGGACATTGTCAAGGGGTGGCCAGTCCATTGAGAAGCAACCTAGCAATACCGTATAGGAGAGGGGACATCGCACATCATTATCTTCCATTCTTAAAGAATGGCTTTCATCCCTAGGTTGAGTTTCAGTCCTATACTAAATCATGTTGAACAACTCCTGGACCTTGAGCGAGTCCTCCATTCTCTCGGAGAATGGTCCTCAGTACTAAGA
The DNA here is from genome assembly GCA_001517045.1 of Pseudotsuga menziesii. Taxonomy (NCBI): domain Eukaryota; kingdom Viridiplantae; phylum Streptophyta; class Pinopsida; order Pinales; family Pinaceae; genus Pseudotsuga; species Pseudotsuga menziesii. The sequence continues at coordinate 59,437 of LPNX010386392.1, forward strand.
TGAGTTTCAATCCTAGACTGAAAGTTGATCAACTACCTACAGGACTTACTTGGACATCGTGTCCCTGGTCCTAGACCAAAATATGTCTCTTCCTTTACCTGTAGGATCTACTTGGACATCGTGTCCCTAGTCCCAAACCAGAATACCCTAGAGGCACATAGGGGCCCTAGCCACATGCTAGGGGCTTTTCCATGGCATCAACTTGCTTGGTCCCAGACCAAGAACCCTAGGAGACTACTTGGGGCCCTAGGGTACCTTCTAGGATCTTACTTTGACCTAGTTAAATGACTATGGTACCATCCTCGCTGAGAATGGGTCTCACTGCTGCACTAAAATTAACACTCATGTTATCACAGATCTTGTAGTTTCCCCAATAGATGAATCCTATACAGGATGGATGAGGAGACAGGTAACCAAAGTTGTGACCTACGAAAATCCTAATCCCCAAAAGATGGATGGTTGTCACATCGATTAGTGATTCCTTCGCTTTATGCCACTGAATGCCCAAGTGACAAGGGGGGAGACCCGATCCTATCCTGAAAGGACATATCTATAGCTAATCACTAGATCAATCCCAAAGAGTGAATACATAAGGTGAGAGATGGAAAACCCATATTTAAGGAAAAAGCCACACTTTAAGGGATATTCGAGTACGGGTGCTTAAGGAATTTGGAAATGTTACTCGAATCAATCAGATCAGTGACTTACAGAGTTAAAACAGATATGGGGTTTTTATGTTTGATAAAATGATTAGACACAGGACCCTGGGGGGATTTAGTCAGAAATATAGGAAATACCTAGGACAAGGTCGATTTAATGTTTAAGGCTTCAACACACCTATTTGGGTACAAGGATTTCATAATAAAAAATACCCAACTGAAACCGAAACAAAAATAGAGGAAATTGACCAACAAGCCAAACAGGGACGTTTTTTCCCAGACTGAAACTAGTGCCTGAAGGTGGGAAGAGGAGTCCAAGATTGACATTTTTGAGGGAGACGGGTTTCTTTGGTATGCCGAACAAAATTCAGATTGCCAAATTTTCCAATTCCCTTTGCAAATTGGTCTGGTGATTTACCTACTACTAAATGAGGGTTTTTTCAATGCAAAAAATGATGGGAAATGCATGCAGAAAATAAAAGAAGGAGAAAATACCTACGAGGGGTACATGGATCTTGTAGATGATTTTCGAGATGATGAAAAATGTTGGTTTTCCAATCAAATCAGCGTTCCGAGAAAGTATCTTGATAGTATTTAGCTTCAGCCAATGACCCTAGCACCCTCTTCAACCTGCCCAATAGGAGAGAGATCAAAAGATCAGACAAACGAATAGGATCTGCATTATAAAGAAAATACAGGAATGAAAAATCATTAGAGAAAGAATCACTCCCTGAACCCGACGACTAGAGAGTCAGAGCACGGTGAGTTCCCTCACAAGTGCGCCCTCCTCTAGCTTGCCTCTTCAACCTGCTGATGAGTGGGTAAGGAAAAATATGCACGATCTATCCTGAAAACAAACTCAGTGTAAGAGACCAACAATGCCAATCAACAAATCATCAATATATCAAAATAACTCAGAGTGTAATCCTAGACAAAATCTCTTTATTCAAATTCTAGTGCCTAAGCTCATGAATACAATGGGGGGGTCACCTCTCTTAAATAGTTTGAGAGAGACGTAAACTCTAACTTTGTTTTGCATCCAACGGTTGAGATTATAACATCATCAACGATGGAGATCAACAATACATATATCAATACATGGATCAAGTGACTAAGTCAAAGAGGGGACACACTTTGCTCAAGGATGCCTCTCCTAAGTGAAAGTCACGATATTCATATAACATAAAGTATTACACGATAATACATGAGAGGGGGTCACCCTAGGCCCCTTTACAACTTCATAATACATGACATAACAATGAAATACATCAATAGCCAAGTTAAGGGGGCACCCCTTGGGGGGCTTTCCTCACTGGCTGAGCCAAGATAAAAACAATTCGGACATCTTCTAACTGAAAACTATTGGAGGATTTTCTGGTACGCTGAGACACATTATCTGTCAAAATTCCAAGCCATTTCCTTGACCCGGGATGCCAATTTTTTTTTCCCAGTGATTTCTCTAGTTCATTTTTGTTGGTACAATCTTTGGAAAATGATAAATCCACCATAACTCTATCCAAGGTGCAAACTGGGGAAAACTGACTACTCCAGATGATTTGGAGACATAGAAGAATGGTATAAGTGACTACTCATACCCCCTGGAACACTGCACTGCTCTAGGAGGACCCATCATACTGCCATCTATAATAAAATTTGATCATTTGGCTAATAATTTAAGTGATAATAATCAATTTTCAGGAGAATTGGGGCCAAACTCTCAAAACTGAAACCACAGTATTTGGTTCTGGGCATGTTTGGAACAAATATAGACCATGTTGTTTTTTGAGTCACTTCCTTAGGAATTGTGCTTGACTTTGTCAACTGGGTTGACTAGGTCAAAGTACCCGAAATCAAGGTGAGATACTGTATCAGTATGATCATATAGGCATCCACGGTTAGAAATACTCCAATAATGTATATCAAAACCAAGCTTAAATCAATTATTCATAATCATGGTGACAAATAATAATAATAGTAAGACTTGTGCTTCTGAAGAATCTTGGAACTTTTTTGGAAGTCTGCTTGCTTGTTCATGCCATACATACAAAGGGTAAAGAATGTGCTACTACTGGGTGATGATGGAAAACAAGGCTGAGGCAAAGGGTAATTACTTTTGACTGACTTTGACTTTGTGATTTATCCGAATAATGACAAGTACACACAACCAAAGTGACATATGCATGGTAGATTGAACAATAGGGAATGGTGGTGTCTCACAGGTGGATGAGCTGATATGGAAAGAGTCCATTCAACCTTAACAATCATGTCTATGACTCACATCCAAGCTAAAGATCAAGCTTCGTGAGGATATTTTCTCGGACCCTTGCGTTCAGTACAAAAGAAACTGTAGTGAAGAGATCCTAGGGGACACTTAGAATTAGCTGTCCCTTACTCCATCTCAAATCAAAACCCATAGGCTCCATGAGGAATTAATCATTACATTTGAATCAAATGACCAATAGTCTTTAGATTTAGCATTTGTTTATCCACTCCTTTATTTGGGCCTTTAACAATTTCACTTTATAGCCGTTTTTATTTGTGTCTAAAGACACAGTTTTGCAATTTCATTTGCAGGATTTGCTTCATAATATATAGCATATAGCTCATAATGAATGTAATGATGATATACATATTGCTTCAAGTTTTAGCTGACAACTTCGTGGGAAACTAGGGGGAATATCCACAGTTAGGACCAAACATCGGGGGCAACTAACCAGAGAGGTTAAGCCTTCAAAAACCCTGTTACCGGCTAGGTCCTACTTAGTTGGATTTCAAGTGAGCTGACAAAGTTTGAACAAGGTTACTTGTTCATGATCAGAGTTCAAAAGTTCATAAGGCCTTCTAGGCCCTGTTTATTTTTTGTACTGCATGTTCATAATCCCTTGGGTGAGTTGTAATAAAGTATGCTAGCATGATAAATTTGTAATGAGTTTGGATTTCTAATACTTAAACATCAATACGATTATTCCAAGGTGTTTTTTCCCTTGTCAATTATGCAATGCTGAACAAGCGATGTATAATTTTTGAATTTTTCACTGCTCCTCCAAAGCTGGAATGGTTGTCTTGGTGTTTAAGCCTTGGGAGGTTATTACAACTCACATGTCAATGTATATGAACATGCTAAGCATTGTTTTTGAGTCGTATGGACATGTGCTAGGTCCCCCTAGATTTTCGTCCATTTCCGAGAAATTTTTTTTTTCCATTTTTTAAGCCATTTTTAATGGCTTAATTAAAAATTTTCAAAGTGTAATAAAAGTTAGAAGCAGAGTCCATTTTTGGCATGGGGATGCTCATTTTCACACTCAGAGGATCCTCTTTACCTCAGGGATCATGTTTCACATCAGTCGAGCGACCAAAACAACCCGTGGAGCATTATTTAGCTAAAAATGCTTTAAATTGGCATTTTAATGCTAAACTATGACATTTTGGCACCATGGTCAAAGTTTGAAAAGGTTAAAAAATTAAAAGAAATGAGGGTAGGATGACATGGAATGGGTACTCCTTTTAACTTATGACTCTTTCCTTATGTTTGTCCATTTGCAAACTTTGGTTTAATATGAGAGCTAGCGAATATGGTGAATGGAGAGTGACGTCAACCAAACTCACTCTACCTTTGAACTTGCGTGAGGTGGTTGGAGGGTGGAGCCCTTTTGTTTGAGTTGTGATATTTATTAAACTTTGGTTTATTTAATATGAGAGCAAGCATATGTCATATGGATGACATCACCCTGACCTCTTCACATCAACATTAAAAGCTTCACGCATGAGGGGATTAGGGAGACGCCAATCGAAGGTTGGTGGAGTTTGGTGGGTACATATGATGTGTTGGAAGCTAATAATTGGTTGGTATATTTTGGTGAGAGAGGTGTCAATCACCTCTTCAGTCCAACTCAGTCTAAGCTCAGCTTAACTCAGATATACTCTGGGTTTATCTTCAGTGTTGGTAGCACCCCCCTAGATCTCTTTTGGCTATTTAAACAAGGCCCATTCACTCTCTTTTGAGAAGAAGTGTATGGAACCTCTGCTCCTATTTGTAATTTGTTGAATATTTTGCTAATGAAATAAGGCTTTGGAGGTCAATGTGGTGTCTTATTTCCAGTTGGATCAATATTGCTTCATGTGTGCATTGAGGTAACTGTAGGCTAAGTCATCGTGTTCGGCGAATTTTCACCTTGAAATTTGAAAATCGTCGTTTTTTTGTGTTGGGTGATTTTAATTGTTGAACTTCGCTGATCTCAACCGCAATTTCGAATTTTATGGTTTGACGAACTCAAATGTGAATAAATTCGCCATAAAATCCGACGAATTTATTTAAAAAATGAAAAAAAATCATTGGAAATCATTTTTGCGGGTAAATGTAAACCCTAGCCTCCCTTTGACCTTCGCAGGATATTCCTCCTCCATTTATTGGCATTGTTCATTCCGCATACGAAAGCCACTAATATTCACTGCTAGTGTGCACTATGTAGCGTGCTAATGCTCGTGAACTCAAATTGTGACAGCCTGAAGTGTTTTCGAAGGCCACCGTCTGCCATTGTTTCAACTTTCATCATCATCATCCATGATTGTAGCCGCTATTCGAAGAGGACGACTCTCCAATCACTAGAGGGAAGAATGTGGACTCCACTTCAGTATTCCAGTCGCCTTGAAGCCGGAGCGCATAGTGCAGAGTCTCACACTTCGTCTCAAGTCTCCGACTCTCCCATCACTCCAATCTTGAGTCTCCAAACTACTGCGCCGCTGCGAGTGATCATTCTCTCCCTGACAATGGAGTGATGGACACACTGAGTTCAAAATTTCAAGGAATTTCGAACTTCATCTTTTAGGGATCATCACTGGTAAACTTTCCAGTGGCATTTGCAAGGTTCAGAAATTCATAGTTCAAGCTCCGAGGTCATCCAACAACAACTTCTAAAGACCCAGGCGCCACTCCAGGTTTCAAATTTTTTATTCGTTAATTATTTTACAGTTTTACACTTGAAACTTTGAAACTTTGACTTTGTAGGAGACTAAGAGTAAAAATGTAAGTTGGTAACCTGTTTAAAATTTAATGTTTGGTTATCCTCTTTGAGTCTGCGAGTATAGGCTATTTGGTATCCAATTGTTATTTCTGTCATTATTTCTATCATTCTTGACGTGTTTAAATGTTCATAGTTTAATGAGCATAATGAATTTTATTGAAATTTTTTATAGATTTTTTAATTTCCATATTTTTTAGTCATTTAAACTTAATGTCGATTTTTATGGCGATTTTTATCTCCAAAATTTCAAGTGTTGATTTTTTGCCTAATTTCAAGGTCATCGAACTCGAACGAGGTGACTTAGATTGTAGGAGTTGTTCTTCGCATTTGCTGCTTTGTCTTGTCAATCTATGGCCTAAAGAACGATTAGTACTTGTTATCACCCGCCTTGTAGTTGCCTGTGTGAGGTGGATCCAGGATGGATGGTAGAGGGGCAAGCAACTAAGGGGTGGAACCACGATTGCCTAGACTCCCAAATGGATGGTTGTCACGCCAATCAAGGCAGCCTTTACTTTATGTTATCCTAGTCCAAGACAACAGTGGGGGAGACCCAGATCTGCTCCCAACAGGAGAGATCGGACCTAGACACCAAAAGAAGATCAGATGGGGCTTCAGGGTACTTAAGGTGCAAGGTAAATGGAAACCCTAGCTCTAGGGTTAAGGTACTAGCAACCGATGGAGATGACCACTGTCTTGGGAAACGTAACTGTGACAGGGCGAGCAAAAACAGAGTTGGGACTGCCTAGTACCAAGGGGACAATCTCAGTGAAAGATAGTTGACTTGAGTTATCAGTAGGTGTTGGCAAAAGGAATAGGAGTAAGGTCAAGTTGGGGCTAGCGCTAGCTAGGAGATTAGTGCCTTGTGTGCATTGGGCAATGGAGTCGGCAGTAAACCAATGTTTTAGAGAACCCACCTGGGAGACACCTTGATCTACAAGCCCAAATCTGAAAATCAGCAAAAAAATCAGATCTGGAAAAATCAGAATCTGATGAGGGGGGCTAGGAGGCTGAAAACCAATTTTTCAGATCTAGGGAAAACCGGAGAGAACTAGCTCAGCGTTGGGGGTGTTGTGGAATGCTCGGGACCCGATCTATCTGTCTATCTTATCAGATTTTAGAAAAACTCACTTCCGGAAAAGTCTAATTTTCAGTGAGGGCGCTAGGGCAGTTTCAGTCAATTTTTTAGATCTAGGTCAAATGGTCAAGAAAATGGACAACGTTGGGGTTGATTTAGGCTATGTGGGACCCGATCTATCCATCCATGAAGTCAAAATACAAAAAAAATCAAAACCCTAGCAGGTTAATTTTTCAGTGGGGAGTTATGCAGTTTTTTGCTTTAAAATTAGATCTAGGTCAAACTGTGAGAAATTTGACTAGCGTTTCAGTTGATTTGATGAAGGGGAGGCCCGATCTATGAAACCCAGAAATGGTTTGGCAAAAGATTGAACTATTCCCAAGTTTATTATTTTTTAGGGTTTTTAGTGCTTTAGGAGTTTTCAGAAAAAGTTGAAGAAAACCAAGGTACAATGGAATAATATCTGAAAAAGAAGAGACTTACCTGCTGGATCTTACCTGGAAATGCTTGTAGAAGTCTGTAACAGTGACGATCTTTGCTATCCCGATCAATTCTGGAAGATCCCCATGATTTCTATGGCATATGCAAGCTCCAAGCCACCAATGCGCCCCCTACCCTACATGAGCAAACGTTAACCATATCAGATTTGCTAATACAAGATAAAGAAATTGAATGCTACAAGACAGTAAAATGAAGTAATCATAGATCACAATGATACTAATGAAAACCCCCTGATCCAAGACGAAGAGAACCGAGCAAGTTAAGGTCCCCCTACAAAAACGCTCTAGCCAAAACGCCCTCCTATAGAAAAAATAATGATAGCCACGAAAAATATAGATCTCATGAGAATTTCCACAATGCTAGGAAGCTGAAGACTAGCTAATCACCATTTGAGCACATCAGATGCAAAGCAGATCCAGAAAAATTTCCACAAAAAAGTCTTTCTATTATTCAGATCCAAGAGCTAAAGAGCCCTTACAAATGAGAAGCTCTCTCCTTTAAATAGAAATGAGAGAACCTCAATCATAAACAAATCCTAACCACTTTCAAAATGAGTGGCTAAGATTAAAAGATGAAATGTTCTAATCAATGGTTGAGATGAGCTCAACATACAACACATGGATCAATATAACCATAATTTACCAAAGTGGACTAAACCACCCAAATAAAGGTAACCCACTCAACAAGAAATAAATGAAAGCACATGGTGGGTCCAAGGAGTGTTTGACTAACTCCCTTTGAGTGTCCCTGTGGCACACAATAAATAATGTAACAATTTAATTCTTTGACTTTTGTGCCTCCTTGAGGAAATCATGAGCCTCCAAAAAGCGCTCTAGAAAATAATAAAAAATGCCCAAAAAATAGGTGTGGGCCCAATCAGGAGCTGCAACTGCTGGAGAAGGTGTGGAGGACATCACTCTCATCATCATGACTCATCCCATGTCATTTCCTTGCCTCAGTAGCCCAAATCGATTTCTTCAATAGCCATTTAATCATTTTTTAGTCTGCCTTGGGAAACGTGATCCTGCCAAAATAGCCTCCTTGGGTGCCTACGTTGTCAAACTGAGCCCATTAGGCTCTCTGGGATGGGGGTACTATGGTACAAACAAGTGGCTGTAACCCCCTATGCCCCTACAACGCCCTAGGAGATCCAACTGAAACATCTCCCTGCTCAAATATATCAATCTGTGAAGAAAAGCTGTATCAGAAAGGTAGAATGAGCCTGATCACATCTGTAAGTGCCCGAAACTAGAAATAAACTGTCTCATTGGACTCAGGGAGTCCAAATCCATCTAAGGTGTATACTCATACCCCTCATAGGTCTCTATCTGACCATCAACCACATTAAATAAACAATATAACCATCTATAACTGATCAGATACCCATAATAACTCAGAATACATCCATCTGCTACAAGTGTTAAAAGGTTAAGACATGCTCTACAACTCATTCAAGTAACAATCACAACAAGTAGCATTCATTTCACTGGCGATACATCAACCAATACATATATAAGGATTTATTTATTACTACTTAGACTTAAACTTTCAAGACTATACTCACTTCATAGCTGTAGCCAATTTGCTAGTGAAGGGTGAAAGGTGAAAATGACAAGGCTAAGGCAAAGGATGACTTCCTACTCAACATCATGACACCTTCGATAAGGAAAGGGAAAACTCACTATAACCAATGTCGGATAAACAACAACGCAAGGAATGGCAGTGCCTCACAGATAGATGAGTTGTTTAGAGAGTGCTTATTCAACTTAGGCATCATGTCTACATTAAGCATGATCCAAGTTCATTAGGATCACATTTTATTCCATGGCCCTTTTGGCCTATATGACCCTTTTGGGACTTCACCAGTGCTTAAAAGCACAGCTAATCACAGCTTTCATCTGGGACATATTTTTTTTAATAAGGTCAACAATTTTTGGATATAGAACATTTTAAACCATTGCTTTTTTGGACCTTTTTTTATACTCTTCAAGGAGTATTTTAGCATTTCATTGCTCTTGCCCTTTTTACATATGTTAAGAAACACAGTTTTACAATTTTCATTTTCCATGGGCGCATATTCAATATTTCAATTCAAGTAGTACATGAGCTTTCAGTTTTAGCCAACAACATCTCAAGTGACTAGGAGGAGTTCTGCACAATGCCAAACATCAAGACAACCGACCATAATGATTTAGGCATACAATCCAACTTATCAAGGCAAGTTCTGTCACCAACTTAGAGCCAAGACACAATATAAACAGGGAGGCTTGTCCAACAAAGGTTCTAGCGGGGAAAAAGATCCTCCATGCCGTAAGTCAAGAAGTCAGACGGGTTGAAAACTAAACTGGAAGGTAATGGATGGGTGAAGACAATAAATGATGGAGCCAACACTAGCAAGCCAAAACAATGGTGGGAATGACTACCTCTATTCTCCCTAAGGAGGGCAAAACCAATGAGTATAAATCAAGAACTTCCAAGTCTAAGCAAGGACATCAATACATAGTACAAGATACAACCAAGTCCATATAATTATGACCGCCAGATCATGATACCACAAGTTAATATATGTCACAAGAATCAGTATAAGAGCAATAATAACCATAACACAATATAAAATGTTGAGTCATAACCATGCAATAAAATCCATCTGAGACACCATTTGTCCAATGAGAAAGAATTAATATAACACTGGGCATCCATGATTGCTCTAAAATAACATAAATGGCTACATCGGTCCTCAAATCTGAGTGTGCTGAGACTCAGTCCTGACATGGGAGAGTATAATAGTCCACTGATACAAAAATGATCCATCAAAACTACTCATCTCAGCATCTCATATGTAAGAGATCTGGCTGAAAAATGTACTGTGTCTGAAAAATAGAATATGGTAACCTGGCTACTATATATATGTGATAACAGTACTAATCAATAGGAGTGGATAGTGTTGCTTCATTATTCATTTAGAAGATCTATGTTTAGGATTTAGGATTTGTATGCTTATTTGTTTATGAGTATGCTCTCATTGTCTTCAGCATTAGACTTTTACTATATGATTTGACAAGTGTTATGCAAGTGTGAAGGATTTTACAGGTTCCTTGTTGGATTTTGCAAGATATCTTGCTTGTTTCTCTTGTTCTCTAACCCTTTGTAGAAACATAGACCATCTTGAAGCCATAAACAAAACTTCAATTGCCCGTTTTCAAAGAGGGTTTTCTTCGTACCTTTTTCCTTCAAAAATTTAAATTTCTCATTTGGTTACTTAGTTACTTACTTCTTTACTTTATATTTATATGCTTAAGATAAATATCTCCCTTAGATCTAGTGTATAGAAGTGTTTTATTTGGTGCTTAGATCTAAATTTTTAAGGTTGATCTCCCTTTCATCTAGATCTAGTATCAAATCTACTTTTCTTCGCAAGCATTTCAAGGATATTTTTAGGTTGCTAGTTAAAGTAGTTTGCATTGAGTATAATAAGAATATATGCAATTAGGTGTATACTGTATTGGATGCCCAAAAACAAGCCAAGATCCCAAGGAAAGCTTGCTTTCCTTGGTTAAATTTTTACATTTTTTTACATAGTTTTAACATAGAAAATTTTCCATTTTTTTTGCATTGTCCAAAGACACTTCTAAAGTGTTTTTGTGAATTTTTAAACTAATGTTGCTTGTTGGTTTTTAGCAGGTCCATCCAAAAAGAGGAGGAGGTGCTCCCCGAAAACTGACTATTGGGCTATTTGGAGCTCCCAGGAGTTTCCCCAACTTCCGTGTTCACTTTTGGATTGTTTTGTAAGCCCTTGGGTTTGTCCTGTATAAGAGACAAGTGGTATTTTTCATTAAACATTGTAACCGAGTAATAAAAAAATATCTAGAGTAGGCTCTTCCAAGCCCACTCGCCATCACCCCAGGGGGGATCCGCGTCGATTTCCCATTTTTGCATTTTTCTGCACTTTTTATTTTTTCTCATTTTTTGTTTTAGGTTAGTTTGTTTTATTTATCTACGGGATAGTATACTTGCTCTAATGCTATAAGGTCTCATCATTCCATATTTCAAAGTAATACTATTACTTACCCCACGATTTCCCGAGTGACCAGAAAGGGGAAATAGATTCGTGGTAGATTAATTAGATAACCTTTTGTTTTGTTCTTTCTTGCACTTTAATTTTAATTCCACTAGAACAAACATAAATAAAATCTACCCCTCATTGCTTTCCCTATTGAGGTTCACTTGAACTGAAAGAGACTCTTGGAGGTCAATTTTTTTCTTTTTAACAAACAATTACTCATAAAATCTTTAAAATCTTTTAGACTCCATTGTGTATGCTCTACACCGTTGCAGTTCATTCGAACAGTTGGTTGCATCAAAAGCAACGTGGGTGACTCTATTAATTAGTTTTCATGCCCCAATTAACCTCCCTCGGCGAAAATCCAATGCCTTGAATTAATTCGTTGCGATGAAAAAATCCACAAAGGAAGCGGGAACAACTGGGTAGCGACCTCGAGACACCATTAGGCTACACCCTTGTTGGTGTAGTGTTGAATACGTCTCAGAGACTCCAACCAACCCACATATTCCTTGCGGGGAGCCACATCGAATAATGTTTTTGGACATACTCCTCGTACCTTCGGGTATTTGAAGTTCCCTCTTACCCATAAGTTAGTCAACTCATCTGCACATTAAATTAAAACTGACTAAGAGCACTTGCGACACTTTTCTTTCAGCAATACGACAACACTTTTTATCTGCGGACTCCATTCGACAATGGTTCTTTATTTTTCATCTGTTTTCATGTGCTTTGATGTATCATATATTGATTTTATGCTATTGTGATTTAAGTCTTGTTGAAATATCTTCTGTTAGTATTTAATTTCATCAAACGTCTAAGTAATCTTAACCTTCACTGTAGCACTAAGCCTTAGCAATTAAATAGGGTCTACTCCTCTTGGCTTCATTAGGAGTTGGCCTAAACGGAGGAGTCAAGGACAAGGTGACAACCTTGACTCGAGACTTGCCTCCAAGGACACACCAAGTGGCTTGAATATTTCTGCTACGTTCCCCCCCAAGTGTGTGAAAGGTGGCAATAAACCCAACTCGTCAAAGCTCAGGAACCAACACCAACGGGTTCTCCTGGCCCAGAAGGATCAAGGCTTTGACAATTTTCATTGCACAACTAGCAGCAGAAACTTTCCGAAAGCTGTCTCCTCACTTGAGAAAGTGGGAGAGGTGTGACCTTGGGGGCAAGCATAGAGCTAGGTACTGTCACCTACTCCTAGCTCCTCCGTTTAGGTAACTCCTAACGAAGCCAAGGGGAGTAGTCCCTAACAAAGAGTTTTCTATGGCTCAATGTAGTTAAAGTGTTTTAAATGGTTACGGATGGGGATGAGTGTTGTTTATGAATTATTGTAGTTAAATGTGTTTATTTACTATGAGTTTGACACATAAATCGAAGCAATCCACGTTGCTGGCAAGAGATTAAAAGATAAGAAATAATTCAAGACTTCATAAATATGCATTCACAGATAGAAATTAAAAAGGGCCACAGACAATTGATCCAAATATAACAATTATGCAGATTAAAAGACCAGTGCCTTATGGAGTCAAAATACTGAAATGCGTAAGAAAATTAATAGCAAGTCTTGAAATAGAACTAGTGAATATTAGGTTGTGCAAGTGCTCTTGGTATATTTTTAAGGATTTTAAGTGATCTTGCTTATGGTGTCAACGAAGGTTCGTCAAAAGCCGGGAGAATATTCCAAGTTTAATCTGTTGAAGGCATGACGGCCTGCCCGGTATCCTAGGCTGGTATCGCGAAGATTGTCCAGCTAGCTGAGAAGCTTAGACAGTGGGGAGTTTCAGCGCCTCTACTAAGAAGAACTTAGGAAAATTCCCTACAACGTGGGTTTGTTGGTTATGGGGTTTAGATTTTATTACGTTTCTCTTGCAAGATTAGAAATCCAATGCTGTTTCTGGGTACTCCGATTTTGAAGTCGGTCAGATCCTACTCCGGCAAGGAGAAAACGAAGTTAATCAATTATGGGGGTGTGCATTGAAAATTTTATTAAGTTAATTAATTAAGACTCTCCGACAGAGAGCGCTCTTGACTTTGTCTTATGACAAAGGTTCAAGAGACTTATCTAATCTAAATGCCTAATGCAAGGATGTGCAAATTCTAACTATGCTCTCCGATAGAGAGTGCTCTTGACTTGTGTTACTGCAAGTTCAAGAGACTTAATTAATTTGTTAAAATTAAAAGAAACACAAAGATCTAAACTACCCAAGAGTCTCTTTCAGGCTTTTTATGGCCCTAATCGGGAAAGCAAGGGGGTAAGTAAAACAGTAAAGAAACTATGCATTAGCTAAGTAACAATCAAAGAAACATTTTTACTTCACTTTTCATGAATGATAAACTAATCATCAAATAAACTATCTGACTTTAATGAAAAGATAAATTTCTAAAGATTATGAACTATTCTATCCTACTTTTAGCAAAACATGAATCAAATCATGAAAATGGGGAGATGATACAAGCTTCCCCCAAATGGGGGAAGAGGGGTGTGGGAGCCGTAATCCCACTTGCTCTTTATTAATTTGTTACAATGCTTTCTTTTTGCTGCCTTTTTTGCTTCTTTTCTTTAATCCTTAAAGGTCTTTGGGGCAATCTATAAAAGGGGAAAAGAAGAAGAGGGAATTTATGGTTTTTTAGGGCTTGATTCTTCAGAATTTCGCCAGCAATTCCGCTGTACCTGTCACAAAAAAGAAAAATCAGCAAGCATGTATTGTTTAAAATATGATAGGAAAGACAATGCAAAAAAAAAAATTGAAAAATTTTGGAAAATTTTTTATACTTAGAATTTTTTTCGAAATTTTACATGCAAAGCATAAAACTTTTCCCTAGATCTAAAGAAGTAAACTAGATCTAACAAAGGCCCTAAAAATAGATCTGAAATAATAAAGATTTGAAACTTGGATCTATTTTATGAGCAAGTACAAAAATTAAAGAAGAAGGGTAGAGAAAGAAGAGTTTCTTGTGGATGGAACACAAGAGATGGAAGAAGACTCCGGCTTTCTTTCGAATGGGAAGAGACCGATCTTGTAGGCCCTACAATCACAATATGTTAAAAGGTAGGTTGCTTGAAGCTTGGGCTTGATGTAGCTGAACTCACACCCTTCTTCAACCTATGACCTGCTAATACCAAAACTCAGAACAAGTGAGATCATATTTATATAAAAAGTATGCAAAGGAAATTCAATCGAGATCAATACTACATATAACTAACTACTCATATTCATCAAGATTAGAACCTACTTTGCATAAATAACTGAATTGAAACTACAAACAGCTATTCTACCGTGCCAATAGTGGCCCTCTTGAGCTTAACACATAAATAGATCTCATTCAAGTAAAAAGAGTAAAGGGTTTAGGAGCAGTATCACTTCAACCATAGAACATTCACCACATGCGAAGAGAGATGGACCTCCAAAGTCGAAAATCTTATTAATCAGATGTAAGCAAGGCTTAATACAATTTTTGCAGAGTAACTCTAACACAAAAGTTCCATGCGAATAGAGCTAAAGGAGCCTTTATTTATACAATGAGAGAAGACCCAAAACCCTAAAACCAAAAAACCTGACCTAACCGACTTGGCAGCTAACTGAGAGCCCAGACCTGAAGATGAAGAGTTAAGAGTGAGGGGAGGCCTCCACCTAGGCAAGGTGCCCCCACTCCAACCCTAAACACTAAAAACAAGCCACTGAGGAAGCCACACATGTGAAGACGCCCTCTTGAGGAGAGAGGGGCGTGAGCTTGATGATGAGGGCGTGAGCATTGAAGAGGAACCACCTGCTAGGTATGGGGAAGCCATATGCTAGGTATGGAGGAGCCACTACCCAGTAATCATCAGTGCAAGAGCCAGTTCCACCTCAATCAAAACATTAATCCAATGGGTGCTCTCCACCTCCAAATTTGCTAAGTAAAGGTATCATGAATACTCATTGAATGCTGACTGAAGCTACCTCCTGTTAACTCCAATCATCATAAATGCCCATTTCCATGTCATTTTGCATTTCATTTCGCCGAATTTGGATTAATTTGGAGAGATTTGGATTTTCTCCAAAATAATCATTTTTTATTAATTAATCAATATTTTCCCCAAAACCAACTTTTTTGAGAAAATATGCATTATGTGGCCGAATGATGATCTGAAAGTTGTGGATCTGACTGGATGGATGATCAAGAATGATTTTTGGCTTAAGGTTAGAGCCTTCAATCACTGAATTTGGGTGTCGGATGACTAACTTATTACAAATTGAATTTTTCCATTTAAATTATGGAAAAATTTAATTAAAAACTTAGGAAAAATTAAAAAATAATTTTTTAACGCGTCCGGTAAAAATTTTTCTTTGAGGGTCCTAGTGACTTAGGACATGACCATGCCCTATTCTAATAATACCTAGTAGGTTTATATACACTCAGTTGGGCTCTAATAACCCCCTAAGGCCCAGAATTCAAAATCGGGCATTCCAGCTTTGGAGGAAGCGAGAGAAAACCTCGTCAATTATACTCAGCTATAGGCAAAGCATAATTGTCAAGGGAAAAAAACTCCCTGGAATACTTTAGTTGAAATTCTACGTCTTAGGAGACCGAACCACTCAAAACAACCTACTAGCACATTTTATTACAAACCCCGCGGGCCATGGTCATAATTATTCAAAACAAAAACTGACTAGCCAAAACTGGCTAGGCACAAAGGCGGATCATTTGATACACTGGAAACAAACATTTATCATGTTTGTAAAATGGCGTCTCCTCAGCTAATCCAACTAAGTGCAAAATTAGTGGATAACAGAGTCGAGACATAAAACAACATGTGATCCATCATGCATAAAGGTCAAAATGGGGAAAATATATTCAATCTCACAAATCTCAAACAGTCTAATTCATTGGATAAATTTACAATGGATGACACTGGATGGATGGGAGCAGGTGATAAAAGGAACCAACCTAGCACTAAGGTTTACTATTTGTACAAGCACGGCATGAACAACAATCTTTTCATCAGGTCCCTTGATTATTCATAACACAGGTTAGAGCAATAGTAAATATAAACATAGGTCACCATAATCATCCTAACATGATAAGCAGAGGTGTTTGATATACATCATAGAGTAAAAATCAAACCAAGGAAGTGTATACCTGATCTCACCAAATATACCTATCTCCAAAGCCCCTCTATAACTGTGTATACCAACTCTGATTTGTTGCTCCACTCCATAGTGTTGAACTTTGTGCAATTTCAGAAGCTATTCTTATTGACCTCCTGTTGCCCACCTATTTCGACTAGGTGGCAACTCCATGTACAGGAAGATGTACATAATTGTACAAGTTGTACCTTGGAAAATCTGAGGATTTTTCACTCCTGCAGGGCTATTGCCCCTTTGTAAAACGAAATGTCCGCTCCCCTGCGTGGGAAAATTAATGTAATTTTGTATGCTAGTGTGGGTCATATGGTACGGATGCCACACCATGGAACTGGTTATTAGGGAAGTCCTCTCATCGAGTGTTTTTCCCTTTCCAATTGATCTTGTTGCGTAAACGAGTTTAATCGGTTTGGTTTTCACTCAAAATCCTCCAAAGTGGTGACGGGCGTTCTAACAGTCAAGTCCATGGCGTGGCTAAGGGTTCAAAATGTTATTCGTGACCATGCTAGACACTTGTATAGAGTCTTGCGAAGTTTCGTTGTATTGTTGTATTTTATTTTATTTATTGTCTGGTTAATTAATTTCACCCCTTGGTGATTAATTAACTCAGTTTTTGATGTAATAATGTAATTGCTCAAGCATGGCATTTTGTAATAGGGGCTATGAATGCAAAGTTAATTGCTATGAGACCCCCTAAGCCACTGCTTCGAGTCCCATGTCATTCTGATGAGTGGTTGAGGAGATGGACTTTTTTTTGTCTAAGCAAGGTCTATTTTTCCTAGGGAATTAATTAATTTCCCTAAGTCAAAATTCACATTTTTTGATTTTGAAGTAAAAAATCAAGAAATGCCATGGTAAGTTAGTTTGGGGATTCCTAAGCCTAGGAAAACTTATTCCAAAGTTTTTCACCCCTCCATGGCCTAGATATTAATTTTTCAAGTTATTTTTAATTTTTCCTAAGTCAATTCTAGGAAAATTTAAAAATTTGAAATTTTTTTAATCTAAGGTGAAATTTATTTAAGCCTAAGTCTAAAGGCTAGATAAAATTATGGAGCTAATGGCTAAAGTTAAAGCCAAGTCCAAGATAAAACCTTCACATTAAACGGCAAGCCCTAAGTTTAATGGGGGCGCTAATGTAAAACCTCCACCATAAATAGTGAGGCGCTCATGCTACAAGATAAAGGCCCACGCTAAAATGAAGGTAGGGCTCTACCAAAATATGGAAGGGTGCTACCATAACTTGGAGACTCCACCAAGATAGTGGAGGCGCTAAAGTAGAAGGGACCCACGATATAATGAAGGGACCCACGGCCATTTTGGTAGAGGCGTTACCATCTAATGGAGAAACGTCACTAAAGGAGGTCGCTAAAGTTTAAATGAAGGCGCTAACACATGAAAGGGCCCACGCCAAAGTTAGAGGTGGCGCTAACATGGAAGTGGCCCCACGCTAGTTTGGAGGAAAGCGCTATATTTTATGGGCCCATTTTTTATTTGGAGGGGGCGCCTCATATAGAGGACGCTAGTTAAATAAAAGAGGAGCGCTAGCTCACTATAGAGGGGGCGCTACATTGTTTAGAGGACGCCCCATATTTGGAGATGGGCACTAGCTCCTTTAGCCCACGTTTTACACTATTTTGGAGGACGCCAGACTTGGAGGATTCCGCTGTATTTAGAGGAGGGCGCCCACCTTGGGGCCCATGATTTTTCCATTTACATAAAAGCTAATCTAATGGTGGAAATTTAGTCTATGACCTAGATCCAAAGGTTAATGCGGTTAAGACATGGATTAAGCCTTTTTAGCCATTGATTAAAAATTAATTCAAGGGTGTGGATTAATTGAGAGGAATAGAAAGCCAAATACCTAGATCTAGTGGGGGAGATTAAACCCTAGATCTAGATCTAATCTCAGCCATTTATCTTCAAGAGATTGGGGATTGCCTCAACTATTTAATGAGGGTCTCACTCCCTCATTAAACATGATCATTCATGCTATTGTTATGCTGCCGGAATTTCTTGCTCTCATTCTTGCTACCATTGTATTGAAGATTTGCCCAAGTTGGGCCATTGAATAAAAAT
>LPNX010386405.1:0-131143 GCA_001517045.1 Pseudotsuga menziesii
TTTGCCTAGTTTCCAATATTCCACTCTATGCAAGTTGTCTTCCACATGTCCTAGAAGTCAAACTTGCTAAAATTGAGTCATGGAGTGCTTGGAAAACCTCCTGGAAACCATATTTAGTAGTTCTACTTTATTCCATATCTTCCCTAGCACATATCTGCTTTTTCTGCTAAGTTGCCCGCTTTATTGATATTTAAGGAAAAAGGGAAAGTAAGACTAGGTGTAGTTGACTTGTTTTTTTCCCTCATCATCCTCCATTCCTTTCTCCTAAAAAAATCATGTATAAGTTGTCTTCCTATCACTTATTAGCTTTCCCATTTGAATTTTCCAATTCGTGAGTCTCTAGGTAGATTTGGAAACTACTTTATGCACCTATGGGGGATTTGATTAGATTTAGTAAGCCTGCTTTTTGAATATTTCGAATGGAATCATTATGCATTCAAATCTCTCATGTAATTATAAATTTCAGCAGCCTATGAATTCATAAGGCTAGCTATTGTACACTTATTCAATACATATTAGTGTTATGTTCCAATTTCAGTCTCCTTTGTGTGTAAATTTTCATGTTTGATTAGCAATTTTGTGAGTGCAATTGTTCTATCACCTGGGTTAAATTTCCACATGGTATCAGAGCCTTTGTAGATCAATTTATCTCCTTCCATATTGCTATTGCAGGTTCAACATCTTTACTAGGAGCTATTCTGCTGATTGAAAGGACACTTTCTGAGCTATGGATCAATCTCATAAGATCATCTTGACTCCATTTAATTTCTTTGAATGGAAAGTAGAGATGGAGATACTGTTGAGAACGAAAGGTCTCTATAGGGTGACTATGGAAACTAAATTAGAGCCCAATGCAACTGCAGAGAAAATTAAATGGCACAATAGGAGGGATGAGGCCTATGGTCTCTTGTGTCTGAGGATATCTAGAGACCTCCTCTTCCATCTTGATGGATTGAAATCACCTAATGAAGTGTGGGAGAAGCTTGTAGAGATTTTTGGTAAGACATATGAGATGAGAGGACATCAAATCGAGAATGAATTGATCTCTTTGAGTCCCAATAGCTTCGAATCCCTGTAACTCTATTTTTTTTAAGTTTAAATCCCTTGTTTTGCAGCTAAAACAGTGTTGAATTGAAAAGGAGGAGCAACTAGTTTTTCCCATACTCTCGAAGCTTAGCCATGACTATTATGTGTTTGTTTTGACCTTCCATGCCACCAAGTTGACAGCTCAAGCCTGGAAAATGCCTAAGCTTGCAGAGTTCATGGAATCCCTCACACAAGAACAAGATAAACTGGTGATGATGGGCACCATCAAACCTTCCAAATACAAAGATATGGTTGCTAGAGATTCGAGGGTGGATTCAAAATGCAAGAAGAAAGCTAAGAAGCCACCTGAGCGGAAGAGAGACAAGAACAAGTCTCAGGAGGAGCCCTAAGGTTCCAAGAAGAACAAAGGTGAAATGAGCAAGTGCACATACTACAGTAAGGGCTATCATCCTGAAAGCTCCTGCATGAAGAAGAAAATTGACATGCTGACCCAACTCCTGGAGAAGAATAACATCTCCCTTCCTGATAGCTCAAAGAATAGGGAAGGAGGATCAAATTCAGAGGACAGAGAGATAGTACATGCATTGGTTGCTGGCACATCAAGCTCACCTAGCTTCATCATAGACTTTGGAGCTTCAAGACATATGGTTTTACCAAGGAGGCATTCTCCTCTCTTGACATGTCGAAAGGCCCACCAATAGTGCTGGGAGATGACTCTCTGACTGACAGTTTTTGGAAAGGAAGGATTGATCTTGACCATGGTAATTCAGCAATGTGTTGTATGTTCTAGGTCTTGCCTCTAACCTCTTGTTAGTGTATCAGATGACCCACACAAGGCCTCCAAAGAAGGTTATGTTCTCCCGTGGTGATGTTGAGATCATAGAGATATCGAGTGGTAAAGTCATTGCAAAAGGAGTTGTAGATCACACTTCAAAGGTATACATGTTTTCACATTTTCTACCCTACTCAAACCCCTCTGCTCTTCTGATTCATGCCAATGAGGCAAGAAAGCTTTGGCATGAAATATTTGGTCATCTTAAATATAAGTATCTTTCTGATCTAAGTGAAAAATAAAGGGTCATAGGGTTACCAAAGATTAAGGTTTCCAAGGGAGTTTGTCAAGGTTGTATCTTGAGAAAACACCTAGAGCATAAATTTGAGAGAGCTACTCATGAGAGAACCTATACACCTCTTGAGTTGATCTACAGTGATGTTGCTGGTCCATTTTCTCATATGTCAATGAGTCAGGAAAAATATGCATTGACCTTCATAGATGAATTTTCCAGATACTGTTGGGTTTACTCCCTGAAGCATAAGTCTGAAGTTTTTGTCCTTTTCAAAGTCTTTAAGGCTTTGGTTGAAAACCAGTATGGGAGGAAACTCAAGATCCTCATATCTGACAATGGTGGTGAGTATGTAAAGTTTGAGTTCATTCAATATTGTAAATATGCAGGTATTCAGATGCAACATTCAATCCCTTACACACCACAGCAAAATGGTGTTGCTGAGAGAAAGAACACATCACTGAAGGAGATGGCAACCTGTATGATGGAGGCTAAGACTTTTCCACCAAAGTTTTGGGCCGAGGATATAAAATATGCATCCTATATCTAGAATAGGGTGCCTGATAAATAGCTTGATGGTATGACTCCTTTCGAAGCATGGAGTGGGCACAAGCCAGATGTGACCCATTTCAGGATTTTTGGCTCAAGGGCTTGGTCTAGAATTCCAACAGAAAAGAGGAAGGCTTTGCATCCCAAAATACAAGAGTGTCTATTTGTTGGGTACTCTTAAGATTCAAAAGGGTACAAGTTGATCAATTTGAGCACAAACAAATCCTTCATTGAAAGGAGTGTTCAGTTCCAAGAAGAGCCTTTAGCAGCCATTGAAGTTGGATAGTCTTCTTCACCACCAGAACCATTGAATGTAAGTGAAGAGACACATGAGTTTTCTGATTCTGATATGTCTGATAATGATGATTTAATTGCAGATCCTGATAGTCCTACAATACCAAAATGGGAAGCAAAGACTATTCATGCAGCTGGGGAACTAGCTGGAAATCTTAGTGATCCTAGGAGGACTATATCTCAATTTGAGAGTGTCCTGTGTATGAAAGAACCTTTGTTTGCAGAGAAGTGCTATCTGATGGTTGAATTAGACCCATAGACATATGAATATGCAGCACATGATCCAATATGGAAAACAACCATGAAAGAAGAATTCATCTCACTCTAGAAGAACAACACTTAGGAACTGGATGATCTTTCCCCAGGGAGGAAGCTAGTTCAATGTAAGTGGGTTTTCAAAACTAAGTTTTCTTCTAATGGTTCAGATTTGAAATATAAGGAAAAATTGGTAGCCAAGTTCTACTCACAGGTACATGGTATTGACTACAATGAGACCTTCGCAACAGTGGCAAAGATGGACTCCATCAGGCTAGCCTTAGCCATTGCAGCTTCGAAGCAGTGAGAGGTACATGACATGGATGTGAAGTGTGCTTTCCTGAATGGATATCTTACTGAAGAGATTTACATGCAGAAGCCTCAAAGTTTTTTTACTAATCCATCTTTTGTGTGCAGGTTAAAGAAATCATTGTATGGGATTGGTATGCCAAGATTGATATCTTTCTGCTGTCATTGAGTTTTGTTCCATGCAAGTCTGATCCTAATGTTTATTTGAAGCTAATTCATGGTTATTTGATGATTATTGTCTTGTATGTGATGACCTTTTGATTATAGGAAGTTCAAAGAAAGAAATTTCCTCCTTGAAGGATGCAATGAACCATGCATTTTCTATGACTGATTTGGGGTTGTTGAGCCAATTCTTGGGTCTAGAAATTTCCCAATCCCAACATGGAATAAAGGTAAATCAGTCCAAGTATGCTTCAAATTTGATGAACAAGTTCAATATGAAAGATTGCAAGCTAGCAAGACTCCCTTCCTTTCAGGAGTTAAGCTTGAAGAAGCAAGTTCTTCTCCTATGGTAAATAGTACACTGTATAGGAAATTGATTGGGTGTTTGATGTACCTTACACACACTCAACCTGATATTTCTTATGCAGTAAGTTTGGCTTCAAGATACATGGATCAGCCTCATGAGATCCATTGGAGAGCACCCAAAAGGATGCTTAACTTTGTTCAGGGAACAAGAACTCATGGGATCTTCTACAAAGCTAAATTTGATCTTGATTTGATTGGGTTTACTGACAGTGATTGGGTAGGTGACAACACAGATAGAAAGTAAACATCAGGATATGTGTTCATTCTTGCTGAAGGAACAATCAGCTGGTCAATCAAGAAATAGAGTGCCATTGCGCTCTCATCTACAGAAGTAGAGTACAAAGGAGTTGTAAATGCAGTAACTCAATGTTTATGGTTGCAGGGGATACTTGGTGAGTGTGGCTTCGAATCAGAGTTTTCAACCATTATCTATTGTGATAATCATAACACAATTATAATCTACAATGATCCAATTTAGAAACATAGAACCAAACACATTGAGATCCATATGCACTACATCAGACAACTTGTGCATGATGGCACCATTCACCTACTCTTCTGTGCATCTTCAGAACAAGTAGCAGACATCTTCACCAAAGTTTTTTGTGAGAAGACATTCAGCAATCTCAAATAAATGCTGGGGATTTTTGATCATGCTGTGAAGCATGATTGATGGCAAGATTTTCAAATTTTGTTTTACTGTCCATGTTTAAGGGAGGATTTTCCCACTGGGTTTTTGCTTCTTTCCTTGGTTAAATGGACATGCAGTATGTAAAGGGTGACTAAGCCTTGTTTCTAGGCCCTATAATTTTTTAATATTTACTCATAAAGTCAGGATTAAGGGGGGGTGTTAGAATAATCAACCCATAGTTAGCTACTGTAGACATTAATTAATCCATTTTTGTCTTATTTGCCTAGTTTCCAATATTCCACTCTAGGCAAGTTGTCTTCCACATGTCCTAGAAGTCAACCTTGATAAAAATGAGTCATGGAGCGCTTGGGAAACCTCCTAGAAACCATATTTAGTAGTTCTACTTTATTCTGGATTCTCCCTAGCGCATATCTGATTTTTCTGCTAAGTTTCCTACTTTATTGATATTTAAGACAAAAGGGAAAGTAAGAATAGGTGTAGTTGACTTATTTTTTTCCCCCATCATCCTCCATTATTTTCTCCTAATAAGAGCATGCATGATTTGTCTTTCCATCGCTTATTAGCTTTCCCATTTGACTTTGCCAATTCGTGAGCCTCTAGGTAGATTTGGAAACTGCTTTATGCACCTATGGGGGATTTGACTAGATTTAGTAAGCCTGATTTTTTACTATTTCGAATGAGATCCTTATGCATTTGAATCTCTCATGTAATTATATATTGTAGCATCCTATGACTTCATAAGGCTGGCTATTGTACACTTATTCAATACAGATTAGTGTTATGCTCAAATTTCAGTCTCCTTTGTGTGGAAATTTGCATGTTTGATTAACAATTTTATGAGTGCAATTGTTCTATCACCTTGGTTCAATTTCCACAGTATCAACCAAGAGAATATATTTTTATCATTTGAGAATTTATCATTTGTGAATTGAGAGAGCTAGTGGATGACTAGTTTCTTGCCTTAGCAAATTTCGAGGGTGAAAGATTCCCATCCAAGTAGGTGTTTGGATAGGAAACTATGGTATTTCATGGAGATTTGATGGAGATTTTATTTTCAGGTGTAAAATATAGGGCATATCATGTTTCCTTCTAGTGCAACACCTTCTCTCAACCATTTCCAATTTTTATTGCATATTCTTTCTCATGGAGGGATTGCTCTTTGGGTGAGCTATTGTACTCTTTGGGAGAGATTATATTGATCCATTTCTCATTGTAATAATTTAATATTGTATTTAATTCATTCTCATAAAGTATCAAGTCTAAATATAAAAGGGTTGTATGTAAAAGTGACTATTAATGAGCAAACAATGACCATTTCCCCACTATATTGATGTATGCCATGGTAATGTTGATTATTTCGAATGGAAGAATGTATCTCTGATCTATTTATGATTAATGGAATTTAATTTATGATTATTACAAGTTTCATTTTTAGCACTTAATAATTTGAGGTTATTTTACTCAGTTTAATTGCATTTGGAGAAGATTTGGTGCCATTTCCCCAAGGGCCGAATTAATTATTTTGTAGCAGTTTGGGAGAGGGTCATAAAAACTTGTATAAACTGAATAATTATGCATATGAGACCTTAAAATTTTCCCTTAAAAATATTTTTCCTCTTTTCATAAATTCAAGTGGGTTTGGGAGCATTTGAGAATCCATTTCCAGCATTTACACGGGGGGGATTGGAACCCCAATTTGCTAGTAAAGACTCCTACTTTGACCAAAATATTAAACAAGTTTCCAGAAGTAATTGGAGGGTAATAAATCATCCCTACAAATAATATTCAAGTATTGATATCATTCATACACCTTATCAGAATATTTGGGAGCATTTGGGTCAATTTGGAGACATAGACATAAAAACTACTCAAAGGTCGAAATAGGAGAAAAGGTGGAAAATTGGTCATTTTAATAAAATTTCAAAAAAGGGAAATTAAAAGTGGTATAAAAGCATGTTATTGGAACCTAATGGTATTAAATAGGAGTCAAATCAATAATCCGCCACCCATAGAACCTGAAGTTGAAGGTGTTTTTGTTGAAATAGAAGAAGAAGAGGTACATCGTGTTGAAACTATGACTGACGAGGGGAAGGGACACATTGACCATGATAAGGAGGACTATATTAAAATCATGAAACATATATTTGATGAAATAACCAATAACATGACCCAGAAGTTTATGAAATGATTTGAATTGTTTGCTAGCAAATTTGGAAGCGAAGGATTAATAAGAGATAATAGTAGTTCACAATCAGAAGAGAAGAAGACAATGGGCGAGCATATTTTCTCGAGAACAGGACCCCATAATAGACCCCATGAATTTCAGAGCACAAAAAGGACTACTGCAGCTAAATTTATTATACCCAAACAAGAGTCTAAAATTCGACTTGAACTTGTTATAATGGAAAAAGAATGGGATAAATTGGATGAAGATTGTAAGAAAAGTATACCATTTAATCAGTACTTTATTTCTGCAAACAAACTCATAAAGAAGGAAGATAATAGGTCTCTATACAAAAACAAAGAATTAAATTTTTCCATTGTTAAAGTTCCACTCCCTACTTTTGATGGTTCCTCTCAAAGTTTTGCAAACACTTGCGTGCAAAAATTAGATGTGTATTTTCAATTGAATCCGATGGTGGATTGAAGATGCCTTTAAAATGGCCATTTTGCACTTGGAAGGAAATGGAAATGAATGGTGGTTCCATGGAATCAAAAATTTGGGTCATGATCAGGTTAAAAAATATGGATAATTTATTGATAGTGTAGTAGAGATATTTGAGCAAAAAGATCCGGAATTGCCTTTCAAAGAACTAGCCCAATTGAAGCAAGTCGGGAACCCTACTAATTATATGATGGACTTTCAAAAATCAAGGTGGATGATGTGTCTATGGGAAGTTAGTATTGATTTTCAATGAATTCTTGGATGAACCCTTAAAAGTTTTGGTCAAATCCCACAAGCCCACTACATTAAAAGATGCAATGAGCTTGACTAGAGATCTCCAAAATGTGCTTCCTATAACAAGATTTCTTCCCAAGCCTAACTTCAAATTTGAAAAGAAGCCTTGGAAAAGAGATGCACCTGATAAGAAGAATTTTCAAAGAGATTCAATTGAAAAGAATAAGAAAGAAGGACTAAACAGGGATGAATTTCGAAGAAAACAATTGTGCTTCACATGCTTTCAACCATGGACATCGAGGCATAAATGCACTAAAGGAAAAGATCAATACATAGAAGTATTTCCTAGTAACAATGAGTATGAAGGGGGTATGGATGAAGAAGGACAAAATTCATATCAAGAGGAGGCATATGAGACAATATCTGAAGAAGAAATATTAGAAGAAAATCAGTCTTCACTGCACAAAGCAACAATGGCAGTACTTTCAACAGTGCCTCGCTATCACACTATTTGATGCAAGGGTGTGGTACTAGGACAAAGAGATTCATTTTTGGTAGATGGAGGAGCCACACATAAATTCATTGATGCATATATGGTTGAGAAAAGGAATCTACCTATTGAACCATTCGATGGCTTCACTATTGTCATTCCTGGTCACAACACAATGCAGTGCAAAAAATGGGTTCCAAAGCTGCAAGTCACCGTAGGTAACTATACTTTTGTTGATCATTTTTATGTGGTTGATGTCACTGATACTAATGTGGTTTTGGGAGTGAAATGGATGTATTCTATAGGGGAGAAT
This sequence comes from Pseudotsuga menziesii, assembly GCA_001517045.1. NCBI lineage: Eukaryota > Viridiplantae > Streptophyta > Pinopsida > Pinales > Pinaceae > Pseudotsuga > Pseudotsuga menziesii. The sequence continues at coordinate 8,401 of LPNX010386405.1, forward strand.
ACAGTAAATTATCAAATTCCTAAAATGAAATTTCAAGATTTGAAAGGTGTACTAAGGGTTGTGAGAGGGCAGCACACTTACCCAAATCAAGTAGTGACTTGCAATAGTATGCAATATATATTGAGGCATGGGGAAATATAATGGGTTTTTGAATGTCATATCACATATCCCAAGCCAGAAATAAAGGTTTTTGAACACCCAAAGGATATAGAGAAACTATTGAAAAATTATGAAAAAGTTTTTAGAGATCTTCCACATGGTAGACCACCTGATAGGGGGGTTGAGCACAACATTGTTTTGGAGGAGGGTACTTCACCCATTCAGATAAAACCTTATAGACATCCTAATATATTCATAGACGAGATTTAGAAGGCCATCCAAGAATTTTTAGAGTTGGGATTCATTAGACCAAGATCTATCCCTTATGCTTCTTCAGTAGTGTTGGTAAAGAAAAATGATGGAACCTTGAGGATGTCTATAGATTTTAGATCTTTGAAAAAGAATACCATCAAGAATAGGTATCCTATTCCTAGGATTTATGAGCTCATGGATGAGCTATTTGGAGCCAAATATTTCTCCAAAATTAACCTTAGATCAGGTTATCACCAAATTCGAATGAAGGAAGAAGATGTGCAAGAGACTACTTTTCGATGTCATTATGGTCACTTTGAGTTTCTTGTTATGCGATTTGAATTAACCAATGCTCTAGCCACATTTTAAGACTGCATGAATAGAATATTTTTCAAGCATAGTAGAAGGTTTTTTTTGGTCTTCTTTGATTATATTCTCATTTACATTAAAACTTGGGAAGAGAACTTGCAACATCTAGAGATTGTGTTGAAAATTTTCCAAGAACAGTCCTTGTTTTCTAAGATGTCTAAATGTGAATTTTGGATGAAGGAAATGTTGTATATTGGGAAAATTATTGGGCAAAAAGGAGTGAAATTGCACATTGAAAAAATCAGGGCTATCTTAGGATGGTCATCACCAAAAAACATCACTGAATTAAGAGGCTTCATTGGAATATGCACCTTTTATAGAAAGTTTGTGAAAGGGTTCTCCAAGTTGACTTCTCCACTCATTGATTTGAATAATAAGGATTCTTTAAAGTGGGATGAAGAGGCTGAAAATCCCTTCCAATAAATGAAATAGGTAATGAATAGTTTTCCCATACTTGCATTACTTGATTTTTCTAAGCCTTTTGTTGTTGAATGTGATGCTTCGGGTTGAGGAATAGGGGTTGTCTTAAAGCAAGGCCAACACCCTATAGCCTTTGAGAGAATAAATTTAGAGCCTCATGAAAAAATTTAATCCATATATGGCAAATAAATGTTGGCCATCATGCATGCATTGGCCAAGTTTCGACAATATTTGGTAGGAAATAAGTTTGTGGTGAAAGCTAACCACAATAGTCTAAGGCACTTCCTCACCCAAAATGATCTAAATGAAAGGAAAAAAAAAGTGGGTAATAAATATTAAAGCTTATGTTTTTTATATTGAATATGTTAAAAGGAAGAATAACATTGTAGTAGATGCATTATCTCGAATACCTTCTTTTTCTCTCATGGACATTGCTAAAGATTGGAAAACCATGTTACTAGTTGAATATGCCAAAGATAAATTTGCTTGTGATGTGTTATATGGAATAAAGGGGGATTATAAATATAGGATTTTGAATTGGATGATATATTATAAGGGAAGAATTTATTTCGTTCAATATTCAAAGCTCAAGTACAAAATTTTGCAAGAAGCACATGATTCCCCACTAGCTGGCCATCTGGGGATCTTCAAAACGTATAGGAAATTGAGGAAAATATTATTTTGGAATGGGATGAAGGAAGATGTTAATAAATATGTGAATGAATGTAAGGTATTTCAGAAAAAAAAATAAGAACTTGCATACCCATCTGGTTTATTGCAACCATTTCCCATTTCAGAGCAAAAATGGGACAATATCTCAATGGATTTCATCACCGGTTTGCCCAAGTATTTGGGTAAGGATTGCATGTATGTGGTACTGGATAGATTGAAATTTTTTGCTCATTTATATGCTTTTATATCATATTTTAGTGCTGCACAAGTGGGTGGTATTTTTTTCAAATAAATATTCAGATTGCAAGGGCTCCCCAAGAACATTGTAAGTGATAGAGATAGTAGATTCATGGATGCTTTTTGGAAAGAAAGTTTTAGATTGGTGGGAACTCAGTTGACTCCAAGTACAAGCTATCATACTCAAACTGATGGAAAAATAGAGAGGGTGAATCAATGGTTGGAAGGGTACCTACAAAACTATCTGGGAGAACAACAAAAAGCATGGGCAAAATGGTTACACTTGGGTGCGTTTTGCTACAACACCACTTTTCATATGTCAATAGGGATGTCTCATTTCAAATAATTATATGGTTATGATGAAATTACCTTTTTTGAGATGATATTTGGTGATAGTAGAGCTCCAAAAGCTAAATATTGGGTGGAAGAGAGCCATGAAAGTTTAAAGCTTTTGAAAGGCAACTTGCAGGTTGCCCAAAATCAACAAAAACAATATGCAGATAGACATAGAGAAGAAAGGAAATTTTGGGTTAATGATTTATTATATTTTAGGTTTCATCCATACAAACAAACATCTCTCAAAAATAATGGGGAAGAAAACATAAAACCAAGATACTATGTCCCATTCAATGTAGTTCGGAAGATTGGGGAAGTAGCATATGAATTGGAACTTATGTAAGGGAGTAAAATAAATAATGTATTTTATTTTTCTTGTCTCAAAAAATATATTGTTAAGTAAATTGTCACTTCAGAAATACTTCCTCCTTTGGATGACGAATTTCAGCTCACACTTGTTCCGAAAAATATTTTGAAGACAAGGGAGAGGAGATTGAGAAGCAGAACTATCAAAGAATACTTAGTACAATAGAAGGCTATGCCAAGTGAAGATGCCACATGGGAAGAGAAGAATATTTTACAATATCCAAATCTGAAATTGCTTGAGGACAACAAATCTTGGTTTGGGAGGACTGTAATGTCCCCATTCAAATAATTGCATAGTAGGATAATTCCATCAATCCTACTAGTTCCCTAGGTTGGATGGATACATTTGGAATTTTAATAAGGGAGATAATAAATGATGTCTGGATATTAGAATGGAATAATATTTAATAATGGATCTTATTAAATAAATACACGAGAAAATTGACATGGTAATGGAGCATCGAGACAGATGGAGATTATGGGGCCCACACAAGAAAGAATTTATGTGCCACATGGCATCCTCCTCTTGACATTTCAAATCCATGGGAAGCCTAATGTTCTTGAATTTGGAAGGAAATGTAACTTAAATGGGAGAGGAAGAGTCAAATGGGAGCTTGTTGGACACTTGGGATAGATTCCCTAACATCTATGACACCAATGATGAAGATGCTATGAAATTTATGACATATTGCAGACCTGAAGGATGACATCTGGCCATTTTGACATGTCAGGTAAAAATATGGCATCCAAGAAGGTGGTCATGTGAGTTGGGGAAGCTCAATGGGTTCCCACTTGAATTGGGCGAAGATGGAAGGCTAGGAAAGGGAGGACACATGGTGAATCTTGAGCACACATGCTAATTTGAATTGGATTGAGTTTGTGGATGGATTGGTAGCCTTATAAGGATAAAGATGTTTATAAAATATAGGTATCAACCAAGAGAATAGATTTTTATCATTTTGAAAATTTTCATTTGTGAATTGAGAGAGCTAGTGGATGACTAATTTCTTGCCTTAGCCAATTTCGAGGGTGAAAGATTCCTATCCAAGTTGGTGTTTGGAGAGGCCACTCTGATCTTTCATGGAGATTTAATGAAGTTTGTATTTGTAGATGTAAGCTATAAGGCATCTCGTGGTTCCTTCTATTGCAACACTTTCTCTCAACCATTTCCAGTTTTTAATGCATATTCTTGCTCATAAAGGGATTGTGCTTTGGGTGAGCTATTGTACTCTTTGGGGGAGATTATCCTGATCCATTACTGATTGTAATAGGTTAATATGATATTTTATTCATTATCATAAATTATGAGGTCGGAATATCAAATGTTTGTATGTAAAAGTGACTATTAATGAGCAAACAATGACCATTTCCCCACTATATTGATGTATGACATGGAAATGCTGATTATTTTGAATGGAAGAATGTGTCTCTGATCTATTTATGATGAATTGACTGTAATGTATGACTATTAAATTTTTTATGTTCAGCACTTATGCATTTGAGGTCATTTTACTCAGTTTAATTGCATTTGGAGAAGATTTGGTGCCATTTCCCCAAGGGTCGAATTAGTGATTTTGTAGCTGTTTGGGATAGGGTCATAACAACTTGTATAAACTAGAAAAAGATGCATATGAGACCTTAAATATTACCCTTAAAAATACTATTCCTATTTTCATAAATTCAAGTGGGTTTTGGAGCATTTGAGAAGCCATTTCCAGCATTTACCCAGGGGGAATTGGAACCCCAATTTGCTAGTAAAGATTCCTACTTTGACTAGAATATTAAACAAGTTTGTAGAAGTAATTGGAGGGTAATAAACGATACATGAACATAATATTCAAGTATTAATATCATTCATACACCTTCTTGTTAGAATAATCAACCCATAGTTTACCCACTTAGACATTAATTCATTTATTTTTGTTTTCTTTATCCGAACGAATCAAATCTTCTTTATTCCTGGCCTCCTAGGCGCCTATCTGCTTTTTCAGTGTTTTAAGGCAAATGGGAAAGCTAGACTAGGTGAGGTGAACTTGTTTTTTGTCCTACACATCCTCCTCTCTTTTATCCATGCAAAAGCATGTATGAGCTGCCATTCCACCACTCTTTAGCTTGCCTAAGCGTTTTTTCCAATTCGTGAGCTCCATGACAGATTTGGGATCAGCTTTTACACCTATGGGGGATTTGCTTATTTTTGGTAAGCCTGCTTTTGACTAGATTTGATGTGACTTATAATGCAATCGAATATCCTATGTATGCTATTTATTCAGCAGCCTATGTTATTAAAAGGTTGGCTATTGTACACTTACATAATACAGTTTAGTGTTACAACTCCATTTTCAGTCTCTTTTGTGAGTGATTTTGCATGATCAATTGTTAATTGTTGTGAGTAAAATTAATCTATTACTGGGTTTAATTTCCACATGGTATCAGAGCTGGTATAGATTGTATTCTCTCCTTCAAAAATTGTTTTGCAGGTTCAACATCAAAGACTGGGAGCCTTCTACTGACAGCCGGGACAAATTTTCTAGAGCTATGGATCAATAACAGAAAACTATCTTGACTCCCTTCAATTTCTTTGAATGGAAAGCAGAGATGGAGATACTTTTGAGAGAAAAAGTCCTCTACAGGGTGACTATGGCAATAGAAGCAGATCCCAATGCAGCTGCAGAGAAGATAAAATGGCACAACAGGAGGGATGAGGCCTATGGCCTTCTGTGCCTGAGTATTTCCAGAGACCCCCTTTTCCATCTTGATGGACTGAAATCACCGAATGAAGTATGGGAGAAGCTTGCTAATATTTTTGGAAAGACAGATGAGATGAGGGGACATCAAATCGAAAATGAGCTGATTTCTCTGAGTCCAAATAGCTTTGAATCCCTGCAGCTATATTTCTCCAAGTTCAAAGCACTAGTTTTGCAGCTGAAACAATGTGGTATTGAAAAGAAAGATGATCAGCTCGTACTGGCCATCCTCTCAAAGCTAGGCCCTGACTATTCAGTGTTTGTTTCGACCTTCTATGCCACAAAACTGACAGCTCGAGCCTGGAAGATGCCTAGCCTTGCAGATTTCATGGAATATCTCACACAAGAACAGGACAAGCTGGTGATGATGGGCATCGTCAAACAATCCAAAGATCAAGCTTTGATTGCTGGAGATTCGAGGGTGGATTCAAAAAGCAAAAAGAAAGCTAAAAAGCCACCTGAGAAAAAGAGAGACAAGAAACAGTCTCTTGAGGATCTACAAGGTCCCAAGAAGAATACCTAGAAGAAGAAAAACAAAGGTGAAATGAACAAGAGCGCATACTGCAATAAGGGCAATCACTCTGAAAGCTCTTGTATGAAAAAGCAGATTGATATGATGACCCAACTCCTGGAGAAGAATGGCATCTCCCTTCTAGAAAGCTCAAAGAAGAGAGAAGGAGGATCAAGTTCAGATGACAGAGAGAGAGTTCATGCATTGGTTGCTGGCACATCAAGATCACCCAGTTTTATCATTGATTCTGGAGCTTCAAGACACATGGTTTCGACTAAGGAGGCCTTCTCCTCACTGGACAAGTCGAAAGGACCATCTATTGTACTGGGAGATGACTCTCTCACTGAAAGTATGGGAAAAGGAAGGATAGATCTTGATCATGGCCAGTTCAGCAATGTGTTGTATGTCCCTGGTCTCGCCTCCAACCTCCTGTCAGTGTACCAGATGACCCACACTGGGTCTCCTAAGAAGGTCATATTCTCCCCCGATGAAGTTGAGATCACAGAGATCTCAAGTGGTAGAGTCATTGCAAAAGGAGTTGCAAATCATGCTCAAAAGGTATACATGTTCTCACACTTCCTACCCTACTCAAACCCCTCTGCTCTTCTGATTGATGCTAATGAAGCGAGAAAGATATGGCATGAAAGATTTGGCCACCTAAACTAAAAATATCTATCTGATATTAGAGAAAAAGAGATGGTCATAGGGTTTCCCAAGATAAAATTTTCCAAAGGAGTCTGCCAAGGTTGTATCCTAGGAAAACACCCAGAGCACAAATTTGAGAGAGCTAGTCATGAGAGAACCTCTGCACCCCTCGAGCTGATTCACAGTGATGTTGCTGGCCCATTCCCTCATATGTCCATGAGTCAGGACAAATATTGATTGACCTTTATTGATGACTTTTCCAGGTATTGCTGGGTTCACTTCCTGAAACACAAGTCTGAAGTTTTTGGCCTATTCAAAGTCTTTAAGGCTTTGGTTGAAAACTAGTCTGGAAGGAAACTCAAGGCCCTCAGATCTGACAATGGTGCTGAGTATGTCAAGTCTGAGTTTATTAATTATTGTGCAGATGCAGGTATTCATATGCAACATTCTATCCCCTACACACCACAGCAAAATGGTGTTGCTGAGAGGAAGAACAGATCACTGAAGGAGATGGAAACATGCATGACGGAGGCCAAAACTTTTCCACCAAAGTACTGGGCCGAAGCTATCAACTGTGCAGCCTATATCCAGAATAGGGTGCCTCACAAATAGCTTTATGGCATAAATCCCTTTGAATCATGGAGTGGGCACAAGCCAGATGTGACCCATTTCAGGATTTTTGGCTCAAAGGCATGGGCTAGAATCCCAACAGAGAAGAGGAAGGATTTGCAGCCCCAAATCCAAGAGTGTCTTTTTGTTGGATACTCTGAAGATTCAAAAGGGTACAATTTGATAAATTTGAGCACAAACAAATCCTTCATTGAAAGGTGTGTTCAGTTTGAAGAAGAACCCCTTACAGCAGTGGAAGTTGGTGAAGCCTCTTCACCACCTGAACCTCAAGAAGTAAGTAAAGAGTTTGTTGAACATGCTAATTCTGATTTTTCTGATGGATATGAGTTTATTGCAGACCGTAACATCCCTACAAGGCCAAAATGGGCAGCCAAGACACTACATGCAGCAGGAGAGCTAGCTGGGGATCCCAATGACCCAAGGAGGACAAGATCTCAATTTGAGAGTGGTCTGTGCATGAAGGATCCTATGTTTGATGAAAAATGATATTTGATGGTGGATTCTGATCCTCAAACATATGAAGAAGTATTAGGATATCCAATATGGCAAACAACCATGAAGGAGGAGTTCAACTCACTCCAAAAGAGCAACACATGGGAGCTAGTGGATCTTCCTCCAGGAAGAAAGTTAGTCCAGTGTAAGTGGGTCTATAAGACCAAATTTGCTGCTGATGGTTCACCACTAAAGTACAAGGCCAGATTGGTATCCAAGGGCTACTCACAGGTTCATGGCATAGATTACAATGAGACCTTTTCCCCAGTGGCAAAGATGGATTCCATCAGGCTAGCTCTAGCCATTGCAGCCTCAAGGCAATGGGAGGTACATAACATGGATGTAAAGTGTGCCTTCCTGAATGGAGATCTCACTGAGAAGATATATATGCAGCAGCCTCAAGTTTTTTCTACTAACCCTTCTCTTGTGTGCAGGTTGAGAAAGTCATTGTATGGGCTAAAGCAAGCCCCCAGGGCTTGGTATGCCAAGATCGATAGCTTCTTGCTATCACTGAATTTTGTTAAGTGCAAATCAGATCCAAATTTCTATTTGAAGTTAGTTAATGGTTCATTAATGATCATTGTGTTATATTTTGATGAAGTCCTCATTACAGGAAGCTCATAGGCTGAGATTGCTCCCTTAAAGGAGCTATGAACCAAGCCTTCTCCATGACAAATTTGGGGCTCTTAAGTCAATTTTTGGGGCTTGAGATCTCTCAAACCAAAGATGGAATCAAGGTGCACCAGTCCAAATATGCCTTGGAATTTCTGAAAAAATTCAAAATGAAGGATTGCAAAGCAAGCAAAACTCCTTTCCTTTCAGGAGTGAAGCTGAAAGAAGCTGATTCTTCACCGATGGTAAACAATACACTGTATAGGCAATTGATTAGATGTTTGTTGTATATGACACATAATCGACCTGATATTTGTTATGCAGTAAGTGTGGCTTCTAGATTCATGGATCAGCCTCAATAGATCCATTGGAAAGCAGCCAAAAGGATCCTTAACTTTGTTCAGGGAACAAGGACACATGGGATCTTCTATAAAGCAAAATCTGATCTTGATTTGATTGGATTTACTGACAGTGATTGGGCAGGTGATAGCATAGACAGAAAGTCCACATTAGGATGTTTGTTCATTCTTGTAGAAGGGCCAATCATCTAGTCAAGCAAGAAACAGAGTGCCATTGCACTCTCATCTACAGAAGCTGAGTACAGAGGAGTTGTTAATGCAACAACTCAAGGTTTATGGTTGCAGGGTTTACTTGGAGAGTGTGGCTTTGAACCAGAGTACTCAACTACCATATACTATGATAACCAAAGTACCATTCGAATCTGCAAGGATCTAGTTCAGAAGCAGAGAACCAGACACATTGAGATCCATATGCACTACATCAGAGAACTTGTGCATGATGGCACCATTCACCTACTCTTCTGTTCATCTTCAGAATAAGTAGCTGATATCTTCACCAAAGAATTTTGTGAGAAGACCTTCAGAAATATCAAATCACTGCTAGGGATTGCTGATCATGCTATGAAGCATGAGTGAAGACAAGATTCCAAAATTTTGTTTTACAGTCCATGTTTAAGGGAGGATTTTCCCAAGTTGGTTTTGCCTCTTTCCTTGGTTTTATGGACATGCTGTATGTAAAGGGTGACTAAGCATTATTGCTAGGCCCTATAATTTTCTTATACATTACTCATAATTCAGGCTTAAGGGGGGGTGTTAGAATAATCAACCCATAGTTTACCCACTTAGACATTAATTCATTTATTTTTGTCTTATTTGCCTAGTTCATGTCTCCCACCTTGTGCAAGTTGTTATTTGCCTATCCATAGAGGTCAAACTTGCCACGTTTGACTCATGTAGCACATGGGAAATCCCAAGGAATCAAATCTGCTTTATTCCTGGCCTCCTAGGCGCCTATCTTCCTTTTCTGCTTTATTGCCTGCTTTTTCAGTGTTTTAAGGCAAATGGGAAAGCTAGACTAGGTGAGGCGAACTTGTTTTTTGTCCTACACATCCTCCTCTATTTTATCCATGCAAAAGCATGTATGATCTTCCATTCCACCACTCTTTAGCTTGCCTAATCCTTTTTTCCAATTCGTGAGCTCCATGACAGATTTGGGATCAGCTTTTACACCTATGGGGGATTTGCTTATTTTTGGTAAGCCTGCTTTTGACTAGATTCGATGTACCTTATCATGCAATTGAATCTCCTATGTATGCTATTTATTCATCAGCCTATGTTATTATAGGTTTGGCTATTGTACACTTACATAATACAGTTTAGTGTTACAACTCCATTTTTAGTCTCTTTTGTGAGTGATTTTGCATGATCAATTGTTAATTGTTGTGAGTAAAATTAATCTATTACTGGGTTTAATTTCCACACTTCTCAGAATATTTGGGATCATTTGGTTCAATTTGGATACCTAGACATCAAAACTAGTCAAAGGTCAAAATAGGAGAAAAGTGAAAAAATTGGTCATTTCAATAAAATTTCGAAAAAGGTACATTACACCCACTCACTCATGCACTCCAAAACACATAGAATACCCTAATTTATGTCCTAGCATGCTCCATCCATGTTCACACTAGCATGTGTGACTGTTTGAGGTGGTTTGGGAGCTCATTGGTCCACCTTGGGGGATTTTGAGGCCAAATCTAAGCTTGCCACATGTATGCATCCAAATTTACTCCAATGCTAACGATTTATTACTATTGTAATATGAAAATGTTCTAGACATATTTACATGTTGGACAGTCATAATAAACTCAGCTATTGACTACATTTCTATCTTTTAATTTCACTCTTTCTACTGTTTTCTGCGTAATTTGTGAATAATATTGAACTGTGAGGATTCCCTTAGCTCCTAGATCTCGTTATGAATCAGATACTCACATTTTTATATGGAAAATATGTATAACTCTAAAAAAATTGAATTCTTCTAAAATTGGTATGTTGTTTTTTATAAAGCATAATGCATATGTTTCTATTCAGCCCTGAGTGTGGTATGTAAATTGTCCAAATTTGTAAAAACAATTATGTAGAGTTGTAGATAAGAAGGGTTTCTAGTGCAGTGTATTTTTCTAAAAATTTTCAAGTTAATGTTATATCTTTTTAAAATTAAGGAATTCAATGAATCCCTATAATGATAAGGTCAAGTGTTAGGACCCACTATTATAGCCTTAACATAGTCAATTTACTTTTTTCTTTAGTGCATAGTTCTTCTAGTATAATTGTGTGGGATATTTTTCATTTTCAAAATAGGTGAGATAGTCAAAGGCTATAACTGAAATACATGACTTATATTTTATGTAAATATGGCACGATTGCAAACAAAAATGAATAAAAAATAGGAAATACTAACAAAAAAATAGATATTTGGAATATGAAGAAAGAGTTGTATAAGTGTGTGTTAGTACAAATATTTTCAAGGACCTTTTTCCCAGAAAATAGAAACTATAGCATTCAAGAAGCTAATCCACAGGAGCGTAACAAACGAATGGCATAGAAAAAATGTCTCGGCATATGATCAAGAGGGAAAATCGAATGCTAGTTAGCAGTAGTGGAAAACCATCGATTAGTTGTTGATTGATGGTAATGATGAATAACACATGGGATAATTTCTCAAGAGATAAATTAAGGTGTAGGTTAAATCAATAAATTTAATTGAAAGATCAACAATCATGTTTAATAACTCATTGGTAAAGTTATCATGAGATAAGATAGGGTGGAAAGATGATAAAAAAATGCATTGATAGATTGATGATGGAGGTTGATAGCTCCTCAATAATTTGATGGGACATTAATTTGTCTCGCCAAGGAGTTATAAATGACAAAACTTGTCACATGGAATTTTTTTAGTGGAAACTCCTCTCCCAACCTTTTGTGTAAAATTTCCAAGCCATGGGGAATTATGGTTTATCCAAAACCACGTCAGTTAGCCGAAACCACTAGACCCACCTAAAGGGACACATCACCATCATGATAGCCCATCAACCCTTGAACACATGTACACCTAGGCCCCACACCTAGGGTGATTTCATTTGATTGCATGCCAAATCATTTTAGGCCAACTATCCATTATTTCAATTTTTTCTACCCATTATAATTACAAACTTTTCAAAATTTTCTACCCATTATAATTACAAACTTTTCCATATTTTACCCTTACCATTGGTCATAGAGAAGGAGACCTAGTTCAAACCAATCCTTTCTTCTAGAATATATATGCAAAAGAATCTCTTGGCTACCTTTACAGGTACTTTCAAATATTCATTATTTTCCCCAAATCATTGAATTTCATGAGAATATAGTCTGTGTATCGTAATTCATAAATATCATAACCTATTAAATATCATCCAAGTGCATAGTGAATCCTATCCATGGACCAGTCTTCCAAAACCTTGAGTTCCAAATTGTTGTTTGTTGGTGATGAACATTTAATGGATAGACATGTTGGGGTATATTACCAAAATATACAATGCCAACCTAAATTCAATACTAGAATAAGTACAATCATTATTCAGCGTAAATTAGGTGCACTTGCACCTATTGGATTCTGACTTGGCTACAGTGGTATGCACTAAATTCATGTACTTCACCAAATTTGTGGCCTGGTGTTCCAAACAATACTCTCCTAGTAAACCCCCCATCCTATCATCAGAAATTTTTACTATCATATTTAGTATAGATTCCCAAGTTTACAACAAAAATGTTTTCCATCCTTGATTTTTTTAAAGTCCAAGATCTTGATGAAAGAGACCTATATGTCGCTTATAGATATCTCATCAGCTTAGAAATAAATTGGTTCCTTCTTCAACATATGGATAAAGGAATTGTCCTCCATGAAACCCCTCTGCTATATGAATTAGTAGTATTTTTTGAGCCATCTAGGAAAGGTATGTCATTGATATGTATCATTCTTGGATATGAACTAGTTAATGAACTATCCCTATGTTTTATTTTAGGTCTAACCTCTATGTATTCCAACAGTTTCCCTAGGCATGAAATTTACAATCTCTTAGCCATAAATATTAAAGAGAAATTGGACGATTTCCCTATTGTACCTCTCTGCAGATACCATTCTTGTGTCTTTTATTTTTTCATCCATCGAAACTGTGAGTACTTCAAATTTTTGAATTTAAATATGCTTGATGAGCAAGTTAACCCCCTTCTAGTTTTCAAATGGAATGAATTATTTTTAGGAAGGGATAACAACACCAATTTCATTGAGTTTACAAATGAAGTCATGAAGATATCATACACTATCATTCATGGTGAAGAGCCCCCTAGAATGTTTCCATAGAATCAAAAGTTTCTCCATTTCACACCTCAAACTGAAACTGGACATTGGTTTCTCCTTGAGAAATATACATTGTTCGTATTTTATGGATTTAAAGATTATCCTTATCAACTTCCAACATTCCTCACACCTATTTTTTTTACATTAAAATATGCAAGGAAGAAGTTCAAGGTTGATGAGGGACACTTCAGGAACTCTAGAAACCATCAATCTTTTAATCTGTCTCAAGAAGTGGGCCCTTTCTAATTTAAGAGGTTAGGAGAACTGCAGAATTTGGAGAGCTATATAATAAATTTAAATATGAAAAAAACATAAGATTTTGAGTATGATCCAAGGGTATTATTTCAAATATGAGAATTGAAAACAAGAATTCTACCGATGAACCTAATCCAAGACCAGAATGGAATAACATAGCTAATCTATAGAGTTGGGAAGAAGTTCAAATAGTTCTAACAAGGCTAGAAGAAGAAATTTCCAAAGCACAAAAATCTAGACAAAAGAGCGGATTTAAGAAATATCTTAAAATTTTGACATTGATGATGTTGATTAAGAACACCCATCAAAGAGATCTAGGATGGAAGAGGGACCATTATCAGAAGAGTCATATGAGAAGCTTCCCAAGGATATAATGGAAATAATTCCACCTTTTCCATGTAATGGAGTGGTACCAACCATAAAATTCACTCATTATCCTACTCTAGACTTCGCATATCCTGTGGTTCCCCAAATTTCATCATCAAGTTTGGCACAAGTTTCTACATACTTACAATCCAAATACAAATAATTAAGGGAAATGAATGTAAGGATATCAAAAGATGCCATGCAAGAGTTATAAACAATAGCTAAAATATTACTTGTAGCAGATGCCAATTAAAATGATGTCTTAAGATGGTATGCAGTGAAACCTATAGGATCAAATCCAACAAGCATGATTTTTTTAGAGAAAATGAATATCAGGTGAATTTCAAAAAGTTTCAAAAGTTGATTTCTTCAGACATACCATTGGCATGATATGCAACGAGGTTATACAATCCATCAATACAAAAAATAAGTTTAGAGTGGCACTTCAAATATTACAGGACTTGTGGAAGGAAGAGAAAATAACAATAAAAACGAAACAAGTGATAATTAAAAGTCTTGAAGAAAATATAATCACATTTAGTGTAAACCTAGTGGACAGTGCACCTGCTACAAGCATTCTGAAAAGAAAAGGAAATGAGAGAGAAACTATAAAAAAGAAGCTAAAATACCAACAGTTGAACTAGTGAAAAATCCAGAGCCAAGACAAGCTCATGAAGTAAAATAAAAACACCATGCAAACATGTATTTTTAGAAATTGCATGAAGATAGAGAGGAGGAAATCAATGAGCTTTGTAATACCCCAGTTTTGACCCCATGGTATTAAAATTGTACATGATGTAAATATTGTTATTAAATCATGGAAAGGAGCTTAAGGCCAAGGCCTTGCCATAGATTTTGTGTTTTATGTATCGGCGATCAAGATCGATGCCAATGTTTATAGTGTTATTCAGGAACAATATATTTTGAGATATCATGTAAATATGAAATTTGATAAAATACCCACAACTAGCTATGCACTGCAACGAAATAGAAGGGGTCATGGTTTCACAAGGAATAGGGAAGGGATTATTCAAACCCTTGAGCCAATAGGGTTAAGCTATATATCGAGGGGATAACCCTTAAGCTCTCAACTACCCATTTTGTCCTCTGCACTCAATCATTCAATTCTTCCATAAGTTGGTTGAGGCAATTAATGCATTGGGAAGTGAGAGGCATGGAAGTTGATGTCATTCCTAGGAAAGCCTGCATTCTATGGAAACCCATATTATTTCTTATGGGGAAATAAATAAGAAGGAGGCATGCCCATTCCATCCTCCTCATTGACCAAGAATTATTCATTATTATTATTCGTTCTTCCTCATTCACACAGGAGGGTGAAGGGAAGAGAACTCACTCTAGCATCGATTCATTCAATCCCTATCCTGACATAGAGTATCATCCCGTAGATGCAGTGAGAGCTAGAAGAGGCATTAGTTTTTGGTTTTTCAATGTATCTCTTCATCTATCCTTGGATGGAACCTTGTTTTTCTGTATTACAGAGTGGTTGGGAACCTTGGTTGTCCGTGTTACAGAGTGGAACCCTGTTTTGTTGTCACCTTGTCATTTGTTGTTATGTGTACTGTGGTTTGGGTCTGAACTGTATGCAAGACTTAGGAGTGGAAGAGACGTAGAATTGTCTTGATAAACCTAGTGAAGAGAGGAAACTCACAAGAAGATAAGAGTGGTTGGTGAATATTCTATGCACACCTTGAAGAGCACCGGAATGAAAGGTATGGCCTAAGGGACCGTGTAGTATAGAAAGGGATACTTCCTTGTGTTGGGTGTGTAGGTATTGTGGATGCCAGGCTAGATAGATCTTATCAAGGTGTCCCTGGCTCTGTGAATGAGCTCACTTGCTTAGTGATTCTTCCTTTCCACTTCCTTAGCATCTTGATAAACCCAAATGTATATTGGCTTGGATGACAGCCTAATAAACCCAATTGTATATTGGCTTGGCTACATCCTGATAAACTTAATCATAGATTGGCTTGACTGAACTACCTAATAAACCTAATTATTACTTGGCTTGGCCGAGTCTTGATGTGCTTTTTGTCCATGTGTGAATCACTTTTTGAGTAGCCTGTAAAACCCAACGGTGTGTTGGCTTGGATGAAAATATTGATAAACCCAACTATTAGTTGGCTTGGATAGACCTTAATGTGAATATTGGATATTTTTGAATCACTGCCTAAGTAGCCTGACAAACTCAACTGTGTGTTGGCTTGGCTGGACAGCCTGATAAACCCAACTGTAGGTTTCCTTGGCTGTGTTTGATGTGTTCTGGCTATGTGTGAGCCTGTTGTTCCCTAATTATTTGTGGAAATCATGTCCAACTCGGGGGTGGCAATTGTGTTGAGATATTAATGAACATAACTGACCTATGTTTGGGTGGAACGTTACAACACCATAGTTAGCTACGAGACAGCTTCATCTTCAAGATAATAATTCTTTGTGTAAATTCTGCAATGTATTTGTTTGAGAATTGTTATGAATATGTTGAATGCGTGCTAAATTTTCAAGTAGAGTTTACTGCTGTTATATTTTCCTACATTATACATCTGCATGTGGTTTTTGGTTCCTGATGCATTTTGCTTAAGTTCATGGAGGCTAGAAGCCTGGTTACAAAGTCAGAATGCATCTGCCTTAAACGTTTCCACACCCTAGAATCCTCCTACGGAAGGCTGAAGGATGAAGAAGAAAAACAATCAAAATATGACAAAATTTGGATTTTCGCACCCTTGAGTCTACCGTGGAAGGTGGGAGGCGGAAGGTAGAAATCAGAAAATAGAAAAATAAATAAGGGAAAACGTTGGTTTTCTACACCCCGGAGTCCACCTATGGAATGCAGAAGATGGAAGTCGAAATACAAAAGATAAAGGTAAAACATTTTGGGTTTTTTGCTAACCAAAGTCCACCGCGGAATGCAGAAGGTAGAAGGAGGAAAGAGGAAAGTGAAATTTGAGATAAGGTATTTCATGGTTTTATGCGATCCTGAGTCTATCGCTGAAGGCAGAAAGAGGAAATAGGAATGAACAATTGACGACGACGTATCTTAAGTTTCTTCTATCTAAAGTCTACAGTGAAATGTGGAAGGCAGAAGGATAATAAATGACTCCGTCATAATTTGTGTTTTCGCTACTTGGAGCGCGCTGTAGAAAGAGGAAGGAAGAAAGCAAAAATTCCAGAAATAACAATGGAATTTTGCAGAGTTCCATCTCTCGCAAATCAGATTGAGGAATGCAGAAGGCGGAAGGTAGATGGTGGAAGTTGGAAAGGTCTTGAGAAGGACGGAAATGAATTTCCTAGTTGTAGAAAGAATCTGTTAAGGGTGGAATGACTGTTACAGAAGCCTCTGAGCTTGAGGATGAATGATTTAGGATGTTACATAACCCATGACTGTGATTAAATAAGAAGACTTTTTTTTTTTAACTATGCGTATTAGTCAGGTGTATGGGTACATGTCAAAGTGGCATCAGAGCTGTGGGTTTCAACCCTATCGCCTTTTGGGAACATCTAGTTCCACTACATTATGGAAAAATTGTGATAACAATAAAATTTTGTTGGTAATAAATAGTTTGCATAAAGAAAAATGTAGCCAAACAACCGGCATGTAATTTATAAATTTATGAGATTATTGCACAGCTAACAATTGTGTTTATGAAGACATTTTGCAGAATCCTAGTCACCTCAAAGGAAACATACTAGACATTACAGTTTGGAAAGTTTATCCCAACCAAGATGATCATCGTGGATGATGCATAGGATCCCTATGAGCTCAAGGCATATGGAATTTGGGAACACATAGAGGTTGGGGATGATGAAACAAAATCCAATGGGAGAAGGTATCAAGAGACTCCCCTAGATATTACAGCCACCATGAGAAGTCTAAGGGTGGGGTTTAAAAGTTGGAGAGAAGATAGTGAAAGGATGATTAAATCTCAGGAAGAGAAAAACAGCTGAATGCAGCCATGCTACAGATTTTGACAGACATCCAAAGGAAAATAAACGCTGGGCATCAGACAACAAATCCAGAAAGAAGTGGGAGTAGTACAAGAAGAAATACCCGCAAGAGGTCCAACATCACTAGAAAAGGTCATCTAGTTGATCATCTGACTCTGAATAATCCATTGGGAGTTCAAGCTCTTCATGTCACATGAATAAGAGAAAGAGGCATTACCAAAACAGTTCACATGGGGAATTTAAGAAGGAAAAACCTCCTGCGTTTGATGGTGAGGTAAAGTTCGTTTAATAAGCTAAAGCTTGGATTCTTGGGATGGGAAAGTACAAGTCCAATACTACTATGGAAATATGAAGGAAAGGGTATTCATTTTCAACTTAAACGGAAGAACATCTATATGGTGGGAGAACCTACGACAAGTGAAGAATATCAACGACAGAAAGATTGTGTGAAAATAGTTCAAGAAATATTTCAAGTAGAAGTACCTCTTTGATAGGTACTATAATGATAATATTAAAGAGTTCCATGAGTTGAGATTGAGAAAACCGACCATGGAGGAATATGTAAACAAATTCTTGGAACTGTGGAGGTATGTTAGGTATATCAGAGAAGATAAGGTGAAAATTCGGTGTTTTCTAAGTGGCACTAATACATAATATCAAAATTGTGATGTTTTTTCGTTGCTCTTTCCATGTTTTGTCGTCTCAATTGCGACAATAACGGTCCTGATGTTTCGTGGCACTTATGTCATGGATATAACGATGAAATTTATACACCGTCGATATAGAGATGAAAACTGGCTTCCACGTGTCTTCTGTATGGTGCCCTTGAAATTGATTTTTAGAATTGATTTCCTATGTTTCGTCGCTCTATCGATAAAGGTTTCATCCCTATAACGATGAAAGCATGGCCAAAAATGCTAGGCAAAATCTAGTTTCCACGCAAAACCATGGATTAAGTTCGATGAACATTTGTCACTTTAGAGACGAAATTTGGAATTTGTACAAAAATTTATTCCATGCAAAACCATGGAAAACCAATCTCTATCACTGAAATTTGGAACAGTGTTTTGTTGCTATTTCCATGTTTCGGCATCTCAATTGTGACGATGTCGGCTGCAATGTTTCGTGGAACTTGTTTCATCTCTATAACGATGAACTGTAGAAACCGTCGATATAGAGACAAAAATTGGTCACCACATGTCTTCTCTACGACGGCCTTTAAATTGATTTGTTTTAATTACATTTCTACATTTCGTCTCTCTATCAACAAAATTATCGTCCCTATGGCGACGAAAATATGGCCAAAAACCACCAGGAAAAATTTTGTTTCCATGCAAAATCATGGATCTGTTGTGACGAAAGTTTGTCTCTCTATCAACAAAGTCTAGAATTTGAAAAAAAATTTATTCAATGCAAAACCGTGGAAAACTAATCTTTGTTGACAAAATATGCAAGTTGAATGGTAATTGTTCCATGAAACAACATCGCTATAGAGACGTTATTTGTGGAAAGCAACCCAAGGTTTCGAAGGTTTTGTAATACCCACAAAGAAAGTGCGTCGATATTGAGACAAAACCTAGAGGTTTAATAAAAATAAAAAACTGTGGAAAGGCACATTCCTTTCCACGGTTTTGGATATTCAATAAGTGCTTCTAATTGATGTGCAGTCTCGTGGACCTTTTCATTTTGTTTTAGACTAGATTTAGTTAGTGGTACAAAGAAGATTTCTAGAAGGTAATTCTGAGCCACAAAATGGGGCAAATCTACCATGTGATTTGATGTTTTAGGGATGGGTTTAATACATGTAAATGACGGAAATTTTCAGATCTTATAAAATAAAAAATGAAAGATGAATTAAGATTTAAAATGGCATAAAAGCTGTGATTAGTGCCTAACAAATCCAATTTAGGAATATGGGGTCAATTGAGGATCTAATGGAGGATTTAGTGATTAAAGAGTAGATAGGGTTGAATGGTTCAAACCCAATCTGATCCTTAATAACTAGATCTGCTTCAGAAATATTCAATAGGAAAATCCTAAGCTAGACATTAGATATTTGTCAAACAAGAGCCATGAGGTGGCAATGTCACTGAAATTCCTAAAAGTTATTACTACAAGAAAAACGGTATAGAATGGCAATATACCTCTATTTCAACCCCAACAAAGCTTCCCATGCCAAACCAAGAAATATATCATAATATAGTTGTAATATAAATACAAATGGTAGCTTTAGAGATGGAGTATAAAGGATAATTGCTTTTTCTTAGTTTTAAAACTCGAGACTCCTCTTCCCCATGAAAAGGTTGGAAGAAGCTTGGACGACAGGAAAAGCACCTCCATTTCCACCCAAAAAGGCTTCTCGTGCAATATTTTTGTTTGGTAGAAAATAAACAGAAACAAAAACTTCCATGCTTTTGGTATAAAATGAAAAATAAAACACAAATTTGAATAGTAATTTAAAGAAACGATGAAGAAATGCAGCTAAAAGTTGAAAACAAACAGTTCTGGTAGAGGGAAAGTGGTTAAAAAATAGTGGGCAATGCACAGAGAGAACATAAGAGTGATAAAAGCAGGGAATGGTACAACAAGAACACAACAAAGAAAATAGTATGATATTCTTATGTTTCTATACAAACATTGGATAGGAAGCATGCTGAAGAGTCTAGAAATGAAAATAGCAAAGTTATATTATACGACATGTACAAGCAAGTCATATAATATATTAATGCCTAGGGAGAATGTAGGCAATGCAAGAACCCTTACATTATCAATCGCCTTTCGTCAAGTCCATTGGCCCATACTACTTGCAAAGAGTTGTCCTAATAAATGGAAAACCACTGTGCTTGCTGGAAATTAAATTTATAAATTAAATAAATAATCCATTCCTAGACCTATATACAAGTGGTCATTTTGCTAGACATGGAAAATATCAAAATACTCTATGAAATAAAAAATGGGCATACAATCAAATCAGCTAATGCTATTTGGAAAGTGTGTTCTTGGGGTAATTCCACCAAGAGATGTGGTTCCGGATTTACATTCCACGTGTCCTGTGAAGGAAGTCAACAATCAATCTATCCAGCACTCATTTTCCACAAGAATATCAACTCACATTTAAATGCTATATTACAATACCGTTGCCTCACTGATGTGGAAAATTGTGTTTGTCTTCGACAAGATTTCTTTAACCATTATATTAAAATGAAAAAACACTCAAATTTTAAAGTTTAAGACATAAATATATTAAATACACATATAAATATGTTTTTACTGGAAATGTGTGGACACTGTTAATACCACCATCCTGTCAAACAATATAAAACAAAAAAAAGAGAAAAGAGTCATGTTGTCTTACTATATGAATAAAATGTCACTAAATACTCTGGATAAATCTTTTTTATCTATGAAATGCTAACTTTCCAGTAAATAATATCCCACATGGGTGTGGCTCATTGGCGTTTCAGTTATTATGAATTCACTTGTTGTAAATTGCAGGTCTCGAGATCAAATCCGACCCCATTTTACCTATGTCCCATGTCTTGCGAAGATTGTGGGGCACCTAAGGGTATAGTGGTAGTAGGAATGGTGCTCCAGTTTCCAATTCCCCTAGTTACTAAACAAAAGAAATCCAGTAAATAATATTTATATATGGAAATATTTGCTCCAACAGAATGCACTTTGAGGAGCTCATGGAATGCTTTTGTACCGCACATATTAATACATTTTTTTACTTACAAAAAAAACTAAAGAAATAGTTTAGGGGAGACTCCAGGGGTGCGGAAAACCAATGTTTTCCCTTATTTATTTTTCTATTTTCTGTTTTCTGTCTTCCGCCTCCCGCCTTCCACAGTGGACTCAAGGGTGGGGAAATCCAAATTTTCCCTTATTTCTTTTCATTGTTTTTCTTCTTCATCCTTCCACCTTCTGCAGGAGGATTCTGAGGTTTGGAAACATTTAAGGAAGATGCATTATGACTCTGTAACCAGGCTTCTAGCCTCCATGAACTTAAGCAAAATGCATCGAGAACCAAAAAACACATGCAGATGTAAAATGTAGGAAAATATAACAGCAATAAACTCTACTTGAAACTTTAGCAAGCATTCAACATATTCATAATAATTATCAAATAAATACAATGCATAATTTATTATCTTGAAGATGAAGTTGTCTCGTAGCTAACTATGTCGCTGCAACATTCCACCCAAACATAGGTCAGTTGTGTTCATCAATATCTCAACACAATTTCCACCCCCAAGCTGGACATGATTTCCACAAAGAAGTAGGCAACAACAGGCTCACACATAGCCAGAACACATCAAACACAGCCAAGGAAACCTACAGTTGGGCTTATCAGGTTGTCCAGCCAAGCCAACACAAAGCTGGGTTTGTCAGGTTACTCAGACAGTGATTCACAAATAGCCAATACTCACATTAAGGTCCATCCAAGGCAACTAACAGTTGGGCTTATCAATATTTTCATCCAAGCCAACACACCGTTTGGTTTATCAGGCTACTCAGGAAGTGATTCACACATGGACAAAATGCACATCAAGACTCGGCCAAGACAAATAATAATTAGGTTTATCAGGCAGTTCAGTCAATCCAATCTATGATTAAGTTTATCAAGATGCATCCAAGCCAATATACAATTGGGTTTATCATGCTGTCATCCAAGCCAATATACATTTGGGTTTATCAATATGCTAAGGAAGTGGAAAGGAAGAATCACTAAGCAAGTGATCTCATTCACAGAGCTAGGGACACCTCCATAAGATCTATCTAGTCTGGCATCCACAATACCAAAAGAGATGCCATCGATCGGAATCAATCCTCCATTCAAAGGTCCTTCCAAATTCCAATGGCTTATTTTATGATTAACCTAATGACCGATTTTTTCACTGACCCGACAGAGTTGTCCCTTATCTAAGTTCAATAAACTATATTCTCCATGGACCGGGAGAGTAGATACCACTGTATATATGTATGGAATTTCATTAGCTTGAATAATAATAATGATGTATCTATACGTGTCTATATATTTAGGGTGTTTTTTTTAATCACAACTTAGACTTCCTTATTATCTAGATTAACATTTTTAGGGTTTGGGTTTGGCCTTAGTTATATAATCAACATGATCAATTTCCTAATTTTCTCTTGAAATGTGTTGTTAAAGATATACGAATAAATATTTATTTGTTACTCAAATCGACTCATTGTATTGATGATGAACCTTGATAAAGGTTTGTAATGTAGACATATCAAATGGAGTCTACAATAACCTTGGATACCACTCCTCAAACCTATCAACCTAGAATTTAAGAGAAGAGATTGTAAATATGTTTTTTTTCAAAATAACATTTTTGAATCTGTAAGGTTCACAAATATATTATAGTATATAATAGTCCTTTTTTTGTCTAACCTTTTCACATAAATATAAGATGAAAATTTGAAAAGATAAGTGTGGAATCCCTCTCAAACTTCTTCTCATGTGAGATCCAAATACTAGTAAGATCCACATTGAAGTTTGAAGGATATTTTTTTCAATGTGTTTGCATAATAATTATATGCACCGAGTTTTGAAAAGAGAAATGAGAATATTTATAAATTCCTCTCATTTGACATCTAGATGTTAGTAGACTCAAGACTAAAGTTTGAAAGATAAATTTTCATGTCTTCTAATACTTAGGTTTATTATGGTGAAGACGATGCTTAGGGATTAGGTGGAGTTTGAAATTGAATGGCTAGTTACCGATGAACTGTGTCCATATGGACAAACATATCAATTAGCTTTGTGATGGTATTTGTAACTTTTTTTTTTCCATTAATGGAAATGTGGATCCTAAAAAACTTATTTAGCTGGAAAGATAATAATACAATGCTTTTAATAGCATGTAGAAAAGTTCAATTCAATACTGGTAAGGTAAAATGTCATGGAAAAGTTATTCTTCTAATTTTTTTACTTTTACTTTTTGTTATTAATGTTAGGGATTTGATGCCTAATCTATTTTGGCCTTGTAACATAGCAGTTCTAATAGTAGATCTCTTCTCAAAACAATTCTAGACAAAAATAAGCTTTAGTACCCCATGAGCCTACTTTCACCCCTAATTTCATATTATGCATTCAGATAAGGTTGCGAGTAGTTCTAAACTACTCTAATCACTTTATCATGATAGGAAACAAACATTTCCCTTCAAAAATTAAATAGGCCAAAGAACATACAATACAAAAAAACAATACTCCTAATGGTTATGGCTATGTTCACATTAACAAAACAAGTGCATCAATCTCTTTCTAAATGGGATTTTTTCTAATCTCATATTCCATCACCGTTACATGTTCTTCATTCTCAACCTTTATTTTAGTCTCTCCTCCTCTATACTAACTCTTGAGTAATTCCCATAAAAAGAATCTGGAAGTGATAAATAATGTGTACATGATTTACCTCACTAATTCCATGTAAATGTTGAATCACTTGGGATTTCTTCTTATTGTCATTTTTTTCTATACAATGTTTTTAATAAATAATGAATTTTTTTTAACACTTAAATTTTCAAATCAAAAGAATGATTTATTTTTAAATGTCAACATTGAAGGGTTCAATTTCTCATAGCCATTGAAAGTAAAATGAGACCTTCCTTTCAAATTTGATCCCTCGCAAGTTGTGGCGACTATGGAGCCATTCAACTAGTAAAGGTGGTGTCCTGGTCAGGTATGGTACAGAAAGGATGTCCTCAAATACAAGCTGGCCAATAATCATATCCCTCGATGCCATTTGTGACACTCCTTAGGTGAAGATCATGTCCAAAGCATCACAGATTCACCGGCCTTCCCGACTTCAGAGATCCGGCACGTGGCTTATGTAGAAAACAGCTGGAGATCATGAAGTTCAAATATTTGAAGCGACGAACCTGGCCTCTACATGAAGCAAAGGGATGCGACTAGACGAAACTGTTACGAACACCACCATCAGCGTAAGTGAAAAGGAAAATAATGTCACGTCCAAACATCGCGATCCTTGTGGACAACAATGCAGCATCAAAGGAGGTGACATGACTAGATTCTCAGCAGAAAATATAGATCCCTACCCTCGTGTCCACTTGTGCTGCCATTATGATGACTAGTCATCTCTGTATCCATCTTCATCTTCATCACCCTATATAAACACCACCTTCCCAGGCCGATTAAGATGCATAAGATGAATAAGTAATTAGAGATAATGCTTGAAGTGTTATTCTGCTAAGAGATTTTGAAAATTCTGAAAGAGTTGAAATGGAAATATACTTTGAGAAGCTTGTCAGTATTAGGGTGTTGATGGTTGGTGAGCTTGATTCCAAGCTCATCTGTCTCCCTGGTTTTTCACACCAAGAAAGCGCCAACTATCGGGGCCTGGATGTGAAGCACTTAGAATGTTTTCGGATAGTTGTACCTCTGGCTGCGTGGTGCCTAGGTTTTCCTGTCCCATGAGTGTCTCCCTAGAGACCCTGGAAGAAATTAGAGCTTCTAAAGTCCCAGTACATGGTGACCACGTTTAGCGGAAACTAGTGGGAGAAAATTCTCATGCTGGGATGGCGGGTGTCGAAAGTCTTCATCACCTCGTTTGTGAACTCCAGCTGCCAAATTTTTCTGGGGTGGTGAGGAGGTGGAAGACACCCCCCACTGTATGACATTTAGGAGAACCCATGCCATGGGAGGTGGGGAGTATAAATATTCCCTTCTCCATGTCCCCTCATAAAACATATTACCAGGACAGAGGGCAATTGTAGAAAAGGCAAAGCATGGAAAGGATATAAACTCCTTTTCCAGTCTGGAAACCATGCAGAAAGGTGCCTTTGAGCACAAAACACACACCCAGGGAAGGAAAAATTGTTGATTTGACATACAAACGAGTGGTCAAGCCCAGTGGTCCATATATAATGTCTATTTTAATATATGTAAACTGTGGCAGTAGTATCACGCTCTAATTTGTTAGTAGTTGATTATGATTGTAAACAGTTTCATGTCATGTTTCGAGGATTATCCTCAGGGACAAAGATAGTATAAATTGCTCCCCAAATAGGGGAGAATGGTTGGGAATTTTCAAGAGAAGAGTCTCACCACTATAACATGTTTCAAGCTTTGTAGATAAGAATAAAATTGCAGAGGAATGATAATCCTTTCATGGAAGAGAATCCTCATGTGTCGTCTTTTTCTTTAATAAGTAACTTCTTTACGTGAATGTTTATCTTGTTTTTCATTCCATTTTGTATTTGATTTTCATGTTTGAGCATTAGTGTATATGGTCCAGAATTCGTGTTGTATGGTCTCGGCCCATTGTTCAAGCATTTTTGAACATTTTCTTCTAAAGTCATAGAGAATTCACCCTGGTTAGGTGCTTTGCATGATGGACTGTTTTCTCATGTCTGCTAATCATCTACTAAATATCTCCATATTTAAGGATGGATGACTATCTTGCCTTTGTCCATAAAATTTCATGACTCCTTACCTCTTGCAACATATTTCAGACCGTATTGTTGACTCCATTTCCCAATGTTCCCCTCCATGATCGTCCCACCAGACTTTATAAAAACAAACTTGTTATATTCAGTAATTTGACCTTCTGACTTGTCTTTGGTTGAATATTATGCATATGAAAACTATGTAAATAGTGAGACATCCCTCTCTGAATTAGCCACCAATTAGCTTATTGCATGCCTATTGAGTTACAAGTGGTTTCCATTTTCACACATTGAGTTTCCCTCATCTTTATCATGATAGTGGGGCTTTTGGTTGTTGTTGATATGTATATATTCAATTAGCATTACTCATTGTATATCACATGTATGTAAGGATGAAAAATAGAAATTGGGGATGCATAACAACAACCCTCATTTTCATAGATAAATTCATAAAATCCAAAAGCCAAAGAAAATATATCAGGGTTACACATTACAATTTACAATTGTCATAAAGAAATCAAAATCACTTACTTGATCCAACTGTAGTTGTGGAAGCAAGATAAAATAGACACCACCCCATGAAAAATAATGAACCATCGCTCCAACAGCAACCAAACCTGCAAATGCCTAAGTTATACCAAACCGTAAAATATCCAAGGTAAAAAACTCTTAAAGAAAAACTACAACAATAGAGTTTACCTCGAGTTGCGATGCCAAAATTACCAAGGTTTCCATGCAAAAAAAAAATGAGACCACCCAACTATACAAAATACACCATTCCATGAGGAAAATCTTCAAAAAGTGGTCAAAATTGGTCCCAACAGCCTTAAGAGAATTGGTCCTAGCAACCTTAGTAAAAAATGGTCCCAACAGGCTTAAGAGAATGCCTGCCACAATTCATGGTTTGAAAATAATGCCTGCACCATGGTACCATCCTGTAGCTAGTTGGTTGGGCTACCTATTCATGATTTGATTTTTCTTTAATATTTCTTGAGGAGAAAGATACAGGCTTGCCAAAACAGGGGTTTTCACCAGTGGATGCAAAAATGGCTAAGTAGCCTAAAAAAGATGCCTGCCCTAAATTATGGGTTAGAGTAAATGCCTACCTGACCATGTCTTCAAATTGTCTTGGAAGTGGATGAAGAAACAGTTATAAACCTGCCAAAAGGGTGTTTTAGGCATATTAGACCAAATTGAGAAATTTATCTAAGTATGGAATTGGTCTTAAATCTGCCCAAGTGGCCTTAAGGAAATGCTCGCCATGCCTCATAGGATGATGTGAAAAATGTATTGAGAATGTGAGTATCTAGAGTGTTGTATGGATCATACAACCATGTCACTTGCCTTAGCAAACTACAACATATATTTAAGGAAGAATTGGTCCCAACAACCTTAGTCAAAATTGGTCCCAACAACCTTAAGAGAATGTCCGCCACAATTCATGGTTTGAGAAGAATGCCCACACCATAGTACTATCCTATGGCTAGTTCGTTTGGATACCTATTCATGATTTGAGTTTGCTTTAATATTTCTTGAGGATAAAGATACAGGCCTTCCACAACAAGGTGCTTCATCGATGGACGCAAAAATGGCTAAGTAGTCTCAGAAAGATGACCACCCTAAATTATGGGTTAGAGTAAATGCCCGCAGCACATGGGGGTCTTGTAGACTGGTCTTCAGCCTACCTGACCATGTATTCAAATTGTCTTGGAAGTGGATGAAGAATGAGTTATCGACCTTCCAAAAGGGTTTTTTAGGCAGATTAGACCAAATTGAGAAATTTGTCCAAATATGGAATTGGTGTTAAATCTACCCAAGTGGCCTTAAGAAAATGCCCACCATGACTCATAGGATGATGTGAAAAATGTATTGAGAATGTGAGTCTCTAAAGTGTTGTATGGAGCATACAACCATGTCACTTGCCTCACCAAACTACAACATATATTTAAGGAAGAATTGGTCTCAGCAGCCTTAAGAACATGCTCGCCACAATTCATGGTTTGAGAAGAAAACGCACACCATGGTACCGTCCTATTGCTATTTGGTTTGGATACCTAGTCATCACTTGAGTTTTCTTTAATATTTCTTGAAGAGAAAGATACAAGCCTGCCAAAACAGGGTGTTTCACCGGTGGATGCAAAAATGGCTACATGGCCTCAAAAAGATGCCCACCCTAAATTATGGGTTAGAGTAAATGCCCGCAACACATGGGGGTCTTGTATATTGGTATTCAGCATACCTGTATTCATAATTTCTTGGAAGTGGATGAAGAAACAGTTATGGAATTGCCAAAAGGGTGTTTTAGGCAAATTAGATCAAATTGTGAAATTTGTCGAAGTAAGGAATTGGTGTTAAATCTGCCCAAGTTCCCTTAAGGAAATGCCTGCCATGCATCATAGGATGATCTGAAAAATGTATTGAGAATGTGAATCTCTAGAGTGTTGTATGGAGAATACAACCATATCACTTGCCTCAACAAAGAGTCTCTACGGAGGAATATGTAAACCTACCAAAAGTACCTCCCAGCCATATTTGCACTATTCCAATACTGGAAAAACTGCCTAAGTGGCTTCACAGATATGTCTACTAGAGATTCTCCTAATGATGATAAATTTATCTGAGGGTATGGGGTTGTTCTTTGATGAAGTGGCTATCTTTCCATGTTCTTAGTTTTTGTTATGGTGACCACACGAGGAAAATAGCAATTTGTTGAAATAGAAGAAAAACTACCCTAAAGCACTTGTGTTATGAAAATTTCCACAATAATTCATTAGAAGAAGAAAATGACCACTGAGGAGAGACAAGGAAGCTTTAGAGGATGAAAGTGGTCCTGATTTAATCACCATTTTGGAATCTAATGATTGGGTGTTTCACACCTCAAATTGGATGAAAATAAAAATCTCATCACATTGACCTAGGGTTTGATAATAATTCTGGTAAAAATGCGTAAGTGACCTTAATAAAATGCCTTCCATTTCTAGTAGTTGATGGATTAAATTGTTCTGAGGGCATGGGTATCTAGAGTTTTGATTGGTGCATCTAACCACATCATTATTTTTTCCAAAAACTCTCCTAATATGAAGTTACCAGTATGCCGAAAGTGCCCTCTGGCTTGTTTTGCTCCAATCCAGTAAAATGCCCGCTCGACTCAGAAGAATATGAGTTTGAATGGGAAATCAGTTTGGTTGCGCTGAATGGGATGTATACATCATCTGGTATCATTTATTTAGGAGTTGATGAAATTAAAAATCCCTCATGTTGACTTAGGGTTTTATAATTTTGTCCAAGTGGTAAATCTGTAGTTTAAAATGCTATCTTCAAATGCTCACCAAATAATGTATGTGTGTGTGTCAATTAATTTATCAAATTACATGTATTTGTTCCTTATTGAAGTGTTTATCCATTCATGGTTTTAATTTTCCCTATGGAGGTTATATCAGTGAAAAATTAACCTTCCATGTTGAAAAAAAATCATGTTCACACAGCGTATGAGTTTTCCCGCACATAGCTTAAAAATATATAATGAAAAAGTTTTTTAGATGCCCGCACAAGCTAGATATTTAAATAGAGATTGCTGAGCTAGATGATTAAAAAAATATGAAATAAATAAGAGACATAAACAAAACAGAGTTTATTATTTAATTAACATACATAGATTTAATTTATTTCGAAGAGATTGATGCTTTCTTTCACAATCTACAAGCAGTCTCGTATTGATCACCGAAAACATTGGATTCGGAGATGAATTATCTATAATGTTATATTATATGATAATAAATACAAAACTCCATCATACAAAAAAGAATCATTAACTTTCAATAAATACATGTATACAGTAATATGCCAACTGAAAAGCATTTTTCATTATATGTCGATAAATACAAAAATCCATCATACAAATATTTTTTTTCATTAACTGTCGATAAATACATATATACATTGATTTATACATGTCTAACATGTTTCAGAGATGGACACAATCCATCCTCTTGAGCAGAAGACAAATCTGAATTGTCTCTCTTGCCTTTCGTAGAAGACTATAATTGTATTGGAGTTGGACAAGGAACTTATTGCGATTTCTTTTCAAGCTCTTTAACTCTTTGTGAAACTTTTGTTTTTAATTTTCAAACAAAACATTTTTTTCCACCATCTGTTTGTTCAACATTTCCACATTTTTCTTATACTTTGTTGATTCCTATTCTTCCATGACCTCCAATTTGTCTTTGGTATGTTTCAACTAGTTGTTAACTTTAGTCAATTCATGTTTCAGATTATGTATTTCTTTCTCCTGCTCTT
This sequence comes from Pseudotsuga menziesii, assembly GCA_001517045.1. Taxonomy (NCBI): domain Eukaryota; kingdom Viridiplantae; phylum Streptophyta; class Pinopsida; order Pinales; family Pinaceae; genus Pseudotsuga; species Pseudotsuga menziesii. Next base: position 38,797 of record LPNX010386405.1, read on the forward strand.
TTTCCCTCAACTTTGTCTCATTGGGAAGGACAGGAATTGCACTCATCGCAGTAGTTGGCCCTTTTAATTCCTTCTCCAAATCAGCAATTCTAGATTTAAGTGTTTGAATTTTTATACCACATCCCAAATACTGAAATTTTCTACCTTCTAAGAGTTTTGATCCCAGCTCCCTTAATTTTGCATCTTTTTCGGCCATCTTCTCTTTCATTTCTTTATGTAACAGTGATGAGCCATACAAATCACCTAGTGCAAGGCTCGCTGAGAAGCTTTCTTGTAGCATCTTCTCTCGTCTTGCTAAGGACTTCTCTCACTCTTCTAAGGACATTGTCCCTATAGGTGTATTTTTCCTTCTACCCTTACCCTTACCCTTACCATTGTCTCCTTTGGTACCCTTACCTTCACCCTCACCACCTTCTTCACTGGAAATTTTTTTTCCTCTACTTTTTTTTTTTAAGTTTTAAAGTTTCAGAGATCCTTGCTAACCTTGTTCCTTTCGGCTTATCATCTTGCCTAGAAATGATTTTTTCTCAAATAAAAAATTATTGATTCTAATTCTCCAACTTTTTTTCCATGGCTTCCCTCCCACTTTTTCAACTTCAACTGATATTCTTGTACTACCTATTCATATTCTGTAATTTTATTCTCCATTACCTGTAAAGGGCCCATTTCTATCCTCACTAGTGGTACATTGAGAACACATGGTATTTCTTTTAACTCTTCTTGGAGTTCACTCGCTTCAGCATTAGATTTTTCCAAAGCCTATTCATACGCAACCCTCACAGATTGAATTGCTTTTTGAGAAACATCAATGTGTTTATCTACTTCTTTGGATAATAATTTAACCATTTCTTCTTTCCCTTTTAAAATTCTGTCTTCTCTGAAATGATTATCCACAACTCTCTTCTGCAACGCTACTATCTGTTTTAGGCATTGTAAAATATTATCATCTTTTCTCAAGCACTCTTCTGCCCAATTGCATATATAGGAAGCTTGTTCCTTGAAATGCTCCATTTTATCATATAGGATGAACACATACCTACTATCAAACTTATATGATGCAATGTCTAAATGCATAGTGGAAGCCCTTAATTCTGATTTGGAAGAACAATCATACTCAATTGCCAACTGTTTAGGAGGAATTCTATCAAGAATGTCTTGAGGAATGGAAAAGTGAGCAGTAGTTTGTTCCATTTCGTTGCCTATTACCTCCTCCCAATGACCTCTATTTACATGCCCATTAAACTCTTTCAAAGTTATGGCAGCATGAATTTCATCATTTGTGACAAAATCATGATATTGTACTCGTAATTCGCCATGGTGCTCAGGACTTTGTACTGGTGATTCCTTGTTCTGTTAATCAAGGTGTAATGGTAATTCCCCATAGCACTCGGGATATTGTACTAATTCCTCATTCTGATGAGGAGATTATACTGGAAATTCCTCATTATGCTCCCTTCTTTTACATTTCTTAACGTATTTTTTATGAATAGGTGGTTTTGGCAAAGATATTTTTCCATGTTGGTTTATATCATCAATCTCTGTTTCAGTAGCATGGGGTCGACATAAATCAATAATTTTTTGAAGTGTGCCCAGGAAACTAAATTTAACCTTCCTTAATTGACTCTCTTGTACGGCAGAGTAGAGTTTCTTAGCCAGTAGATAAGGAATATCTACAGGTATATCTTCCACCCAATGTATCACTACCCGCATACCTTCACCCGAAATGTCAACCTTGTGATGATTCAGAATTGTCCTAAGGACAATTTGAATCAAAGTTTTATATATTCTGGGAGGGACATCTTGCATTTTTAAACCATTCCTTGGAACATTTAGTTCTCTCCCACAAATTTTACTGGCCATCTGGTTCTTCTCTTGTCCGGGGGTTTTCTTTGAGGTTAAAATCACTCCCTGTCTGTGTGGAATATTTGTAGCTCAGGAAACCAAATCAGGGTCGAGGTATACCTGCTTCCCATAAATTATGAGTTTCGTATTCCCAAAATCATATTTATAAATTGCCTCATCTATTTCCTCATCAACATAACTAAAAAATCTCCCAAAATAGTCAAAAACTGCTGCTTTCCTCATGATACTTTCCATACCTGGTGGCCACATCTTTGCATCTCTCCATGCATCATATTTCTCTTGGAAGGTTTTTACGATTACCCTATCATCTGTGAATGAATGTGTTTCAACTGGGGTTGCAGAGGAGGATACCCGCATTTTAGCTGCGCTCGTCATGCTGGTCACCCGTGTTTGAATTTCAACCATGGTTATCCAGGTTTGAAGCATAGGTGAGGTGATGCACACGTACTTTATTTCAGGCTCACAAATTCTCCCCGCAAACTAATTTTCAGGCTCACAAATTCTTCCTTCAAAGAGGTTTTCAGCAACAAATCAACACTTTGCTTGGGTATGCACTTTGGAGATAAAAACATATAAAAAATTAATTTGGAAATAAAAACATATAAATATCATCATGACATAAAATATATAAACACGTGCCTCTACTCTTCAATAATTAAATATCATTCATGATCTTCTTCTTCATCCAACTCAACATCTGTATCAGGATCTGGTTCAGAATACATATTCATGAAAGGCTCGTTCACATCAACATCATGATCAATGGAATCTTCGCTAATATAGTCATCTACATCGTCAATGAGATCATAGTCTACTACATTTGGATGATTAACCTATTCAACTTCTTCATCGAACACATCGACTGCAGCCACCTGCTCCTGATCTGAATCTTCATCATCATCTTCTTCTTCGTGATTATCTTCATCATCTACATGATTATAATTTACTGGTCTTCCTCTTGGATCGTATCTAACAATGTATGACCAACCTGCTTTACCTGGTACCTCTGAGTAAAATACTTGATCACATTGAATTGGATGATCATAAGGCTCTGTACCCAGTTCAAATGCCCTTTTATTAACCATGGTAAATCCATTAGCATGCTCAACAATAGTTCTTTCAGGATCATGTTCATGCATCCGTAGACTGTACCACTTCACCTCAAACAAAACTACTTTAAAGGAATTAAAATCACACTCAATTATGTCCTCCAAATGCCCATAGTACCTATTCTCAGTTTCTTCTGGATGTCTGTCACTTCTAGAGGAAACATTGGTGACCTTAAACACTGCAGGTATCCAACAATCCGAGGTTTTCATCTTATCATCCAACATTTTGATACGAAATTTACGACCATTACACCACATAGCCTTGTGATTTTTCAACTGCAACATTGACAACAAGTAAAAAATATATTGTGAATTAATAAATGTCATATAGGACTTAGAAAATATATTTGAAAACTTAAACAAACCAAATACATTGAAAAAATGGGAAGTAACTAGAAAAGTGTGGGTAAACAATTTACTTGCCTTTTTATCCTTTAAACCATAGGCTAAATCAACTTCCCTTTGCGACGTAAGATCAAGAAATTGATGTCGATGGCAATGAGCCTTTTTAATCATCTCACTGACCCCTTCCCATGATAACCTACCGAAGCATTCTTCACAATCTTCTATCCAATGCTCCATCCAATCAAGGTTGTTTGCAATGTATAAATGTAAAGCATCCCACACTCGAGCAAATATATGAAAAATAACAATTCACTATCATTAATTAGATATCATTACATGCATAGTTTAATACAGTTGAATATGCAAGATTAATAAAAAAATAACAAATCAGTATGATAAAATAAAATTGGAAAAATACATGATATATTAATTCCACAAAATCTAATAATTACCTTTCACGGTCTTCATTGTACCTTTCCCCAATAGGACCTCCCCTTCAAATTTGTTGATGGAGTTGAGATGCCAAATGCGAGGCACATTCATATTTTATGCTAATTTAGGTAGATATTCACTAATATACACCATGCATTGACATACCATATATCCCTCAACCATAGAACCCTCAGGACGTGCTCTTTGTCTAACAAGATCCTTTAATGACTTCAACTGTCTCTCCACCATCCACATCGACCTTGTGTGTACCAGTCCACATAATTCAATCTCCTCAACTTGGTGTATGAGGTAGTGTTCTTGTGCATTGAAAAATGCTGGAGGTAGATACTGTTGCATTTCACACATTAGTCGGGGAATTCCTCTCTTCCAATACCTTATATCTTCTTTATGAATTTCTTTTGAGCAAAGCCACCTACAAATGATGCAATAAAATAATATCAAGCCATATATAAAAATTGTGGGAAAAACATAATATGTTAATAAGTTCCACTACAAATCACGGAACAAGTACATTTTCCATATAAAAAATTAATTACTTACCTCATTTATTTTCCAAGAACATAAATAATTTGTTTTATGTTGTTGTCAAAGTCGTCTAGGAGAGATAACGGTAGAACATGCTGTATCAAAAAACACATAATTATTATTTATTTCAAAATAAGAGAATAAAATTAATAAAATAGTGCATACCAATAAGGAAATACATTAAAAAGTCACAATTACCTTAATGAATGTATGCCAATCATGTGTTTTAACCCCACCAAAATCACCTTTTTTTGTTAATATATTCTTTATGTTAGATGAAAACCCCGTTGGAAACCTGATTTTTCTGATGACCTCTTTTACAATATTGATCTATTGCTCCCTCAAGCACCAAGGAAGACTAATATTCTGTTGATGATCATCACCATTAGAATTAATGATCACACTTTGCAATGCGTGATTAGCTTCTAGGATGTCACTACAAATATTTCCAATTCTTTCTTTGTCAGTCCTTCCATCTAATATTCGCCATAACAATTATGTTATGTTCTTTCCGATATGCATTGTATCAAACAAATGAACTATTTGTAGGTTCTTGTAGTATGGAAACCTATTGAATTGCATCGGGTAAATTTCCATTCCTCGTGGAATCCCATTCGTGCCTTAACGACATTCATGAAACATCAACAAAATCAAATTACACTAATTAATCAATATATGTACATACCGCGCCGAACATAGTTCACTAAAAAAAACAAAGATTTATATAATATATGAGACAAGTTGAATGTGATTGTCATTGATGTCAAAGGAGTTTAGTGAATGGCAAAAGGATAACCAAAGACATGATGGCAAGGTAAACTCAGTGAAATAAAAAGGAAAGGAAGTAATTACATGGAAAGTATTATGATGTGGCATGTATGGTGAGGCTGGAAAGACACATAATGGTGTTTTGGTGCTATTAGGAAGTCAACGTTGTAATCTGACATCATTCTGGAAAAATATGGCAACTTTATGAAACTTTGGAAATTGACTAAGTATGAAAAAGTAGTCAAAAATACTCTAAGAGAATGCCAACCATAATTCATGGTTTGAATAGAATTCCCTCACCACCATATCAAGCTATATCTTGTTGAACTGGCTATCTAGCTATGGTATCAGTTTGCCTTGATCCTTTCCGAGGAGAAAGTTATAAGTCTGCCAAAATAGGGTTTCAAGATAAACCTTGGAGAAATTCTTGGACATGGCTAAGTGTTGGAAAACTAGTCCAGGCATCCTTTGATCCATGAAATTTGATAAATTTATTTTCAGAAGGACATCCCTTGGCGGGCATTTCCAAATGACCTCTCAAATTTTTGTTTTCAACACTTAGGCAATTTTCTTGTGTTTCTCAATATGCAAAATAGTATTTTTCCTACTTTTGGCAGATTGATATTTTGCATATGTAACCATTGTAAGTTATCCTGAAAGTATGGATGGATAGACATTTCAACAAATAACAAATCCATTCCAATTGATGAACCTATTGACATACACCCAACATCTGGCAAGCATTTGAAAGTGGTCTTCCAAACTGCTTATTGACACTTACACAAATCTCTTCAAACCCTAAGTCACCAAGGTGATTTTATTTTTTTCATCAAACTTGGAGAGTGATACATCCAAAATTTTAGGAACATCATACTGACTGAAGTATTCCAATCTTCTCTCCTGCAACCTCATCATCTAACCTTGGCAGGCATTTTACTGGGATAGTGCAAATGAAGGTGAGAGGCTCTTTTGGCATATTGATATCTTCCTCCTCAGAGTCTCTTTGGGAAATATGAAACCAATGTTGGATGCACCAATCAACATAATAGATCCTATCACTTTTCGTTAATTTTTCTCATCATCTTATGAGAGGTGGCGGGCATTTCCCTGAGGCCACTTAGGCATATTTTACCAATAATTCCATACTTGGACAATTTGTCCAAAACCTAAGTGGATTTTTCATTTCACCCAAAACCAAAAATACTGCTAATAGATGATGTATTACATCTTACTAAGCACACCTATGTTCTTTTCACTCCCAGCCTCATCTTCATTTTTCCTAGGCAGGCATTTTACTGAACTTTGCTGTAAGATGGCACGAAACCCTGTTTTGGAAAATCCATATCTTCCTCCTCAAGAATTATCAAACCAATGTGAGAACATGGTTAGGTAGAAAAAACATACACCTAAAGGATGACCATGTGGTGCAGTCATTTTCTTCAACCCACAAATTATGGTAGGCATTTCCCTAGAGCAATTCTGACTAATTTGACCAAAAATCCTTCTTTTGGGAGACCTGTATCTTCTTCTTCAAGGAGTTTTTCTGAGAACTGGGGCCATGTTCAGATAGATAGTTCAACAAATTATGGGATGGCAGGTCATGGCGGTCTTTTTCTTCTTCTTATGAATTATGGTGTTCATTTTCATAAGGCGACTGCTTTAGGGCAGTTTTTCAACACTTGGTCAAAATCCCCAAATTATCATATCGTTACCAACTACTATCGGAATGTAACAATGACATCATGAGAGATTAGGACACCAACATGTGTTTTTCAACCTCATCACACATGCCATATCAACACTTCTTTTGTCATTAATGACCTCCTTTGACATCAATGACAACCATACTCAACAATGTCCTTGTGCTAATAAAATTCATAGGCTAACATCGATCTGTTCCTTGTTGAAGTGGTTATACACCCATGCTTTTAGTTTTCCTTATGATGGTCACATGTGCAAGGAATCAATCTATGAAAGTAGGAAAAATAGTGTTTTGCATATTCAGAAATTTGGCTAAGTATTGACCAATATTCCAACAATACATAAATAATTTGGCATACCTTGATGATTTCTATTATATTCCAAATTCCATAGGTGAGGTGTCATTATTCGTGGTTTTTTTCCATTCTCTTCTTTACCATTGAATTTTGCTTTGTCTGTAGTTCGATAACTATGGTTCTTAGGCAAAAAGTGCCTATACTCATCAAACTGTTCCTTTTCTAAACTCATTGAATGACAAGATTTTAACCTGGGACTGCAAGCTGGACATGCAAATTTACCCTTTGTTTGAAGACCTATAAGATATATGAATTAGTGTAGTGAATTAGAACTACCATTTAAAATAATGCATGATATTTTCAATAGATATATATAATATTAAAGAACAAAAGAAAGTAACAATATACCACAAAAATGTGTTAACCTGGGAGCATCATGAATTGTCCATCCAGGTATTCCATGGAATTGAAATCGTCTTTTCCCTATTGGTATAGAGATGTCATACATAGTGATGCCAGCCCATAAATTCAACAACTCATCGATAAGAGGATCAATATATACATTCATATATTTAACCTGGTACTTACCTAATTGGTCCAACATACATGATTAATTATATTTAGCTATATGTCATTATATATAAAAGAAATAATTATCTTGCACGAAACAAAGAAATGAAATATTTAGTGATCATACTTTCAAGTAAAAAAATACAAATTAATTAAATACCTGGAACAATCATTGCAAACATTGTGTGCTCTCTCTTGACCAACATCCAAGGAGGAAGGTTATTGTTTATAACAAAAATAGGCCACATTGAGTAGGTAGAACGAAGCTCTCCAAATGGATTGACACCATCAGTTGCCAATGAAATTTTAACATTCTGAGATTCTTCTTTGAAAATTGGCCACTTTTCTTCGATGCACTTAAATGCAAACCCATGTGCAGGAATTCAAAGAACATAGTCTTGAATTATGTTCTTTGCACGGAAATCCATAAACTGTGCTATACTTTGACACCTGAACAACTGCTAGAGATGTGGAATTATTAGAATATAACAAAGAACTTTGTAAGGCACCTTTTTTGTCACTTTATCGGTTTGATACCTACTTGTTTGAAATTGTGGGCATTCATTTTCTATTGCATATTGTACATAGTATATGATATGATCATTAGGAAATGCATTAATAGCTTGATACTCCATTCCAAATTCTTTCATAATCACGTATATCTGTCGATATTTGCATGGTAAAATATTTGATCTTGGTAATAGAAATTCACCTAAAAATATACAAAATTCAAAAGAATAAGTCAATGTAAACAATATTAATCATCAATATCGCATCCATACTTTACAAATTAGATAACAATAGCAATATAGGAAAAACGTCAACCATTTATGTACATGTGAACATGCAGACATAAATAATTAACAAATTACATACCTTAGTATCTGTGTGAGACAGGTGTTTGATAAACCTTTCAAAACCTTCAAGTTCACTAACAACAATATAGCAGATAGAAGATTTGGTTTTGAGCCTTTGTAAAGAGATTGATGTGCCTTCTTGAGAAGAAGATCAACATCATGACTATCATCCTGGTTGTCCTCATCGATTGGAGCAAATGTACCTTGGATCAACATATGTATCGCTAACGTTATCTCCATCCATATCATCATTAAGAACTTGATCAGCTTCAATATTATGATCTAGATGTTCGTCACCCTGTAAATGAGTTTTTTTCTAGTACTTAGCAAATAACTCTCTGGAAGGGGACATTTTGGGGGCATAGTCTATATATTTACAAACATTGTAGTAAAATTAGTGTGTATAGAACATATAATAAAACGATAAGACATTTTACTGAAATTCATGACATGATGACTATTACATAGAATACATTAAAAATTGAATAACCTCTTGCCAAGGGACGATATTCATAACCCCCTTCGGCGTGCCCCTTCTCCCTACAATGTATTTCAGTTTTCGTTCTTAAAATTATTCTTCTTTGCAAGCCCCTACAATTAGAGAAAGGGAGATACCATTTTTCATCTCCCCTTGCATCTAATGCCTCTAAACTGAGCAATCTTCCTTGCATTTTCATTCATAGTGAAAAATCCTTGTAGTGACAAGTAATTGTCTTACCTACACCATACCAAATAGTAACTTGTCAAATACATTAGATATAAGTATATTTCTAAATGCAGTATATTATATAAGAATCCCTATAAAGAAAAACATGAACATTGTGATGAATAGGATTGTCATTGATGACAACATTAATGACAATCAATTTGGAAAAATATGGTAATTTGGTGAAAAATAGGAAAATGACTAAGTGTTGGAAACCTGGCTCAGGTAGCCTTAAGAAAATTCCCACCACAAATTGTGTGTTGAATAAAATGCCCGCACCATATGGGGGTTTTGTAGGTTGATATTTGGCCTACCTGACCATGTCTTCATATTGTCTCGGAAGTATCTGAGGAAGAAGTTATGAACTTGTAAAAACATTGTTTTAGGTAGATTGGACCAGACTAAGAAAATTGTCTAAGTGTTGGAAAAATTGGCTCATGTGGCCTTGGGAAAATGCCCACCGTACCTTATAGGTGTATGATAAAAATTATCTGAAGCAGTCATCCTACATCTTGTTGAAGAGGCTATCTCACCATGATCTTAGTTATCAAAGAAGATTTTTTATGAAAAAGACAATGGTCTGCCAAAATAGAGTTTCAACCCATTTTGCACTATTCAAGTACTGGAAAAACTGCCTCAGTGGTCTCAGGGAAATGACTGCCCTATCTCATAGGATGATGAGAAAAATAATATGAAAGTGTTAGTATATAGCTTGTGGATGGTTGCATATAAACATGGTCTTAGTTATCCTGTGGAGTGTTTTATGACAAAGATATAAATCTTCAAAAAGTAAGAAAATTATTATTTTTCATTTTAAGAACACAAGAAAATTGGGTGTTATATTCAGGAAATTGAAAAGGCATTTTGAAATGTCCACGAGGAGGGGTTATTTTGATGATAAAATTCATTAGGTAGCATAGAAATGTTCCTTGGTGAACTGAATATCCGTCCATACCTTCAGGTTGTCATATCATGGTCTCATATGCAAAATATCAATCTGCCAAAAATAGGAAAAATAATATTTTTCATAGTGAGAACAAAAGAAATTTGACCAAGTGTTAAAAACAAGATTTTGAGAGGTCAGTTGGAAATGCCCTCCAAGGGCTATATTTGTGCAAGTAAATTTATCAAATGTCATGGATCCATTCTTTGGTCAATACTTCAGGTCTCCATAGAGTGTTCACACATGTGAAATAGGAGTCTGCCAAAATGGGAAGAAATATGTTTTGATGTTCAAAATAGGTTGAGAAGCTATTTTGAAATGCTTTCCAGAGGTTGTGTGTGTGTCAACAGATTTATATTTTGATATGGTCTTGTTCATTGTTGAAATAGCTATCTATCCATGCTTGTAGGTTTCCTTATGGTGATCACATGAGGGAGAAATCAATCTGCCAAAGTAGAAGAAATTTTTTTTTTACAAGTTAATTTTTTTTTGTCTAAGTGTTGAATTAAACAGTTTGGAAGCCTATATGCTGATGTGGACAGTACTGAAGACAAGATACTAATGGTGTATGGATAGAGTTGAGATATGGATGTAATATGTTGTATGTTGAATGACTTGCTGAGTACAGAATAAAGACTTGTTGCTTGGTATTTTTTATGTGTGTTCATGTGGAAAACTTTGGAAGCGTGTGATGTATCAATTGTAATTTGTAATCTGAAATTTGTATAGGGAGGTTGGGTGGAGCTGGGGAAAGACTTATTGGTATTTTGACAAGTTGAAGCTGGTTTGGATGTTCTAGCATCCCAGTCAGCTGTAGCTAACTGAACCATTCTGGTGGGTGGTGCCATCTTATGGGTTGTATCCCATATTGGAGATTGAAGTCTCCACTTATATAAAGATTACAAAACTATATCTTGTGTCCCTTGTGTAATGTCTTGACAGTGATGTGTTTAATTGATGAATGACATGTGCCTAGTTGATATTGTTCTTTGATAAATATGTTGTTGAAGCAATTGTGAAATAATGATATAAGATTGGTAGAAACAGTTGAAATTGAGTTGAAGCCTTAGCTCACTGATTCACCCCCCCCCCCGTCTCAGTAGGCATTGTTTCTAACAGACTGAAGTTTTCATTGATGCCAAAAAGTGTTGTGTAGTGGCCTTTGATTTACTCACAAGGAGACCTTGATAATTTGGGCATAGGAACACTAGATGGCCGAACTGGTCCAAATGAAAGTTGTCCTTTTACTGTGGAAAGCGATTAATAATGTGTCAATGAATAATAGCTTAGTGGAGCATCGGGTGTATAAGAAAAAATGAATTGGCTAGATTCATTGTTGACTGGACCCTCTTGTTGAAATTACTCTAGTTTAAATAAAAGGAAGGAGTTGAAGGGTTGTTAAATTCATTCGTAAGGTACATGACCCAAAAAATACAACTGTTATTTTAATCCTCAATGTTATTTTGTATCCCCCAAAAAAGGATGCATGCTTACCTTTTATGAATTTAGGGCTAGATGATTGTTCTAGAGTGTGACTAATCTCTCTAGTTTTGGATATGGTTGATAAAGAAATCCGGGCTCAATCCACACTCAATCAATCGCAACTATAGCAAATGTTTCGAAAATGCATGAGTCAAGTGGTACAACAGAGGAACGATTCCATGCACATTCTCACATTATGGTTTCAATTATGGAAGGATTGAGATTTTGGCGTGGAGAATCCATAGACACTTTGTGTGCTTGTCAGAGAGGGATTGGGAGGTAGCTGATGCAGTTTGTTGATCGTTTTTATAAATAAAACACTTCTTTCAGACAAGGTACTCCTTCACCTAGACCCAATAGATTTGTAACACAAAATAAAATTTTAAATCTAAGTAGAGTTGTGAAGCTTCAACAAAAAGATAAGCATGCTCTAACTTAGCAAGGATAATTATTAATTTCATTACAAGTTGACCCGCATGTAAACAACCAAGAGCTATTAATGCCATTACAACTTAACCTGTGCGTAAACAACCTTTGAAAGCTAGCATTGGTTTCGTGGGTGTGCAAAGATTGCCATATATCGTCGATATAGAGACAAAAAAAATTTGAAAACTAAAAACGTTGATATTGCCACGGTTTTTTCGCCATGATAAAAAAAATGAAGTATTAATCCACGAATGTTCAAAACATGGAAGTATTTCATGGAAAAATCCACCCAAATGTATTTGTGTGGGTTACCTCAATCATATAAAGATAGGATTGAATTTGATGAACCTCGAACTATCAAAAAGGCTATAAGGAAGTCTAAGTACTGCTATGATCAAAACAAAAGAAAAACTGATTTGTATAAGGAATGGAAGGACACGAAGAAAGAGAAGTTTGTCCAAAGGAAGAAAGGTTTAAAACCCTCTCACTTCCAAATTCAGCAAAGGTAGCCATCACAAGATGTGATTAATCCAGCCAGAGTGATGGGAGACACACTAAGAGATCCAAAGTATCCAAGAGAACCATTCCAATGTTGGGTACGTGGAGGAAACCATATGCGTAGGAACTATTTGCATCATAATGGGAATGTAAGGTAAGTTTACAATAGCCAAGGACCTGAAACTGTGGGTCAAGTGGCAAGAACCATCCCTAAAATCTATGCAACGCTAGAGGACCACCAGGAAGATCATCAATCAACTATGGTTGAAGTCGAAGGTAAGATTTCCGAGAAATATGTTTCTGTTTTGATTGACCCTAGATCTACTCACATTTATATCACTCCTAAAATTGTTGATATTTGTGCTTTTAAGAAATTAAAGCATAGAAAATCATAGTTAGTTGAACTAGCCACTGGAACCAAGAGTAAAGTTAGTGAAGTGGTAGAAAAATGTCCATTAGTCATGGATGGGCTATGCATGTATGAAAAATTGAATATTTTTCCACTTGGTTCCTATGATATTCTCATTGGAATTGACTGGTGAGAAGCACACGGAGTTAAGCTTAACTGTTATAGCAAGACATTTGAATGCATGGATGAAAATGGAAACCCAAGGGTTGTAAGAGGCATCCCAAAGATGATTTCTATTAGACAAATTTCAAGAATGCAGCTAAAGAAGTTCTATAGGAAAGGTTGTAGATTGTATGCAACCCATGTTTTAGAAGCAATGGAGAATGGAACTCCTAGGTTGGAGGACTTTCATGTATTGCAAGAATTTAGGGATGTTTTTCCTGATGAGATTTCAGGACTTCCTCCAAAGAGAGACATTGATTTTACAATTGACCTTGTTCCTGGAGCAGCACCAGTGTCCAAGACACCCTACAGGATGAGCACACCAGAATTGCTAGAGATAAAAATGCAGTTACAAGAGTTGTTGGAAAAGAAATATATCAGAATGGGTGTGTCCCATGGGGAGCACCAATTCTATTTATGAAAAAGAAAGATGGGACACTCAGGTTATCTATTGAATATAGGAATTTCAACAAAGTCACCGTGAATAATAAATACCCTTTACCTCTAATTGATGACCTTTTTTATCAAATGAGAGGAGCAAAGGTATTTTCAAAATTTGAATTAAGGTCTGTTTACCATCAGGTAAGGATCAAAGAGGAATATAATTATAAGACAACCTTTAGAACAATGTATGGCCACTATGAGTTCGTGGTGGTACCATTTGGTCTCACAAATGCACCATCTACATTCATGTGCCTCATGAATAGTGTTTTTTGTCAAGTATCTAGACAAGTTTGTTCTTGTCTTCCTAGATGAAATTGTTATTTATTCTAAGAATGAAGAAGAGAATGAAGAACATCTGAGGATGGCATTGAAATTGCTAAGGGAGCATAAGTTGTATCCAAAGTTTAGAAAATGTGACTTTTATAAAAATAAAATTCATTATTTGGGTCACATTATCTCAGATGAAGAGATATATGTGGACCATGAGAGGATTGAAACCATTATGAATTGGCCAAATCCAAGAAATGCGACAGATGTGAGATCTATTATGGGACTTGCAGGGTCGTACAAGAGGTCCATTGAAGGATTTTCCAAGGTCGGATATTCAATCACTTTCTTGTAAAGGAAGGGGATAAAGTTTGTATGGACACCAATATGTGAGGAGTGCTTCCAACAATTGAAGAATATTCTCACCAGTGCACCAATTTTGAAAATTGCAGACCCATAAAAAAGACTTTGTGGTGTGTATTGATGCATGCAATCAAGGACTTGGAGGAGTTCTTATGCAGTACAACCACGTGGCATTCTAGGAGTCAAGAAAGTTGAAGGAACATGAGAAGAACTATGCTACTCTTGATTTAGAACTTGCAGCCATAGTACATGTTCTCAAGATGTGGAGGCGTTACTTAATGGGAAGGAATATTGAGCTAAGGACATACCATTGTGGTCTGAAATACTTGTTTGATCAACCAACTTTAAACACTAGAAAAGCTAGATGGTTGGAATTTTTGTGTGAATTTGATTATGAAATAAAACACATAAGGGGAAAAGAAAACAAAATGGTTGATGCACTCAATAGGAAGGTACATGAAATGCATGTGGCGTCTCTTAGTATTTTCCAACTAGATTTGAGGCAACATATTATTAACCATATTGTTGAGGATGAAATGTACGTACATGTAAAGGAAAAGTTGTAGAAGTAAAGCCTTGAAAAGGAGTACGAGGAATATAAATTGGAATAATATGAACTTCTTACCTATAATAAAAGAATTTATATTCCAAATGGGGAAGAATTGGGGAAATGTATTATGGATGAGATCCATCAACTCCATATTCTGGTCAGCGAGGATATCAAAAAACAATTGCTACAACCAGAAAGCAATATTTTTGTTTAGGAATGAAAAAGGACATTGATAAGTGTATTTCTAAGTGCATGACATGTCAGCACGTGAAGGTTGAGCATCAACACCCAACAAGTTTATTGCAACCTTTTCGAGTTTTGGAATGGAAATGGGAAGCCATTTCCATGTATTTTATTACAGGATTACCAATGAGGATGAGACAACATGATTCCATCATGGTTGTGGTGGAAAAATTAAAAAATGAATCGTATTATATACCATTTAAGTCCGCATATAAAGCCAATGCCATTGCAAAAAATTTCATGAAGGAAATTTTTAGATTGTATGGATTGCCTAAGGCAATAATTTTTGACAAAGATACCAAGTTTACTTCCAAGTTTTGCAAGGTTCTGTTTGTATATTTGGTTAAAAATTTGAACTTTAGCAATGCCTACCATCCTCAAACCAATGGGAAAACAGAGAGAGTGAATCATGTGCTTGAATACATGCTTTGCATGTATGTGATGGAAAAACCAACCAAGTGGGAGGATTATTTACACTTGGTAGAATTTGCATATAATAATGGACAGCAAGCATCATTGGGAATGAGTCCATTTGAGGCGTTGTATGGAAGAAGGAGTAGGACACCAGTGACTTGGGAGAATCCAGTGAACAAGAATGTGCTTGGTCCAGTACTTCTTAAGGAAATGGAACAAGATATTGCAAGGATCGGGCATAACCTGAAAACAACCCAAGATAGATAGAAGAGATATGTAGATAAGCATAGAATTTACAGGGAGTTTAGTATTTGGGATTATGTTTATCTTAGAGTGAGGACAAGGAAGAGTTCCTTGAATATTGGAAGTTGTGCCAATATGTCGCCTAGATATTGTGGGACATTTGAAGTGCTTGAAAGAATAGGGCCAATTGCATATAGAATTACATTGCCTTCTAGCACTAGATCTCATAATGTTTTTTCATGTTTCTTTGCTTAAGAAATATGTACATGATCCTAACCATGTGATTAATTGGGATGTGATCTAGGTGGAACCTGAGGGAGAGTTCCAAAACAAGACATTGCAAATCCTCGACAAGAAGGCCATAGTGCGTCGAAACCGAGCCGTTCGATAGGTAAAGGTGCAGTGGAAGCACTATGGTCCTGATGAGGATACGTGGGGTGTGGAGGATGCCATGAGAGTGGCACATCCATTTTTTTTCAATTTTTGCAGAGCACTGAGGATAGTGCTAATGTAGGGGGAGGGGAATGTAATACCTCAGTTTTGACCCCATGGTATTCAAATTGTACATGATGTAAATATTCTTATTAAATCATGGCGAGGAGCTCAAGGCCAAGGCCCTGCCTTAGATTCGGTGTTTTATGTATCAGTGATCAAGATCGATGCCGATGGTTATAGTGCTAGTCAGGCACAATATATTTTAATATATCATGTAAATATGCAATTTAATAAAATAACCACAAATAGCTATGCAATGCAATGAAAGAGATTAGGGGCATGATTTCACAAGGAATAGGGAGGGGAGTTATTCAAACCCTTGAGCCAATAGGGTTAATCCAGATGTCGAGGGGAGAACCCTCAATCTCTCAACTACCCTTTTTGTCCTCTGCACTGAATCATTCAATTCTTCCAGAAGTTGGTTGAGGAATTTAATTCCTTGGGTAGGGAGAGGCATGGATGTCAATTTCATTCCTGTATAATCCTGTAGTCTCTGGAAACCCATATTCTTGCTTCTAGGGGAAGAAATCAGAAGGAGGTGTTCCCATTCCATCATCCTCACTGACCCAAAATGATCCATTATTATTATTATTCATTCTTCTTCATTCATGTAGGAGGGAGAAGGGAAGAGAACTCACTTCAACATCGATTCATTTGATCCCTATCCTCGCATAGAGTATCATCCTACAGATGCAACGAGAGCTAGAAGAGGAGTTAGTTTCTCATTTTGTAGTGTATCTCTTCATTTATCCTTGGATGGAACCTTGCTTTTCTATATTATAGAGTGGTTGGGAACCCCAGTTATCTGTGTTATAGAGTGGAAGCCTATTTTGTCATGTCACCTTGTGCTTTGTTGTTATGTGTACCCTGGTTTGGGTCTAAAATGTATGCAAGACTTAGGAGTGGAATAAATGTAGAATTGTCTTGATAAATCTAGTGAAGAGAGGAACCTCACAAAAAGATAAGAGTGGATGGTGAATCTTATATGCACACACTAAAGAGAACTATAAGGGAAGGTGTGGCATGAGGGATTGTGTAGCATAGAAGGGGATACTTCCTTGTGTTGGGTGTGTAGGTACTGTGGATTCTAGGCCAGATAGATCTTGTGGGCATGTCCCTAGCTCTGTGAATGATCTCACTAGCTTAGCAATTCTTCCTTTCCACTACCTCAGCAGACTGATAAACCCAAATGTAGATTGGATTGGTTGGTATCCTGATAAAACCAATTGTATATTGGCTTGACTAGAGCCTAATAAACCCAATCGTAGACTGTCTTGGTTGAACAACCTAATAAACCCAACTATTATTTGTCTTGGCTGAGTCTTGATGTGCATTTTGGGCATTTGTGAATCACTGCTTGAGTAGCCTGATAAACCCAATGGTGTGTTGGCTTGGCTGAACAACCTGATAAACCCAACTGTTAGGTGGCTTGGATGGACCTTAATGTGAATATTGGCTATGTGTGAATCACTGCCTGAGTATCCTGATAAACCCAACGGTGTGTTGGCTTAGTTGGGCAGCCTAATAAACCCAACTTTAGGTTAGCTCAGCTGTGTTTGATGTGTTCTGGCTATGTGTGAGCCTGTTTTTCCCTATTTCCTTGTGTATTTCATGCCATCTCGGGGGTGGCAGTTGTGTTGAGATATTGATGAACACAACTAGCCTATGTTTGGGTGGAACGTTATAGCGACAAAGCTAGTTGTAGGACAACTCCATCTTTAAGATAAGTATTCTCTGTAAAAATTCTACAATGTATTTGTTTAATAATTATTATGAATATGTTGAATGCTTGCTAAAGGTTCAAGTACAGTTTACTGCTGTTATATTTTCTTGCATTTTACATCTGCATGTGGTTTTTGGTTCCAAATTCATTTTGCTTAAGTTCATGGAGGCTAGAATCTTGGTTACAGAGTCAGAATGCAATGAATTAAGAGTTTCCACACCTTGGAATCCTCCTGCAGAAGTCGAAAGTCGAAACTGGAAAAGAAGCGAAAAGAAATAAGGAAAAATGGGGATTTTTGCACCCTTGATTCCACCATGGAAGGAAGGAGGAAATTGGAAAACAAAAAAAGAAATAAGGAAAAATGTTGGTTTTTTGCACCCCAGAGTCTTCCCACCGAATGTGGAAGGTGGAAGGTGGAAATCAGAAAACAAAAGTTAAAGGTAAATCATTTTGGGTTTTTCCACTACCCAGAGTCCGTCGCGGAATGCAGAAGGTGCAAGGTGGAAATAAGAAAGTGAAATGTGAGTATAAGGTATTTCGAGGTTTTCTGCAATCTGGAGTCCATTGCAGAAGGCAGAAAGTGGAAAGTGCAAGGTGCAATTAACAATGATGTATCTTAAGTTTCTACTATCCGAATTCCGCATCGAAATGTGGAAGGCAGAAGGATAATAAATGACTCTATCTTAATTTGAGTTTTTGCTACCTGGAGCATGCCACAGAAAGCAGAAAGGCCAAAAATAACAATGGCATTTTTCAGAGTTCTTCCTGCCGTAAGCCAAATTGAGGAATGCAGAAGGAATGAGGCGGAGGGCAGAAGTTGGAAAGGTCCCTTGAAGGGCGGAAATTATTTTTCTTACTACGCAAAGAATCTGTTAATGGTGGAACAACTATTACAAAAGCATCTGAGATTCAGGATTAATTATTTAGGATGTTACATGAACCATGTCTGTGATTAAAGAAGAAGAATTATTTTTATTATTATTATGCATATCAATCAGGTGTATGGGTGCATGTCAAGATTCAACTCCAAATTTCTACTTTAAATATGAAGAAAACCTCTATATATACAAATAAAGTCATTCCGAGTGTATCTCCCACTATGCAAGAAGGAAAACGTTCAGCAAAAGGGGATCCTAATGAAAGTAAGCCTAAACAGCTTGTTGATTTAATTGTAACTTCGGAATGTATTCACTTGTATTTCTTAGGTATTGTAATCCGATGTTTATTCCGGGATGTATTTGTAATGTACTTGAGTGATGTCATGCTCTAATGTTCCTATCGAGAGGTTCTGTAATGTAAACAAGTCATGTCAAGTCATTGTGGGTAACCCTCCTAATTGTCAAGGGTTAAAGTCCCCACAGTTCCAGGGCACTAGGGTTATTAAAATCTCCTAGAGAAGTTGGCTCTAGTTGGGTTTATTCAAGTCGAGAATTAGTATAAAAAGAGAGCTAGCCTCTCTATTTATCACGCACTCACTCACACTTAGTTGTAGTGCATAACCGAGGAAGAAGAAGACACCAGGGCAAGGAAGAAAGAGGTTACTGCTGTCAGGAGATCATCTTACTGTTTTGGGTTTTTACTTTTGGTGTTGGTTCTATGTCTGAGGAAGTTGCAGGGTTTTCACCATTTATGGTTTCCCCGAGGATAAACACTGTTTTCATTGTCTCTTTTGTTTGATTGTTGTGCTTGTTATTCTCTCAGTTAAAGATCCTAATGTATTGCTAGCTTAAATGATAACAATCTAACATGGTATTAGAGCTAACCTGAAAAGAAGACACTGTGCAGCTACGAGAACTAGGGATTCCTACTTTGTGGATCTCTCTCCATACATTTTCAGAAAAATAAGATTGGAATAACTCTCCTCCCTAGGGCACATATTTTTGTCGAAGCAGAATCCAGTTCTGAGTTTTTTTAGTTTTGGACCCGACACTACTGCCAGAAATTAGGGCTTTCCACAGAAGTGGAATTTTTCAGTGAGCCCGGGCCTGGATTGATCTTCTCCTCAAAAACGAAGTTAGGGATCAATATCAAAGCATTTGGTTGGACAGAACTCTAGAAGATCAAAACCCTAATCTGCTCCTGAACCAGCACTGCAGAATTTCAGCTCCAAATCGAGATCCGACATCTTGACCTGGTAAGATCTAAATATTTTGTATTTCCATTTGAGGTTCTCAGTTAAGATGTCTCATCATACCAAGCTTGATTAAAATCTTGAGGGAGCTGATAACTTCCGAGCCTAGAAGTATAGGATCTCCCTGGTCCTGGAAAAAAATGAGTTGGACTCCTACATCAGTGAGGAGGTTCCAGTTCCAGAGGGAGATGAGGCTAAGGACTTACATAAGAAGAATTTGGTTATGGCAAAGAGGATTATTTCTGATTCACTCAAGGATCACCTCATTACATAGGTGTCCTCCCTAAAGACACCTAAAGCTATGTTTGATGCCCTAACCAATTTTTTTGAAGGGAAGAACATAAACAAGAAGATGACTTTGAGAAACCAATTGAAGAATGTAAAGATCCATAATGCTGAGACCATCCAGTCTTACTTTACAAGGGTATCTCAAATCAAGGAACAACTAGAAGTAGTAGATGAAGAAGTGGAAAATGCAGAGATTGTGATGACCACCTTGAATGGTCTCCCTAGATCATGGGACTCTTTCATTCAAGGGATCTGTTCCAGAAAGAAGTTAGTCAAGTTTAGCAAACTATGGGAAGAATGCTCTAAAAAATAAGCTCGGATAGCAGCTCGAGAATAAAATATGGGAAGTGAAGATAAAGATCTCACAACCCACACCAAGAAAACCAAAAGGGACCATCATCAATCCAAAGGCAAGTCTCATTACTCTAGAAGAGATTGAACTATTGTTATATATTACACATGTGATGAGAAAGGTCACATTAAAATTCTACCCTAACAAAAGGAACTCAAAGAAGAAGAAGGGAAACAAGAGAAGACTCATGCTCATGCTGCAGAGGATGATGAACCTTCCACAAAGAGAATTAGACAAGAAAGTGATTCTTCAAGAGATGAAGAATATGTGTTGATCTTCACTCTCATGGGAACTGTTTCACATGGAAGCAATGATTGGCTCATAGATAGTGGTGCTTCCAAGCACATGATGGGATTCAAAGAATCATTTGTGAAACTATCTGAACATGATTCACCTCACAAGGTGAAAATTGGGGATGACTACCAGTATCCAATAAAAGTTAGTGGTTAATCCTCCTGCAAACTAGACTCTAGAAAGTCTATGAAGATGAAAAATGTATTGTTTGTTCCAGGACTAAAGAAGAACCTCCTCTCCATATCTACATTGGATGCAAAAGGAATGATGGTTGCTTTTGAAGATGGAAAAGTTCTTATGTGGCCAAAGGGAAAGACGTTTGATGATGCAATAGTGATTGGGGAACAAGAAGGAGGTCTATACAAGTTTGAAGGGCCAACCAAAACAAGCTTTGGTTCATGACTCTGTAGAACCAAATGAACTTTGGGATAGAAGGCTTGCACATGTGCATTACAGAGCACTACCAATTGCAAGAAAAGTTGTTGAAGGCCTTCCATAAATTCAAGCAAAACATGATGGGGTTTGCAAAGGATGTGTGAGAGGAAAGAACACAAAGAAGACATTTCCAAGTAGCGAGAGCAAAGAAAAAGGAATCTTGGAAATCATCCACTCCGATGTATGCAGTCCAATGTCCTCAAGTTCACTAAGCAGGTATGTATACTATGTTTCTTTTATTGATGAATTTTCTAGGAAGAAATGGATTTACTTTATGAAGAACAAAGATGAAGTATTCAACAAGTTCAAGGAATTCAAATCCTTGATCGAGAACCACACTGAAAAGAAGATCAAGAATTTTTTATTAGATAATGGTGGATAATTCACATCAAATGAATTAAAATAGTTATGTAAAGACTCAGGGATTGTTATAGCAAAATCATGTCACCATCATGTGATAAGATATTTGACATAACTACTTTCCCTGAATCCCAGCTTCTGGAGTGGAAACTAAATGGTTTTTCATCAATCTTACATGAAAATTCCCAGCACCGTGCATGCCCCTTTATCCAGGAGCGGTACCCTTGTTCACACCTCCCATCATTTGTTTTCCCTAAGTGGTGCCACCGCTTGTTACCCTTGGTCCATAAGCGGTTATTACTAGAACCACTCTGTCATAGAAGAAGAAGCGCAGTACCCTGGGTAAAAATGGAAAAAGAGAAGTTTCTCGAGGCTTCTAGATGATAAGCCTTGAGATATCCCTTATCCCTATTGTTGTGTGTTGGTTGAGCTCGAGATCCCTCATTCTAGGATCTTAGAGGCCACCTCACCCACTAATTTTTCAAACTACTCTATCCATTAAAGCCCTATAAATATGAGCTCATAGCCATGGTTGAGAGAAGAACATTGGAAGTATTGTTATGTTGTTGGATTGATTCTTGGCCCAAGATGATTTGGAGAGAGCATAGAGAGCTAGAGTCAGAGCTTTTGGGGATGATAATTTGGTTTCATGGAGATGCATGTCAACACTAAGGCTTGGTTATAAACTTCTTCATATTTATTTAATGCAAGTTGATTTCTATCCGACATATGTTGTTGTTGTTGTGATTTTGAATATATGTTGCTAGATTCCTTAGCCACTAGCATAGATTAGTAGATAATATTCTAGTTGCTTTGTTCTTTTTCATGTTGAGCTTGATTGCAGGTACACAGGTGGACTATCAAAGCCTTGTATTCCAGATATCTACAGCATCTAGGGAGAATCTTCAACCTCTGTCCTCTATTTGTTCTGGATCTGAACCATTCAGACCAGTGGAACACCTTGCTGGCCGCAGGAGGTGAAATATTATAGCTAACAAATCTGGTGACTCTGGTGGGGAATTGTGTATCAATTGTTCTTATCTTCCTCAGTCTACAACTCTTGTCCGAATCCAGGATCCATTTTCTTTAACTCTCTTTAGTCAGATCTACTTTTCGACTTGCATTATTTGGGTTTGAAATTTCTAGATCCGTTCATATCTGAGTCATTTCGGTCTCTTATACTTCTTTTCCATACTCAATTCAACAGTATTTGCCTTGATCTAGTCTTTTCCCAACTTGATTTGTTGTTCTCCTATTGTTCTGGGTGATTTCATGGAACCACACATGTTCTGTTGGCAAGGAGCGGTGCGACCGCCTGAGTCTAGTTAGCCAGAAGCAGTGCAACCACCTGAATCCAATGATAAAGGAGCGGTTCTACCTCAAAATCGCCTGTCAGTAGCTTCATCTATGCGGTGCTAGGTAGGCCATGTTCCAGACTTTGCATTTTCATTTTTTGTGTGTTTTTGGCTTACTTTTTGATGAAAATGAAGTGTGTTGTTTTGAGTATTTCTTTGCTTAGGATGATTCTTGTTTCCTTTTGCATGCTGATTTTTTCAGTGCTTGGTAGGAAAGATTGGTTCTTCATTTCCTTGTCTGTTTCAAAGAGAAGTTTTAGTTTTCTCTCTCTTTCGCTTTATTTGCAAGCTTGTTGAAGGATTTTCTTCTTGTTTTGTGCATGATTGTTTGAAATTATAGATCTTACTTTCATTGGGAAGAAATATCTATTTTCATCTTTGCATGCATTAGAGTTAGATTGGTTTGGAAACGTTAGTGAAATCATCTTTCCATTAAGTTTTTATGTGTCTTTTTCAAGCATGAAAAGATAGGAAACATTTATTATTTATGTTTGATGTTCTCTAGATCTCTTTCTTATTTGCTTAAAAGACTAATTGGGGTGCATTGATATTTTACTTTTCCTTTGAAAAGATAGAATTGAATTTTCATTTGGGTGTGCATTTTTGGGAAGAAAAGTAAATCTCTCTCCCTCTCTTAGGTAGAATTTCATTGAAGAGTAAAACTTTCATTGTCATATAGATTAGTGTGCATCTTCTTTAAATTCAAGTTTTCACTCCATGGTTCCACCTAAATGCACAAGATAAAATTAACAGTAGTACTAGGTTAAAACTTTTAGCAATTTGAGTGATAAGTTAGAGATGTGTTCAGGCATCATTAAGCGTAGGAGCTATCATTATTTGTCAGCATTACATCATGGGACTCGCATGGTTCTTCCACGTACCATCGGCATATCAAACGGCCTTTCACGTACCCTTGAGCTATATAGAAATGTACTTCACGTACTCGATTGTATATCGGAAGGCCCGTTGTGAACAGTTATGCATTAGACAACACTACTACCGATTTGAGCTCCCCTGTACCTTACATATATTGGGATACCCTTTTAGGAATCCTCAAACCATCTAAGTTTTCCTTTTGGCCTGTCCTGTGAGGTTCCTAACTTGTATACACTCCTTTCATATGTTTGCTTGTTGCTTTTAGTTTGAGTAGTACTTTCTTGTGCGTGGTAGTTAGGGGGTCATTAGGGAATTTAGAGATGGCATCTCCATCTGGGACTACCAATCAATAGGTCCCTTTCCATGGTGTACCTTGTGTATTCCCTCCAAGTGAAGGTATTGGTCCTCCCTTTATTGCCACTCTAAATATTCCTAGGTTAACTATAGGATTACCGGTCTGGATTTTTAATTCGGTAACTCCTGTTACACCTAATGTCTCAAATGTCACCTCTCCTTCAGGGGAGGATCGACCTCAACTTAATCCTTCTCCTTCTTCATCGATTGTGGCTTCATCTCTTTCTTCTTCTTCACTTGACCAAAGCTCTATCGTTAGTAGTCATGTGGGTAAGAAGAAGAAGAAAGGGAAGGGTAAAAAGAAGAAGGATAGGAAAGAGAAAAAGCAGCAACCATCTACTCTTAATGGTACTCGTTCTAAGAGAATGCTCAAAAAACCCAAGTTCCCTTGTAAACTTTGCAAGGGGGACCACCTTCTTAAGGAGTGTCCCGGTCTCTCTCATGTACAAGAAGAGTGGTATAAAAGGTCCAAACCGTCTATGTCATCAACCTCTGATCATCATGTTGACGATACTCCTTCAACAAGTGACCCATTGGTAAAAGGTCACGAGGGTAAAGTCTTGTATCCTTGTTTGATTTGCAAGTCTATGCATCGTAATTTTCTTTATCCAAGCATGGATGAAGCTTTGAGTTGGTTGGAAAATATTATTGATCATCAATAGGTGAATCCAACAAGTGATAGTAAGTTATCCCTCGATCCCCCACTGGTTGACCAAGTGGTCGATTCATATTTATCTGTAATTGATCCCACTCTTCCTTTGGAGAGTGAAGTGGTCGAGTCGATGTCATTTTCACCCGATCCCGCTCTTTCATTGGAGAGTGTTAAGACTGAAGTAGTCTCTTTGACCAAATATTCGTCTTGTTCTTCTCTTCCAGTAGAGAATGAACCAAAACCTGCCGAATTTTTTATGCTTCATTCTGATTGTTCTTGACAAGAGGAAATTTTGTCTGTTTCGACAGAATGCTCTCTGAGTAGTGAGGTTATTTCCTTTGACTAGAGTAACCTAACAGAATCTCATCTTCATTCGAGTGTTCCTTTCTAGATAGTTGTGAGTATTACTGCCAGGAAGATAATTCACACTATTGTTGATGAAGAGGCTTCTGTTAGTATTCTATCCTCAACTGCTTGGAAAGCTTTAGGTTCTCCTCAGCTTGTGCTAGCCATCGATTAGATTCTTGCTTTTAGTCGCTGGCCTACTGCACCTTTAGGGACCCTTCCTTATTTTCCTATTACATTAGGAGGGTAAACTGTTTGCATTGATGTTATGGTGGTCCAAGGTCCTTTAGATTTCAATCTGCTCCTTGGACATGATTATGTTTATGCCATGAAGGTTGTTTTGTCCACACTCTTTAGAGTTATGCATTTTCCCCATGATGGGAATATTGTGACCATTGATCAGCTTTATTTTGTTACACCTGACCATTGCATTACCCCTAGTAATTAGACTTCCCTGAATGTGTCTCATGTTCTTGTGGTTCCTTCCCCTTCTTCTAGTTAGCTTCTTCCCATCATCGGTAAAATGGGGGGCATGGCTCTAGTCTATAGTCATAATAATGGAGCTTAGCTGCTAGGTTTTATGAAATGGGGGAAACCTACCAACCTCTGGATATCATGTTCGGTAGGAGCAGGTTTTAGAGCATAGTTTGGTTTTGGTTTTAAGCTCGTTAAAAATTAAAACCACTCCTCAAGCATAGTTTACCTTTTGGTTTCAAGCTTGCATAAAAA
The DNA here is from genome assembly GCA_001517045.1 of Pseudotsuga menziesii. NCBI lineage: Eukaryota > Viridiplantae > Streptophyta > Pinopsida > Pinales > Pinaceae > Pseudotsuga > Pseudotsuga menziesii. The sequence goes on from LPNX010386405.1 coordinate 64,823, forward strand.
TGAAACCATTCCTTTGAGCAAAGTTCCATTCTATGTCAAGCTCGTTAAAAAATGAAACAGATGGCTCTTAGCAAAGTTCCCATTTTGTGTCAAGCTCATTAAAAAATGAAATTACACCTAACCATCATGTAAGGTTCTGACCATAATGTCAGCTTTCCTTAAGCATAGTTGACCCATTGGTTTCAATATTGCATAAAAATGAAACCATGTTCCAAGCATAGTTACCTTCTGTTTCAATCTTGTGTAAAAATGAAACAAATCCCCTTCCTTTGATTCGAGTCTTCACTTTAGTGTTAGAATGTGAACCTTCACCTACCCGATTCTCGTTCTTCCTACCTCCCTGGTGAAAATTTTCACATTAGTAACTAGGTTTTTAGGTTGGGTATGGAAGAAGAATCATCAAATGAAACAAAGCTTGGGGGCATGTCAAGCCGCTAGCAACCATGCTAGGGGTAAGATTCACTAGAAATCATGCTGGGGGAAAGATTCCAACCTCTGTATATCATGTTAATGGGATTTTTCAAGCATAGTTTACCCATTGGTTTCGAGCTTGCATAAAAATGAAACCAATCTTCGAGCATTCTTTCAACTGATCTTCGAGCTCGTTAAAAATAGTAAGATGGTGTTGAGCTTACTTTTCATTTTTTCGTGCTCTGGTTAAAACATGAAAACTGGTTTGAGCTTAGTTTATTCCTTTTTCGTGCTCTGGATTCAAACATAAAAAAGGTTAATAGAGTCTTCTTTAAAATCTTTTTGAACTCTTAAAATGTGAAAATATCATCAAGCGATCTTGTCTTCTTCACGCTCGTTAAAGTATTTGAAGAGTCGTCCTTCCGACGGTAGGTTATCTCTTTTTTCGTTCAGATAGGACTATTTACGAAAAAGGAACGCTTCAGCAAATCATGACTGGAAGATTTCTCTAAGGTATGATTTTATACTTTTTCAGGCCTTGGAGACTAAATCATATGAAAAAGGACCCCTTTGGATTCTTCTTCCGTATTCGTTCAAACTCTCTAAACATGGACGATACCAAGTTTTCTTTCAATGGGTTCGTTAAATTAAACATTGGGAGACCTGTTTTGGGACCGAACCCCTCCACTCTCAGGTTCATAAAACAAAAGAGTCTGGACTTGTCTTCTGACAAGCTATATCGAGTTTTTGTTACCCTCTTTGAACTCGTAAAACCGAAAAGAGGCACTCATCAATCATGATGGGGGAAATGGGAAGGGAATAATCTTGTAAATAATGGCAGTTGTTTGTCATTACCTTTGAACATGGCACTTGTCTGCACAATCATGTCAGTCAATTTGGTATTCAGCTGATCTCCATGATGATCCACTTTCATGAGTCATGTCAATCCTTTTAGTCTTTCAAAAGAATGCATTGTCCACTGTCGCATTGTGTATCTGTCTTGTCGAGTCATGCTGCCAAGCCTTTTAGTTGTGCTGCTTGATGTTCAAAGGGGATTTCAAGAAGTCTTACCTCTGCAGTCTACATAGTATTTGTGTCAATATCTTTGAGTCAATCATGTGGTTGCTACATTCACATCATTCTAGAACTATTTTCAAAGTTTCGTGTCGTCGATGTGGGACTCATCATGGCCCTTATTCGATGAGAATTTTCCTGTTGACATCAGCTCATTATCCAGGAAATAGTCTTAGAAACAATGTTTAGTACCTTGAGATCTGTATGCCTTAATGATAGATTCTCTCACTCTCGACATAGGTTCACATCATTGACCTTTGATCAATAGAATCGACTGGGTGTTCGACATCAGGACATCTATTCGCACTCAGTAGATTGTACTAGAGTACCTTGGGAATCATTGAAATTAATGGTGATCTCCCTCGCACTTGTTAATGGTTCACATCATTGGCTAGTAATCAAGTGGTTTCTACCATGTTCGACTTCAGATCATTGTAATCACATGGATAGAATCATACTTTGTGGAAGATGAGACGAAGACCCTGGGAATATGTTTAAAGCGCTCATTGCTTTTCCCCAGGTTGTGATGGATTTTTGTATATCTAGCATGGATCCACATTTTTATGGTCATGGCTATGCTCAAATTTGCATCTGTATGCCATAGATATACGTTGTATGTCTAGTAGCTATGTCCAAGTTTGAGTCCTTTATCACATGGATCTACGCTGTATTCTAGTAGCCATGCTTGTTTATTCCACTCATAGATCTACCTTGTATTGGTCTGTAGCTATGAGTTTGGTTACTTGTGTCTATTAGTCAACATATTGATGTACTATAGATTCCTACTTGATGACATACTCCGATCAAGCCAACATTTTCATCTCCTAGAGACGACTTGTTCTCAAAGCTCTTGTTTATGGTATCCCTCTAAGACTCATGCTTTGGGGGGCATCTTGTTATACCAAAATCCTGTCACCATAATGTGATAAGACATTTGACATACCTACTTTCCTTGAATCTCAGTTTCTAGAGTGGAAACTAAATGGTTTTTCATCAATCTTACATGAAAATTCCCAGCACCGCGCATGCCCCTTTATCCAGGAGCAGTACCCTTGTTCGCACCACCCATCATCTATTTTCCATAAGCAGTGCCACTGCCTATTACCCTTGGTCCATAAGCGGTTATTACCAGAACCACTCTGTCATAGAAGAAGAAGCGTGGTACCCTGGGTAAAAAGGGAAAAAGAGAAGTTTCTCGAGGGTTCTAGATGATAAGCCTTGAGATATACTTTATCCCTACTATTGCGGGTTGGTTGAGCTCGAGATCCCTCATTCTAGGAGCTTAGAGGCCACCTCATCCACTAATTTCTCAACCTACTCTATCCATCAAAGCCCTATAAATATGAGCTCATAGCCATGGTTGAGAGAAGAACATTGGAAGTATTGTTATGCTGTTGGATTAATTCTTGGCCCAAGATCATTTGGAGAGAGCATAGAGAGCTAGAGTCGGAGATTTTGGGGATGATAATTTGATTTCATGGAGATGCATGTCAACACTAAGGATTGGTTGTAAACTTCTTCATATTTCTTTAATGCAAGTTGATTTCTGCCCCACATATATTGTTGTTGTTGTGATTTCGCATATATGTTGCTAGATTCCTTAGTCACTAGCATAGCTTAGTAGATCATATTCTGGTGGCTTTGATCTGTTTCGTGTTGAGCTTGATTGCAGCTACACAGGTGGACTATCAAAGCTTTGTATTCCAAATATCTACAGCGTCTAGGGAGAGTCTTCAACCTCTGTCCTATATTTGTTCTAGATATGAACCTTTCAGACCAGTGGAACACCTTGCTGTCCGCAAGAGGTGAAATATTCCAGCTAACAGGGATTAAGAGGGAGTTGTCTACTCCATATAATCCACAACAGAATGGGATTGTAGAAAGGAAGAATATAAATATCATGGAAGCAGCAAGAGCAATGCTTCATGATCAAGATCTTCCTATGCATCTATGGGCAGAAGTTGCTAGAACAACGATGTATGTATAGAACCGTACTCCACACAGAGTACTTAAGGACAAGACACCTGAAGAAGTCTTTTCCGGAAAGAAACTAGAAGTCATCCATCTTAGAATATTCACCTATCCAGTGTACATACACATTTCAAAAGAGAAGAGAACAAAATTAGATCCTTCAGGAAAGAAGGGTATATTTTTTGGATACTCTGAAAGCTCAAAGGCTTACAGAATATACTTCCCAGGATTCAAGAAGATCAACATCAGTAGGGATGTAACATTTGATGAATACTTGACTTACAACAAATCCAGGAAGAGACCTACTGAAGAACCTGAAGAAACAGAAGCACCCAGAATTCATGATACACCCATGAACGAAGAAATGCAAGAATAAGATCGAGATTTTGAAGAATCTCAAGAACCTGTAGATCCACCTCAGGAAAATAATCCTCGCAAGAGGAAACTTGCTTGGGTACAGGAAGCTATCCAAGGTGTGGAAAGATATGGGGCTCTAGAAGAGAATCATAGATAAAGAAAGAGGACCAAATCCTACTCCGGATATGTAGCCTTATTATGTGATTTCATCGATAAAGAACCTTCCAGTTATGAAGAAGCGGCAGAACAAAAAGAATGGAAGGATGCTATGATCGAAGAGTATCAATTGATCATGAAGAATGATGTTTGGGATGTTGTCCCAAGACCAGAAGGGAAGTCTGTCGTAACTTCCAAATGGATCTACAAGATCAAGCATGTTGCAGATGGTAGCATCGAAAAATATAAAGAAAAATTTGTTGCTCATGGTTTCTCCCATAAAGAAGGAATAGATTATGAAGAAACTTTTGCACCTATAGCCAGATACACTTCCATCAGATCAGTAATTTCTTTGGCTACAGTGATGAAATGGAAGATACACCAGATGGATGTCAAGACTACTTTCTTGAATGGTGTAGTGGAAGAGGAAGTGTATCTGGAGCAACTACTTAGTTTTGAGACACATGACAGGGAGTCTCATGTGTGTAGATTGAAGAAATCCCTATATGGCTTGAAACAGGCACCCAGGACATGGTACGGTAGAATTGATAGCTTCCTATCCAGTTTGGGCTTTACTAAGAGTAAAGTAGATTCCAACCTTTACTACAAGGTTGAAGATGGCAACCCGATGATGCTCCTACTATATGTAGATGATATTTTTGTAATAGGTATGGATGGGTTGATTACGAATACGAAGAGGAAGCTTGCTGCCGAGTTTGAAATGAAGGACTTGGGTATGATGCATTATTTCCCAGGGATGGAGGTGTGGCAGAATGTTGATGGAATATTCCTTGGACAAGGGAAGTATGTAGTAGAGATCCTGAAGAGAATTGGGATGATGGACTGCAAAGCTTTAACCAAACCTATGGCATCAAACATAAATCTATTGAGTGATGCTTCATCAGAGTTGGTTGATTTCATGATGTATCATCAGATGATTGGGTCCTTGATGTACCTAATGAACATGAGACCAGATATTTTCTTTGTTGTGAACACCTTGAGCCAATTCTTAACAGATCCGAGACATGTTCACTTGATTGCTGCAAAGCATATTATGAGGTACTTGAAGGGTACAGTTGATTATGGGCTCAAGTATAATACTGATCAAAGGATTAACCTGGAAGGTTATGTTGATTCATATTGGGTAGACAGTGCCATCGATAGGAAGAGCACTCATTAGAGGAAATTTCAACTCAAAATGGGCCTTTTAACTTTAAATCAAATTCCATGTCATCATGTGTTAGCCAATGAAATTCCTTTAAATTTGTAATACCGTATAGGTCTTAAAAAAAAACTAATATAAATTTGGGGATAGGTATCATTAAAAAAACTACTTTTTTTGTTTGTATTTTCGACATATCTCTCCATGTTTTTACTCAAATTTCAATCGGGATAGATCATTGGATGCGGAATTAAATTTTTCATCCAATGAATTCCCACTCGACATACTTTTTACGGACCTCGCTACCCCAAAAAAAAGAAATAACTAAAAAAATGTGATGATGATGTCATCATCATCATGTTTTTCAGGTATTTCTTGTTTTTGGGGTAGTGGGGTCTGTCTAAAGTATGCCAAGTGGGCACTCGCTAGATGTGAAATTTAATTCCGCATCCAACGAGCTCTCCTAATCGAAATTTGAGTAAAAACACAGGGAGATATGTTGAAAATACTAACAAAAAAGTAGTTTTTTGCTTTTATTCCTCCATAATTAATAAATATTATTTTATTATTTTAACTATTATTTTATTATTATTTTTTTAGGAGGCCCATTTTGAGTTGAAATTTCCTCTAATGCCAAGGTGCTGCTTTAGTATGGGATCAGGTGTGATCTCTTAGATTAGTAGGAAGCAATCCTCTGTGGCACTGAGTACAACTGAAGCAGAGTATGTCGCAGCCTGTTCAACTAGTTGGGAGGCAGTATGGTTGAGGAAGCTACTGTCTGATTTAGTTGATCTTCAGTTAGATGTTACTTATATATATTGTGACAACCATAGTTGTGTGAAGTTGTCAAAGAACCTAGTGTTCCATGACAAGTCAAAGCATATTGAGATCAAGTATCACTATATCAGAGATATGGTGCAGAAAGGAGTAGTGAAGCTCCAATATATTGCGATGGAAGAACAGATAGCTGATGTGTTGACTAAGCCATTAGCTAGGGTGAAGTTTGAATACTTCAGGGAGAATATTGGTGTTATCCAGATTGAGATTCCTCCCAAGAGGAAGTGATGTGTCTGTGATGTGCCCTTCTGACATAGTGAGAGGATTGGTTCCTTCCATGGTCAAAGGTAAGTGCTGTGGCCTTCTAACATGGTGAGATAATTGGTTCCTTCCATGGTCAGATGTAATTGTTGTTCCCTTCTAACATGGTGAGAGGATTGGTTCCTTTCATGGTCAGATGTAAGTGCTGTGCCCTTCCGACATGGTGAGAGGATTGGTTCCTTCCATGGTCGGATGTAAGAGCTGTGATATGGTGAGAGGATTGGTTCCTTCCATTTTCAGATGTATTTGTAGATCCCACATACAGCATGAAAAAGGGTTGGCTCTGTGAAGACACATCTAATTTGAAAAGGACTAGCTCTGTGTGGATTCCACATCCAATATGAAAAAGGACTGGCTCTGTGAACACACATCTAGTATGAAAAAGGAATAGCTCTGTGTGGATTTCACATCCAGTATGAAAAAGGACTGGCTCTGTGAAGACACATCTAGTATGGAAAAGGACTAGCTCTGTGTGGATGCCACACCCAATATGAAAAAGGACTGGCTCTATGAAGACTCATCTAGTATGAAAAAGGACTAGCTCTGTGTGGATTCCACACCCAATATGAAAAAGGACTAGCTCTGTGAAGACTCATCTAGTATGAAAAAGGAATAGCTCTGTGTGGATGCCACACCTAGTATGAAAAAGGACTAGCTCTGTGAAGACTCATCTAGAATGAAAAAGGACTAGCTCTATGTGGATGCCACACCCAATATGAAAAAGGACTGGCTCTGTGAAGACTTATCTAGTATGAAAAAGGACTAGCTCTGATTGGATGCCACATCTAGTATGAAAAAGGACTAGCTATGTGTGATGATACATCTAGTATGAAAAAGGAATGGCTCTGTAGATGTACATCCATCATGAAAAAGGGGTGGCTCTATAGAACTTCCTGTGATGAGAAGAATCAAGAGATAGCACCTGTGATGATTCAACAGTGATGATCCAGATCGAATGATGATCCGGATCCAGTGACGATGTGCAGTGATGATCCAGATCGAGTGATGATAATCCAGATCCAATGATGAAGATGACTTGAAGATGAAGATGGCCTAAAGATGAAGATGAAGATGAATTGAAGATGACGAAGACTCAATGATGATCCAGATGATACAGAGAAGAAGACTTGTGCTAAAAATTGCGTCGAAAGAATACCTTCCTAGTTAAGAGGGAGTGTTGATGTAATTGTAACTTCGGAATGTGTTCACTTGTATTTCTTATGTATTGTAACCCGATGTTTATTTTGGGATGTATTTGTAATGTACTTGAGTCATTTCATGCCCCGATGTTCCTACCGGGAGGTTCTATAATGCAAACAAGTCATGTCAAGTCATTGTGGGTAACCCTCCTAATTGTCAAGGGTTAAAGTCCCTGCAATTCTGGGGCACTAGGGTTATTAGAATTTCCTAGAGAAGGAGGCCCTAGTTGAGTTTAGTCAAGTTAGGAATTAGTATAAATAGATATCTAGCCTCTCTATTTATCACACACTCACTCACACTCAGTTGTAGTGTATAGCTAAGGAAGAAGAAGACACTGGGGCAAGGAAGAAAGATGTTACTGCTGTCGGGAGATCATCTTACTGTTTTGGGGTTTTACTTTTGATGCTGATTCCATCTCTGAGGAAATTGTGGGGTTTTCACCATTTATGGTTTCCATGAGGATAAACATTGTGTTCATTGTTTCTTTTTTTATTGATGTGCTTGTTATTCTCTTAGTTAAAGATCCTAATTTATTGCTAGCTTAAATGATAAAAATCTAACACAGCTTAAAATATAGAAAGAAGTGGTAATTGTTGATTATATGGAAGAATACAACATCTAGGTCAAAACCTACAATAATATAAAATGATAAGGACACTAAGATAAGATATATGGAGGATGAACTCAATCACAAGAATGATAAAATAACTAAGATGGAGGGAGATATAAGTAAGAAATATGGTGACATGTTAGATTTAAAAAGAGAGATTGATGACCTCAATGGTGAGGTGGCTTATTTATAAATGGATTCCCAAGGAGAAGGATTACTCTGAAGAGTAAATCAGGAGTTATGGCATAGGATTTCATAGTTGTTCATGACCAAATGAGATTTATATGAGTAAATGAAAGTGGAAATGGAAAATTACAAATCAACTAAGGAGGAAATGACTCCCGGGTAACCCTAGAAGATAAAATAAAGTAGGACATAGAGACTATAGAGTATCTAAATGGAAGAAATCAGAGGTAGTTGGAAGACCTACAATTAGAGAGTATAACTCCAATAATCAAAGTATCCAAGAAGATGATCCCGAAACAAAGTTTTTTCATAGTAATACAAAACAACACCAATCATCTTGTAAATGACATTTCTTCCTTTAAAATCATTCCCAGTGGAGTAATTAAATAGGGACTACGTCACCATGGGATGGAAATGCAGAATTTTATCCTCATGAGGAGTATAAATCATTTTTTACTGAGAAAAGAGATGAAGAATCCTAGCAAGAAATCCTAGAAGGAGTGATTAGTGGAGAGAAAGAAGTAATCATATTTAGAACATGTTTTCAAATTTCGATAATATTAAATATATCTTCAAATATTTAGAACCTTTGTCTTATGAAATTCACTTAGAAGTAGAGTTGGCCTTGGAAAACCCGAAAGCACATAAGATTCCAATGGGGAAAGATTAGCAGTTGGTCACTAGATATCACAAAATTCGATACCCCCCTCAAGCAAAATCAATAGGATAGACTTCCATCCAAACTTGAGTTCAACAATACAGTAGTACACATACACCAAAGATATCTCAACAATTCATGGTACAAACAACTCCAATCCCTTAAAGGTCACCTAGAAATCAACTCCCACCTGGAAGCTGAGCATATGTAGAAGTGTTACAAAAATGAAGCATGATGGAATTCCTCAATATTATACAATGCACCCACCTCAAGTAAACATGCGTGGACAACATTCACCAAACAAAGGAAGGAAAGAAGAAAATATCAAGAAAAAAAGAACGTTGAAATTTTAAAAAGGAGACTATGAAAAGTTAAAATGTAAAATCAATTTTATAAAAAATGTTCATAAAATGAAAATTCAGTTATCACGTACTTTATAGTCTATCATATTTAGTTATAATTAGGAGTATATATAATGTAATTTGAGCCATGAGCTCAAGGCTGGAAATTTTAGAATTAGAAGTTTTCTTTCTAATGTGTTGAGTCAAATGAATATTTTTGGGGCCATGTAAATAGTTGTCATAGAGTAAGGATATGGAGTCTTGCATAGAGTTATTCCTTTATGTTTTGTAATCATCACTATCCATTATATGAGAGGATTCATGATACAAACAATAAAGCATGCTGCATTAGATTTGATTTAATTGATCATCATGGATACTCTTTTATGATTTAATGTTAAATGTTATGTTAGAAATTCAAAATTCTTTTGTTTTTCTCATGATATTTAAAGTTTTTGTTTGAATGCAATATTCTATGGAATTATTATGTCGGTATTGTATACATAATTGTATTGTTTCTAAAGAGTCATAAGTAACCTCATGATAACCCTTTCTACATGTAAACTCAGTACATTCAATTTTTTATTCATTTAAGAAATTTGTCTATCGACACTTCCTGAATTTAAATATTGCTTTCATATGTTAAATGTATCTCTATTTCCTTATTTTCTACTGGATTCTATAAAATTCCTTTGCAATTTACCTTTTCATCTACATAATTGTTCATAAGCCAATCAACATACGTAAAACACTCACAAAATGAGTCAAATTCCATTTTCAATACATATATAGCTCTAATATCTGTAAAATATGATCCCTATAATGCTTGGGCATGGTTTATTTTCAACCTATTCCACCTCTGGGAACTAAAAATAAAAATTTCATCATTGTCAGGGAACTAACAATAAAAATTTCATCATTGTGAGGGACGACATTATAAAGATCTTATTTCTGCATGGCAAAGTGGATCAGACATCATTGGTTAAAGTTTTCACATGACGAATCCTTTAAATGAAGCTGGATCCTGGAAAGAGTCACACCATATAGAATCCATAGTCAAATTATTTTTGGATCCTTCCATATTCAAGAACTCACTATAGAAATTTGCATTCACCTTAGGGAAGACACAATTCTCTTTTAAATTCTCCTTTGGTATCTCCTGTTGTTAATAATTAGAAAGATATGAATATTTAAATAATCAGGAAAAGATTTATAGTTTTCCTAAAAATCCTTTGAATGATGTTCTTCAACCACAATTTTCCATTCTATCACACTCAGTTAGTACTTCCACTCCTACATAGCCTGACAGGAATCCATTTAACCCACATGTTCAACATACTGTCATATATGGCAGGAATAGGTCATGGAGGAACACCCCCTGTTGTTAATCCTTGGATTTCATTTAGATATTGACCTCTAAATATGCCTAACAATTTACATGACATGCCCAAAAACTAAAAAAAAATTGCTAAATTTGATGGAGAAAAATATATCCCAACTGAATACCATATGGCTACATTCCAAGAATTTACTAACAATATCCTCATAGAGGATGATAATGTATACATGAGAATATTTAAACAAACCTTGGAATTGGAAGTGAGAAAGTGGTTTTGAGCCTTGCCAACTGATTCTTTAATGTCTTGGCATGCTTTGGAACAATAATTTATGAGACAATGAGAGGAGAAGAGGGATCATTTATACTACCTCACCAAGTTTGCATCCTTAAAGAAGAAGAAGAATGGAGAAACTACAAGTGAATTCAATAAAAGATTTAATAAGATCTATAACAAAATACCTTAAGACATAAATACTTTACAAGCATATCAAAAATTTACATATGCAAGGGCTTATGAAGATGACCTTGTCATGATCATGAGAGAGAGAATATATGCAACTCTTTCAAGCATGCAAGATGATTCTCTTGATGTTGGCCGTAACATCACAACTTCAGGTAAACTGAAACATAGGATATAATTTGACAAAAAGAATCCTAAATATGAGGATGGATATTCTAGTAAAAATAAACAAACTCAAGATGAAAATATTGAATAAATGACCAGGATATTAATAGGTTTGTCAAATAAAATAACCATCCTTGAGACATAAGGAAATCATCAGAATAAATATCCTCAAGGAATGGGACAAAGAAATCCAAATCAAACTAGAAGGTCATTTTATCATAAGATCTTAAATAGAGAAAGGATAAATAAAGATCCTCCTATACAACCCCCAGTTAGATAAAATGAGGCAGACCATGTCATTGATGTGACCCCTGAAGAAGGGTATTTTGATCCTCCTAAAGAAATAAATCAAATACAATATGAAAATGAATTTATGCATTTAACTCAAAATGAATATGAAAGGTTTTTACATGAATATGTATATGAAAATGAACTTGGTACATCTAATATACATTTCCTTAGGCATAGAAAAAAATCTGGAAAACATCCTAAAGTTCATGTCTCTAAGAAAGTATCTAAGAATCCAAAGCATTGAAAGGTTATGGCAACCCCATCTCTATTAGAAATCCTCTTGTTGTTCAAAACAAATATGATTCCTCGTCTACCTCATGAGTAAAGTTTATACCCCGCGTTGTCCAGAAGAAAGTTGATATTTCCCATCTTCCAAATAAAGATCCTAAAAAATTTCCTAAACCTTTTGATTTAGGACATGAGATATCTAAAATCAATATTTCCATACCTTTAATAGAACTAGAATCCTGTATATATAAAATTCAAAAAGATCTAATGCTAAATAACCCTAGTACTCGATATGACTATCTCAATTTGATTGATGGAAGTCCTAAAATTGAAGTAGGTCTTGCTGTGGAAGAAGGAATACAAGGTATACTCCCCCATTTTATATAACCCTAAGTCTATATGGAAAATTGATACATAATTGGATGTTATATTCTGGAGCATCACATAATCTCATGCCTAAAGTGGTAATGGAAGAACTAAGATTAGAGGTCACAAAGCCTTATCATGATCTTTATAACTTTGACTCAAAACCAGTGAAGTGCGTTGGCATGATTAAGGACCTGGTTGTAAATTTATCCCAGCTTCCATCTAAAAGTATTTTTCTAGATGTGGTGGTAGCAGAAATTCCTCCAATATATGGTATGTTATTGTCCATGATTTGTGGTAAGAGAATGGGTGGAACCATTCAGACGGACATGAAATATGAAACCATCCCATTGCTTGCAGGAGAAACAAGAAGATTGTAGAGGGAGGATAGGTATTCATACATGCTTAGTGAGTGAAGCAACCCAATAACTTACCCAATATATAATATTGAATAAGATATGGGTTGTTGCATGTTAACATGAGTAAATTATTATAGTGAAGAACCTTTTTAACTGGTGTTTGTTAAAAGTGAAATCTCGATACAAGGTCAGATTTGGGATATGCATTTTCATGGATCATCTACCAAGGAATAAGAAGGAGCAGGGGTAGTTCTCATCTCACCCAAGAAAGAAGAATTTTTTTTTGTCATTTAAGTTGAATTTTGAGACCACAAACAATGTGTCTAAATATGAAGCACTAATTTTGGGATTGGAAGTTGCAAAAAAGATGGGGATAACTCAAATACAAGTTTATGGAGATTCAAAAGTGATAGTGCAACATATTAAAATTTTATACTAGACAAGCATTCAAGGATGAGAGAATATATAAATCAAGTCCAGGATTTAATAAATAACTTGTTTCATGCATTTAACATAATTGATATTCCTAGAGAAAAGAACCCAAAAGTTGGTGCACTAGATGCAGCAACAAACACATTTAATCCTCGTACTAAAATCAAATTAAAGCATGAAGTAGAAATGAATTACATATGTTCAGTTCTTGACAATAAAAAACACTAGCAAGTATTTTAAAAGGATCAATAGATCAAGAGGTTTTCTATATTGATTAATGAATTTTCTAATACCTACATCGATAAAGAACATGATGATGATGAAAGTGAAAAAAGTCAGAAAGAGGATAATATAGACATGAAGTTAATTAATAAAGTGGCAAATCACAAAATTGTGCAGTTAAAAAATAACTTCATACCTAAAATATTGATTCCTTTAGAGAGGTTGTTAAAAAAAATGATGTCCCTCACAATCCTAAAATTCAACCAAAGGAAGAATACACTGAAGAAGTGAATGTCATTGACAAAGAGCCCAAGTATATCAAATTGTCTAAATTGTTACTTGGTAAAGTGAAATAGAGATATATAAAGTTGTTTAAGAAACATATAGATGTACTTGAATTGGGGTTTGAGGACTTGAGGACCTATGATACTTCAATAATTGAGCATAATATTCCTCTAAATCTTGGGACAAAGCCTTTCAAGCATAATCTTAGGAAGAATAATCCCATTTTTCTACTCATTATAGAAAATAAAATAAGGAAATTATTAGATGCAAAAGTAATAATTCCTTTAAGATACTCTCAATGGGTATCTAATCTTGTACTCGTAAAAAAAAGAGTGGAGAAATAAGGTTGTGTGATGACTTAATAAATTTGAACAAATGCTCCCTAAAATAAAACTACCCCCTCCAAAAGATGTATCATATTTGGAGAAAGTGCTAGGAGAAAACAAAATTTCCATGATGGATGGTTTTTCACGATACAACCAGGTTGTTATGAGTAAGGAAGATAGGGATAATATAGAATTCACCACTCCATGAAGAACTTTTATTTATTATAATATTCCATCTGGGATGATGAATGCAAGAGAAACATTTCAGTGTCCCATAGATATATATTTTGTGGGGGACACTAATAAATTCATAGCTATTTACTTTGATGATAAGTATGTGTTTTCAAAAACAAATGATGAGCATATATCTAATTTGAAATAGACTTTCAGGAAGTGCCAAAACTATGGCCTCTCCTTAAATATAAAGAAGTATATTTTTGCTTTGCAAGAAGGTAATATGCTAGGACACATTGTGTCAAAAGATGGGGTAAGAATAGACCCAGAAAGAGAAGAAACAATACAATCATTGGAAGCTCTAAGAAATTAAAAAAAAAATCATTCATTCCTGGGTAGGATAAAATTCCTTAGAAGATTTGATCCTAATTTGGCTCAATTAATTAAAACCATTTACAACATGCTAAAAATAGGTAATGAGGTGAAGTGGACAAAGGAGGCAACAAAACCATTTGAAGCATTACAAAGGTAAATTAGAGAAGCACCAATACTAATCTGTCTTGATTATTCTAAACCTTTCCTTATATTTTCATTTGCATCCACACATACTATTGTAGTTTTTCTTTTACATAAGAATAAAGATGGCTATGTTATGGACATATTTTGCACAACATCTCCATTCCCAGCAATGGGATGGAATTGGACTAGAACTTCACCTTGTGTTCAAATATATTGCTCAGTTTTGTGGGAGGACAACTTTGTCCCTCACATTTATGACATCTGCAACCACTTCATTGGGTCGATTTATTTGAAAATTTTCAAAGGTGATTCCCCCAATTTTTATAATAGGGAGAAGGCACTAATCTCCACCATGGGATATTGGTATGTGGGTGAGTATTTCTCCTACATCCAAATTTGGGGCAGAAACATTGTTCATTTACTGCCCAGGATAGTGCCGAACATGATGGTGCTTTAAGAGATATGTTTTCAAACTGTCATTTATGGGGCCCTTCCCAAAACTTTCAGAATCCAAGAGGATGTGTTGGCCCAAGTTTCCCCTAAATTTCGGATTCATGACTCTGTAGAATTCCACACATGCTTCCATTCTGGGAAAAATATATTACAACAATGAACTTAGGGGAGGCACCTAAAAGGATGCATGATCCTAATGAATTCTTAGCCAACCAATTTGTACAGGAGCACATGAAGATAACATTTTTCCATCAGGAAAACCTTGATCTTCCAGTATCAAAATGAGCTTAAGACAACAATGTTACACTACATGAAGCTCAAATTGACAATGGAAGAAAATAACCAAAAGCAAACAACAAAAAATGAAGCAAAAGAGTCACTAGCCAGCTCCTCTTCCACCCATGTTGAACAATCAAAGGATAGGGGAAAATATTTTATTGAATAGCACACAAGATCCCAACCTTCATCTACACTTCAGGCCCTACACAGATCATCAAAGATCAATAAGAATTTAGAAAAACTAAGCTCAAAAGTGGAGGCACAGGAATCAATTAATGAGCCACAACCAAATAGACAAAAGGATATAGAATCCATTCCACAAGTACAAGTATAGGAAGCAATCCCACAACCTCCACCACAAGTATTTTGAAGGGTAGAACAACCAGTTCTACAAGAACAACTAGTTATACATATCCAACAAATTCAACAAGTTGATGCACCACTACCTAGGAATGTTGAACTGCAGGATATTGAAAGTGGCCTTCAGGAGGAGATCTCTCCCTCCACATATGTGTGTCATGTTAGCATTCCTACCAGCCTACCAATAACTCTTTCAACCACCCAGTCAGCTGGGAATCCATTTGAAACTGCCATTCCTAAAAATACATTTTCATAGATTAACCTCTCCCACATTAATTTTTCTATTAATGGTACACTTTAGTGTTTGTACATATTCCTATTTCTTCCCCTTATTCCACTTTACTTATTTTTTTAGCACCATTTGAGTTTCATACTACTTCTGCATCCTCACAAACCTATTCTTTAGTCTCACAACCTGATAGTTCTTCCTTCCCCATCACTTCTTCCCAACCTATCACATATTTACCCACTTCCATCTTTGCACCCCATGCCTCTGTTATTTCCACACCTTCCACTACCATGCCCTCCATTAATATGCATATCCCTACCCCTGAAACATCCCATCCTACATCCATAGTTACAACCCCTAAAGGGAACATCTCAACATCAGAGGAGGTGGCTGAATTTGGTGAGGATGAAGTTGTCTCCTTGGGGTAGTATTTTTGGAGCAAAGAGGAAAAGGTTGTAGTAAACAAAGGATCCAAGAGATCCAAGGAAAGAACCTTTAAGCATGTTTCAGTGCCAAACCCAATTGTGTGTAAGAGGGCCTCTAATTATGTTAAACAATAATATTTATAAACTGTAATTGCAATGGGTGCCTTTGCAGGTACTATGATTCCGTCTCTTTGCTAAACATACACCATCAATAAGAACTGCAAGATTTGAGAAATGAATATGAAGATAAGCTAAGGAAAATTCAAGACCAAAATAACCTTCTCAAGCAGCAACTTGAAAAAGAAAAAGGGGTGAATGATGGGAAAACTCAAAATATTTCCACCTTGGAGGGGCAGCTTAAAGACTTCTGATTTGTATATGTTACTTCTTCATTCTCTAAATTTACAGAGGAAGAATTTAAACAGTTGGCTTGCAGAATTCATGATGACTTGTATCAACGAATGATTAGTATTTTTGAAGGATTTAGTAAGATGCAGGAGACATACAATGCATTCAAGCACCATTCTGACATCCTCCATGAACACAATCAAAGGAGGAATGAAGCGACACGAGCTTATGATACCTTGGAAGACTGGAAAAAGTATATCAAGGACAAACCTAATGATTTGTTAGTCCTGTACAAGGGTAAGATGAAAAGAATACAGGTTTCAATTGAACCATGGGAAAATGTTTGTGACTTGGTAGAGTCCATCATTAAAGATGGAAAAATGGCTTGCAAAAAGAGATGGTTTTCTTCGGCATCCTTGCTGGGTTTTATGGACTGGACACTATTGGATCCCATTGATGAATCGATGCCTTTGAACATTAATCTAGAACAAATCAAAAGTGACTTTGCTAAAGCCAAGGAACAGATTCAGGGAATCAGTTAGCTTCACTTGGATGAAATTAAGGAATGGATCGAGGCACCTCTCACATCATAGATGAGGATTGACCTTTTCCTCTGAGAGTGGGAAAATATTAAGAAAAGAGAGATCAGATCCTTTATTTTTAAGGTTGAGCTACACTTAGAACATGCTCAATATCATGACATACATGATTTGTTGGATGTATTTTCCAAGTGACATTCTTTCCTAGGAATATCTTGAAATTATTATTTTGTAACCCCATATTTTTGGAATATTTTCTTTCTCTATAAAATATTGTAATAATTATTTAAGGGGAAGGGTGTCTCCAAAGATAGGGGGCTCGTGGGAGTATTTCGAGAGGACAATAGGAGAAAGAACCACCAAGTACATACCATGGATGCTATGTAATTTTAGAAAGATTGTAATTTGTTACAATTTTAATAAAAGTTACATTGTTTCTTATGTCATGTTTTTGGTTATTCATTAAATTTCTTTCATGGATTTTGGTCATTCTTCTATCTTTTTGACAAATTGATCACAAGTTTCTTATTTATCAAACATGCTAAATTATGTATTGGAGTTTCAATACAATGTTAACATGCTAAATATGCATTGGATAAATGTTTTTAGTTAAGTCATATGCCATTACTTGCAACTATTGAACAATAACTTAGTTCCATTACTTATTTTTGAATTGGTATTATTTGATAGAATAGTTATACACATAAATATTTGAGTAAAGCATTACAATTTTTATTGTTTCATTTTCATTCAAGGTTGAAAAAAGGGAGAATTATTAATCTATATTTATATATGTTGGGTTATTATTTATTTGTCATAAATCATACATCATAATTGTTCTACTTAAAATTATTAACAATTTCTGTCTCAGTTTCCTTAGAGAGTTTATTCTAGTCTCTAGTTGCTTCAAACTTTTCCTTGATCTTCTGTGTAGCAAGAACATATTTAGTCGAATCTAAGAACCCTTGTTACAAGAGAGGTTTTGTATCCATAGGAGTAAGTTATCCCAAACAACTCGTGGATAAAATAATCTCTGTGAGGGATCGATTCAAATCCTTTCTGGTTGGACTATATCCTTCTGTAGATTTCCTTGCAATTTATCCTGCAACCTACAAGACTGGGGCCAACGACAAATGCCCAATCCCAAACTGAAACAACATCTTGAGGTTCTCTTTATGTCTTCATCACTACTTCTTTGCATCTACAATGAGTTCTTCTTGTCAGGCCATCGACATATACCAATTTTATGCACTCAACCTCAAAGTAAGGTTTGTAACCCACTTTACTCTTGGAAAATCCTTATTCCATCAGGAAGTTTCCCATCCTGTTGTACCATGTCAAACTCATATATCTTATGCAGTCACTCCCTCTAAAGTTAAGCATCATCCTCCCTCAGCATTTGTACTCTATGTATCGAAACATTTTGTACTAGAGTAACATGTAACATCCTCTGCTACTGATCTTCTATGTATCCATCTTAGGTCATTGGATACCAAGATCCTCTATCTTAAATTTGTTGAAACGTTCATCTTGCACCCATCTGTGATATTGTTGTCCTCTATATAATTCTGTCGTCAACCTTGTATCAAAGCTTAAGATCTTCATCACTATAGGTGATCTTCAAGATCCTCATGTAACTGGATGTGCTTATCCATGGGTTACTTATGAGCTTGTACAAATACTTTTATGCAAATGTGGTTATCTGCTTGTTATACACTTCTACTTTACTGAATAAATGTGTCTGGAGTATGCCATGCCATAGTCAATTCCCTCTTTCTGAGAGAAACCACGAGCCCTGATTTCTATCCCTCGATGTTTTCATTTATTGCATACTTGATATTGTAGATCCACATGTAAGACACTATGGAGAGTCCCTTCGGGTCTTGAAAAACGCATCCTAAAAATCATTCCATGTGATCAACTGTTACTCTTTGATCATATTTTTCTTAAATTTCTCCTTGGTTACTTCCTCATAGCTGGAAGGATTTGTATCAATGATGTCACTCAACAATGCCACATCACTAGAGTGTATTTGAGGCCTCTTACTTTTGTTGGAATTCCCATCATACTTTTCTTAATCTTGAATTATCTCTCTTTCCCAATATGGTATTCATCTCTTGAGGTTGATATACCATTCTCTTCAGGTCATATCTTGATTCTTATATTACTATAAATATCTTTATTTTTCCACGGTGTCTCTGAACCTGGGAGCTTCAGGTTCATCTTCATGTATGTTTATTGGAATGAAAATTCTAACTGAACCATTGTCACTTTTTCTTTGGAACAAGTCGCATCCTTCTTTTGTTGTAGGTGATTATACACAATATTTCCTACAAGTCCATTTCATCAATTGCATGGTTAGAATCATTTCATAATATTCAAGATATATTCATAATGACAAAATATTATGCATAAAGATATAATCATGCAACTATTTTAGACAATACAACATTCATCCAAATCTCGTATATACACTGAAGCTTTCTAGATGCCTTCCATCTCTACCATAACATTATTGAGATTGTGCACTAATCCCAATATTTCACCAAATAGGTTTCATTATAGATAAGTATCCATGGGATGTTGTACAAAACCATAGGACACTTACCCATCACATTCATATTAGTAGTATATTGTTCATTAATGCAAAAAATATATCATTCACAATACATTTCCTTGAACATATATATGTACACAAATAAACAATGTAATTTAAGAAACTAGATATATAGGAAATGACAATTCAAATACTTATCTTTGTTTTTTTTGTAGACTCCTCCTTGATCCGTATGTCCTTGCAAGAATAACTTGAGCCTTCTAGTTCATCATCTAATTATGGGAACCTCTCTACTGGTTCTGGATGTCACTAACTTCATTCCTTCTTATCCAAATATTGAAATGGATAAGAGTATGATATGTGTCTTCACTCAGTAGAATTCATATTCCTCATCACTTGAGGAATATTCATTTTATTCTTTAAATATTTTATTAGTTGGTTCGTCACCTTCAGCGATGTGAGAATGATGTCTTTTCTTTTTTGACTTCTTGTTGAATGATCCTCTGGTACAATCTATGGAGTAGTGTCCCTCTCTTCACAAGGGTAGCATAGAATGTTGGAAGGAAATATTCTGAATTCCTTTTTACTTCTATTGTGATGATGGTCCTTCTTCTTTCTATGATTTCTTCTGGAGTGAAATGCGAGAGATTGATCTATAGTTGCTCCCATATTCTCCTCTCTTGTTATGAGCCGAGCTTCTTCTTGTGTGCATTCTTACCATAGTTTGTTGAAATACACCAGCTTCCTTCTTGCACATATTGCTTGAATGAATGGATCCCATGATCTTGGGAGGCCATTCAGGGATGTAATCTCTACTTCTACTTCTTCGACATTATCTCGAATGGATTCTAGTTTCTCCTTGATATGATAGATTCTTGTGATGTAATATTGAATGATTTCTGAAATTTGCATCCTTACATCCTTGAGTTGTGTTCTCAAGATCATTTTCTTGTTGATATTATCTCATTCCTACAAGCTGGTCATTGCATCAAACATATCCTTAGGAGTATTCAATGAAGATACATGTGAGATCCAATAGAGATAGAAATATTCCTCTTTGTTTTGACTAATTCCTTCTTGTGCTTTGTCTTCATCTCCCTCTGGATTTGTGACTTCTTCTTTGACATGGTTCTCTAAGTCATTCTTCTTCGGGTATGATAATCACTCTCTAGTTCCATGTTCGGTATTTCTTGACTCCTTCAATATTGTCCTCAATATTGGTATTGTTTGTCATGATGATAAAAATGAGAATTTCAAATGGAAATAAAGAGGATAGAACTTACCAATGGGATTTCTTTAACTTGATGATTGCTTCAAATATTTTCCAGAACACTTTTTTTAGTGAACCTAGGGTTTGATAGAGAACATATATTTTTTAAAATTAGGTGTCTTTCGAATATGACTGGATAGAAATATCTGTGTCTTCAAGGCGAGCTGAGTAGCATACTCATTTTCCCAAAACTGTGGACAAAACTGCAAAATATTTGATGCCCTAGTTTTTTCCGGTAGTAGTGTTAGGTAAAAAATTGAAAATAAAAAGAATGAGAAAATTCTTCCATAGAAATATGTTCCCTCCTATGGTGAGTTTGATAGTCATCCTTTTTCAACTAATCAGTGGAGGGAAGTTCCTGGAACACGAAGACCTAGTTTTCTCCAATTTCTTCTACATAATTGTCTGATATTGATTCTGATATATTATATATCAAATTACTACTCCTATGGGCCTGAAACTTGGTCTTCTGATATATTGAAATGTCTTCTTTTCAATCCCACATGTGAGAGCATAATTTGTTTCACCAAGTGGGACTTATGTGAAGTTTCCCAAGGTGACTTGTTTTAGGACTATTCAGCATAACAAACTTGTACGTACTTCCACATGTCATTGTTTCTCCTTCAGGGTATGAAACTGGGACCACATAAACTAAATTCCATTCCATATCTATAGAATCTTACAAAATTTTATTTGTACTTTCATATCCCAAGATATAGAAATTCTCCCTAGGTGTCCTATTTCAGACTCGATTATGGAGGAGGTTGGAACCTTGATTTGAAGGAATCATTTATCCTAAAGTATAGTGAATGTGTGGATAAAAATATCACACAAGGTAAATAAATCATTTATCTTCATCAATTCAAATTTTTATCTCCTGAGACTTCTCCAATACCTATTTATTGCGAAATTCCCAAGATGACTAGTTTTTGTCTTCTAGGGTTTTCAAGAATGAAACCCTAATCTTCAATAGTTGCAATTGTAGCAATGTTTGGGCTGCAAAAATAATTCTTTTAGGGTGGATCTGATACCATGTTAATTTTTCAATGGTTATATAAGAACTAATAACATTTATTATCATTACATCATAACCATATACAAAAGGATCACTGAAATAAAGACAAGCACAACCACACAAAAGAACATATAGATTTATCGTGGGAAACACTTATGGGGAAGAAAACCTAACAAAACTTCCTTGATATAGAATTCAACCAAGTACAATGTAAGACCCAAATAATAAGACTTATAATACCCCAAGAATAATATTGAACTACTTCATCTCTCTCCGAGATGAATTGCTCCTTTTGTCTCTCTAGTGCAACTACTTGAGTGTTCTACGTGTCCAAATGCTGGAGGCACCTCTCCTATTTATACTAATAAGTTGAGAAGCCTAATGACCCAAATGAGCTGAATTCTACTTGATTCCAAGGCCGACATGCCTTGGGAGACTCAAAAATACATTTTACTAATACTTTTGTGGGTACTACTAACCCGACTTACAACGAAGGTTTTACCTCAATACTTAACATGACCAAATACATCAATGACATCCCTAATCAAGGGAATAACATCTCCGAAAAGGGTAATCACAATAATAGTACAAAATAGAATATATTTCATAGTTACATTTTGTTAGGAATAGTAATTGTCTAATGAAATAAACATATGAAATTCCCAAAACATAAATTGTCAACTCGAGGAAATCTTTTATTTCAAAGTTATCATGCAATATCCATGCAAGAACAATTTATGCCTAACACGGTTGATCTATTGGTATGAAATAGAAACACTTTTTAAAATAGATCACACCTTATTGAAAATAAAGCAAACCCCAAACCTATTCATAAAATCACACTGTAAATCTAATCACTCTTCAAACAAAATCAACTCTTATGAAGCAATATCTAATTACATAAATCTAAAAGAAGTGCTATGTTGGCCAACGATCTATCAAAACAGATTGACTAGAAAACAACTATGATAAATATTATGATTGAAAGCATGAAATAAATAATAAAAAAATATACACAATAACACACTTATAATCAACACTACCAGCATATGCTCAGGGAAGAGGGCCCTTCCTCCACTCAGCAAATCTAGATCTCCACAATGAAGGTCTATAACTCCAAAATTAAGAAACTGCTAGCATGTATTATCATAATGAAATTATTACAACAAATCCTAGATCAAATTATACAACATAACATTGCTTTCTCTCCTCTCCTCTCATGAAATTGATTAAATATTTATACATAAAAATCATTCATAAGGATGAGGAACCGAATTCCCAACTTCGAATATGTTTTAACAAATATGTTAATTTGAGACACGGTCGTAATTGTAAATTCAGGAATTATATACTTGAGAAACAATTGTATATCTCAAACCATTTTTTTGTCTGGTGATTTTTTCATGAGTCAGGTAATTGAAGTCGTTACGCACAAAACCCATGTCTCTCATTTGCGAGATGCGTCTCCATATTCTCGAAAATCGAAAAAAATATCAATGTCTTCTTATCCGGCATGCATTTTTTGTTAAGGTCGTTTGATCATGATCTGGAGGTTGCTATGTTGGACTTGAGCATGAATTTAAATCACAAATCCACATAATAAATCGTAGGAATGAAACCATGTTGTGAATATTCATGTGGATGTGTGTTAGCATACCAACTTTGGAGGCTTGATCCATGAGTGCTACTACTGTTAATATGAAAAATCACTCCATAAACCATCATCAGTAAAATTATACATAATAGCATTCAATTCATAAAAAATAAAGTTAATTAATAATTATTAACCACTAAAGCATCAATGGGAGTAATATGGTACTTTGTGGGCAATTACAACAAATGGATGGAAAATGGAATGATATATGGATAATAATATGAAGAAAAGGGATGCAATATATGTCGATAAATGATGAAAATATGGACAAATTTGTGACCCAACATCTCCCCCAAACTGAACTTGTTGCATGTCCTCATGCAACCCAAAACCTATGTAGCATCTAAACTAGAAGGACTCTATCAATTGTTGCTTTCATGCATAGTGACCAAAACCATTCTACTTTCCCATTGATTATGCTAATCGAATATGAAGTTTCTTTCCAAATAATACTCAAAAACTTCTTCAAATAGTGGTTGTTTCATTTCTCCTTCAAAAGTAGCCCTCAAGTAACTTCTAGCAATTCTAATGGAGTTTCAACAATTAGTGAAAACTTTAGCGGAACATTTTAGCAGTGTTTGAGCTATTTAGCGGA
Organism: Pseudotsuga menziesii; assembly: GCA_001517045.1. Lineage (NCBI taxonomy): Eukaryota > Viridiplantae > Streptophyta > Pinopsida > Pinales > Pinaceae > Pseudotsuga > Pseudotsuga menziesii. The sequence continues at coordinate 88,937 of LPNX010386405.1, forward strand.
AAATTTAGCATAGTTGAAGCCATTTAGTAGATTTTTAGCCATTTAGCGAAGAATTTAGTGGATTTGCAGCAAGAGAATGCTAAATTTAGAGCAGTTTCAACAAAAGAGCACTAAATTTAGCAGAGTTTTGGGAAATAGAACAAAAAACTTCTGAACCCATTTTCTCCCAAATGACGAACTAGGTTTGTCTGAAATTTTGCAGGAAATGTTTTACTAGTCCAATGCATCTCTAAACAAAAAATCAAAGATACCCGCATCACAAATTTTGAGGAAAATGGAAATTGGTTGCAAGTAATGATGGTCATTTTCTCGAAAAGCGTGCAACATTTTTTTTCTGAAACTTGGTGATTATATTACTTTTACCACAGTGCTTCTTCATGCCAAAAATCAAATCCATTTGATGCATGGATCTCGAAATATAGGAAAAATGGATGTAGGTGATGATGGCCATTTTCTTGAAAACTGTGCCTTGGATTGGGCTGAAACTTACAAGAGTTGCTCATAATAATATTATGCACTTCCTGCCCAAAAATCGTAAGAAACAAATTCACAGAGATCTGCTCAAATCAAATTCTTCACTTTTGTAGTTGTGAATGAATAAAAACAAGTGTGTTTGCAGGATTGATTTAAGCATTCACATTAGCAGACAATGGTTAGCAGTGAATTACACAAAGAATTTCAAAAACCACTCCCCAAAAATGAATATGTTGCATGTCCTCGTGCAAAAGAAGAGTTTTCATCTTAGTTGTAAACAACCATATCCCTCAAACTTAGCATGATCTCATTCTCAATTACCTTGGAAGATATAAACCAATATATGCAACATTCAATGATTCCCAAATTAGTTTTCACAAACGTTTTCATCTTTAACAGCTAGCCCATTTCTCCATGAAAAAAAACATATTGAAGATTTTTTTAAGATGTTGCTACATGAATTTAGATATCATATTTATATGGATCTCCATTACTCAACAAAACTCATGCATATAAATTTTGTGATAGCATCAAACCTAATTCAAATCAGCTCATGGTATCAAAATGCCAAGTTTAACTTTTCAAGAGTTGTGTGGAAGTTAACTAATATATGCATCAATAAACCACCAAACAAATCTTATCTCAAAGTGCATTTCCTTCCCTATTGTATGGAAGCATACTCTTATAAAGGAATGGCTTCTATAGCAGGTTCTTCTGATGTAGGTTCTTGTGGAGTAGCCCATACCTTCTCTTCCTATTGCTGGTTCTTGTATTGGAAACAACAAATAATTTTTGCATGCTTGGATGTAGGAGAATGTAGAGGAATACAATGGTGATTTGGTTCAAATGAAGTGAGGGCTTAGGATTGATTGGGAAATGATGGAAGTGAATGGATAAAAGATGGTATGGTTATGACAACTTAATGAAGAATGTATAGAAATTTGAAATAGAAATAAAGAATGCATAGTATTTTTTGTGACATCTTCTTAAATCTTTAATAAATAAAAAACTCATGCCATTTTACCTCAAGTTTTACCTCCATGGAATATTTGATTGGAATGGATGGATCGATGTCTGTTGGAGCTAATGTAGGCCAAAATGTTTCTGAGAGAGATGTAGCTGAGAGTTGAAACTGTTTGAGACTGAATATGATCTGAAATGATGTTGTGTTGGTTGCATGTAAAACTTATTGAAAAATCTCCTTCTCTTATTCTGAAAATCAATTGCTGGAATGAAAACTAATTTCAAAAATACTGAAACAAATGATGCTACAAGTCACTGTTGAAACCATTAGATCACATAATATTCAGCTGCTACAAAACCGAGGTAAAACTATTACCATGCGAATGAATGTGTTGGACTTGAGCATGGAAAGAAATCATTGGATTATCGTCCATTAATGGATATCGTTAACCAATGTGGAGCAACTCACCTTTGATGGCAATGAGCTCTAAAGTACCTTAGTTCATATTGACAGGTACGAATGGATGTGCTGGAGTCAAGTCACCTGCAATATTTTTCAATCAAGAGGCATTGATGAATCCCCATTATTAACATCAAGCAAATATACCATTGATTCATGCAAATCTCGGGGCACTATAAAACTCTAATCTCAATCCCAGATGGTGTGTTGGAGTTGATGGGACAAGACCATTATAAGGTGCACCTTAATGAATTCCACACCATCCAATATGAGTACAAAATAAATGATTGTGAATAATCATAGTGAAAAAGGTTAAGTAGTGATAATGAATAAAAAGGTTAAGGTTGACTACATAAGCACTGGAAAATGGGACTTCAACATGAATAGATTTTTAGATATTTGAAATGAGGATGTTGAATGAATATGTACCATAGCACAATTTTCTTATTGAGAAGTTTCTTTTGGAATAAATTGGTATGACAGGTGTGATGAGCTTAATGTCGTCTTAAAAGGATTCTTGGCATGTAGCAATATGACTTGACTTCGGAAACATTGGTCTCTGTATTGTTTTCACATAAATATATACATTTTATGTGCTCAATCAATTTTCAAATTGAGAAAAATTCTTCAAGAGTCACTTGTGCATGCATTTAACTTCTTCTTCCAAGAACCCGCAAAAACCTAGCACTTTTTTGTGGGAGAGCGATGGCGAATTGGACTCACTGGCAATGTTTTGATCATAAATTATTCATTCCTCGTCTAATTTGAGTGATTCCAAAGCCAAATGAAATTATATTTATAGGTATATTTCCATTTGAAACAAGTATTAAATTCTATGTGATGATATTCCAAATTTTCTCAGTAACAATGTGCATGACAAGGTGTTTCTTGAATTCCGGACTAGACCAACAATCACGCTTTTAGGCATAAATTTTTCGTTTGATAATAGATTGAGGTAATTCCAATTGGATATGAAAGTAGATTAATATAGGTGTCTCTATTTGAAACATGTTTTGAATCCAAAAATAAATTATGGGTCAACTATGCTAATGAACTGTCTAGGAAATTGAGTTTTTAAAGATGTTGATTTGTGATAGGCAGACAGTATTTTGGTCATAAAATTTTGGTATGATATTAGAATTGAGTGATTCAAATTGTTTTATAATATATATTCATAGGGGAATATATCAATGAAACAGGTTTTCAATATATATCCAATAAGGAATCCAAAATGTGACTGTCCTAGCTCCATTCCTAAGCTTCCTGCATGACACCCCGTTAGTATTTTGACCAAGACTTTTTCGTTCGATGTCCAATATAAAAAATTCAAATTATTTTGGAAACCATATTCAAAGGGATACTTATAAATGAAACAGGTTTTAAAATTAATTCCATTTGGTCTCCCAAAAATAGACTGTCTCAACTGTGTTTCAGTAAAAATTTCAAGCCAAAATGCCACAGAAATCCAATAAATGAAATATGGCTCACAAAAAGTGACCGGAATAGGTGTGAATTTTTTTAATGATATAAATTTGAATAAAACAAACACCCATACCAAAAATTTTAAGCATTGAGTACCTAGATTTTCTTACACAGTGTGTTGCACCAACTGTTGTAACTCTTAAAAATGATATAATGTTTGAAATAAAGCCATTGTATTTTTATGGATGTGTTATGTAGAAATGAAAAATAAATGCATACCATGATGATCGCACAAGTGTCAATATTGAAGGTTTCCATAATCGTTTGGATCATTTTCCCATGGAGTCTTCATTCACCAATGCTTCCTTCCTCTTACCAACTTCCTGAAAAAGAGAGATTAGTAATATGGGTGGATCTTGTTGCACCATGTGTCCAAGATTTCTTCTTCAAAACAAAATTATACTATCTATGCATCCTAGATCTAAGTGAAAAATTGAATGGGATCTTACCAATGATTTTCATTTTCAACCATAAATTTACCTCACTCAGATCTTCAAGCAAAGTTCATGTCTAGCGGTGCCAGTAAATTGGTTTTCACAACTAGAATTATTGTTCTCTTTACTATTTTTTTTATTTACAATGTCCTACACTACTTGGAAATAAAAAAATATTCTCAAGTATAGGAGAAATTCAAATGGGGAAAATTTCAAATAAATGACTCTGGTATGCTCATACTCCCAATTGAAAAGTTATTATGAATGCTAGGATATGAGAGGTTAACTTCCCTTGAAATTATGGTGCCAAGAATTCATGAAGTATCGAATGATGTTGCATACTGATGGTAGATTGAAACCAAGCTTCAATATAGTCCATGTATCATTGACTTCTCATAGTTGTTACATCATGAAAATCTTTAGAAGAAGGACCTTCTTGAATGCATAACAGATTCAAATATGGTGACAATAATGCTAGAAGTCCTTCAGTTTTTTGTTTTAATCCTTTTTATTCATTAAATATTATGTGTGTCTTGTTGATATTATCTTCTGGCTAATGAGGACTAGAAGAAACTCCATCTGCAAATCTTGGACCTATAATCTATTCAGACCTTGTGTGGACTTGGTGCAACCATGCACAATATTTTTGTAGTGGTGTAGATGAGGTAAAATAGGAGGGAAATGTAAAATATAAAATAAAGTTGAACACTATAAGCATATTGTACTGCTTTATTATGGTTAGGGTGGAGGGTGGATTGGACAGGAAATTGTGTTGGATACCAAGGTGTTTCATGAGAATATAGATGTGGTCCATGTAGACGATTGGTTTGTGAGGTTAGCATTGAAGGACCAATTTGTGTTGCCACATGAGGGAGATTGGTCATACAATCACAATATAGGCCATTCCATGTTTTGGCAGCAGATTTCAAAAATCGAGAGGAAGGTTCCTTAGAATTTTTATGAATATTAGATTTTCCTCTTGAATACCTTGTACATAAATCACAAACATTATGATATGATAGCTGAGATACATCACATGCTCCCATCATATTTAAGATTTCTAAATATTCATCTCGTATTCCTTTAAGTATGAGTGTTTTCAAGGTCTCCTTCCCTAGTTTCCTTTGTTTGGATCTTTGGAGGTTGTACTGAAATCGTTCCATATAGTCCTCTAGACTCTCTTATTCTCCTTGTTCCATTTCGAAGATGTATTAATTGACCCTGCAATAATCTTGGTACCTTTTCAAGAATACATGTTTCTTGTCTTTTGAATTTTGTATGCAATTCTCACTGAGGCTCATGAACCATCAGAGAGCTGCTATTTTTAGAGTAAGGGGAAATATATTGAAATTTTGATCATTAGTACAATAATATCCTCTACGAAATACTTCAAATTCAAATAAAAATGCATCAGGGCCTTCATTTTCCAAATCGTGAAAATTTGGTAGAACATGTGGTGGAATGCTTTGCGTTGGACCCCACTCCTCCAGAATATCTGATGGGAAAATCAAAGGTAACAAATTCTTCATATTTCACCTTCCATCTATTCATTAGTTTCTTCAAGTGTTATTCTAAGGCTCCTTCTTTTAATTTTCATGTAAACTTGTTAGTAGAATGGGTGATGCTTACAACACCACTGAGGGGAATAATAATATTTACACCAAAAAATGAGAATAAAATAAAACTAAATGGAAGGACAGAAAATCCACACTCAAATCAAATTCAATCAAGTGAAAAGAAATCATGCAAACTACATGCATTGACCCTTAAGAGGTTGAGCTTGTTTCAGTCTGTCGAAGGATGCGTAGCTCTTCACTATGTATTACCGCCCTGCACCACAAGTTCAGGAACACATATACCATGCACTAATTTGATCATGCATCTACAAAACAATGTCAAATTTACTTTTGCACCATTGATGAATTATCTGGCAATGACAGCAAAATGTTGGGTAGATTAATTGTCTAATGAAATAAACAGCTAAAATTCCCAAAACATAAATTTTCAATCCAAGGAAGTATTTTATTTCAAAGATATCATGCAATATCTATGTAAGCACAATTTATACCTGAGTCTGTTGATCTATTGGTATGAAGTTGAAACTCCTTATGAAATAGATCACACCTTATTGAAAATAAATCAAACCCCAAACCTATTCATAAAATCACACTGTAAATCTAATCACTCTTCAAACAAAGTAAACTCTTATGAAGCAAGATCTAATTAAATAAATCTAAAAGAAGTGATATGTTGGCAAATGATCTATCAAAACGAATTGATAGGAAAACAACTATGATCAATATAATGAATGAAAGAATGAACTAAATAATAAATAAATGTACAAAATAACACACATACCATAAACACTACCAGCATCTTCTTAGGGAAGAAGGCCCTTCGTCCACTGAGCAGAGATGGATCTCCACAATGAAGGTCTACAACTCAAAAATTAAGAGACTTCCAACATGTAATTATTAGAAGGAAATTATTCCAACATATTCTGGATCAATTTCTATAGCATAGCATTGCTTTCTATCCTCTCCCCTCTCATGATATTGATTACATATTTATACAGAAAAAATCCTTCATAAGGATGAGGAACATAATTCCCAACTTGGAATCTGTTTTAACAAATCTTCTAATTTGAGACATGGCCGAAATTGAAAATATCAGAATTATATGTTTAGATAACCAATTGTATATCTTAAATCGTGGCTTTGTTTGGAAATTTTCACGAAATTGAGGTCGTTACGCACAAAACCCATGTCCCGAATTTTCAAGATCCTTCTTAATATGCCCCCAAATCGAAATGAAAATCAATGTGTTCTTATCTAGCCCGAGTTTTTTGTTAAGGACGTTTGATCATCAACTTGATGATGCTATGTTGGACTTGGGAATTAATTGAAATAAAAAATCCACATAATCAATTCGAGGAATGAAACCATGTTATGAATCTCCATGTGGGCATGTTCTAGCATGCCAACTTTGGAGGCTTGAACCATGAGTGCTATTGATGTTAATATTCAAAATCACTCCACAAACCATCATCTATAAAATTATGCATAATAGTCTTCAATTCATCAAAAATAAGGGAAAATAATCATTATTAACCACTAAAGCATCAATGGGAGTAATATGGTATTTTACGGGAAATTACAACAAATGGATGGAAAATGAAATGATAAATGGATAATAATATGAAGAAGAGGGATGAAATATATGTCAATAGGTGATGAAACTATGGACAAATACGTGACCCAACATTTATGATAAAATCACACTGTAAATCTAATCAGTCTTCAAACAAAAGAAAGATCTAATTGCATAAATCTAAAAGAAGTGATATGTTGGCCAATGATCTATCAAAACGAAATAACAGGAAAAAAACTATGATAAATCTAATGAATAAAAGCATGAAATAAATAATAAACAAATTCACACACTTACAATCAACACTACCAACATATGCTTAGGGAAGAGAACCCTTCCTGCACTGAGTAGAGTTGGATCTCCACAATGAAGGTCTACAACTCCAAACTAAGAAATGGCCAGCATGTATTATCAGAATGAAATTATTACAACAAAGTCTGGATCAAATTATACAACATAAAATTTCTTTATCTCCTCTCCACCATCATAAGATTGATTACATATTTATAAATAAAAATTCTTCATACGGATGAGGAACCTGATTCCCAACTTGGAATCTGTTTTAACAAATTTGCGAATTTGAGACATGGTTGTAACTGCAAATATGGGAATTACATGTTTATAGAACCAATTGTATATCTAAAATTGTGGCTTTGTTTGGAATTCTCCTCAAGAATCATGTAATTGAGGCCATTTCGCACAAAACCCATGTCTCGGAGTTTTGATACTCTTCTCCATCTACCCACAAATCGAAATGCAAATCAATGTGTTATTATTTGGCATGCATGTTTGGTTAAGGTCATTTAATCATGAGCTTGAGGTTGCTATGTTGGACTTGGGCATGACTTGAAATCACAAATCCACATAACCAATCCTAGGAATGAAACCATGTTGTGAATATCCATGTGCTAACATGCCAACTTTGGAGGCTTGAACCATGAGTGCTTCTGCTGTTAATATGAAAAAACACTCCACAAACCATCATCGTTAAAATTATGCATAATAGTCTTCAATTCATAAAAAATAAATAAAAATAATCTTTATTAACCACTAAAGAATCAATGGGATTAATATGGTATTTTATGGGAAATTACAACAAATGGATGGAAAATGGAATGATAAATGGATAATAAGAATAAGAAGAGATATGCAATATATATCGATAGGTGATGAAAATATGAACAAATCCGTGACCCAAAAAAATTTCTTAACGTCTCTTACCAAAAACGCAACAACTAGAGTTGTTTCTTAAAAAAAATGGTTCAAAAATGACAACTAGATAGAAAACACCATTTCTTTTGGTCATTCCTATTTTTAAAGGCATGAAACCATTTTCTTTTACAATGAATTTTCACACAAATGTATTTATACGAAGTATTGGTTAACAAGACAAGTAAAACAAACAATTAAACGAGGTGATTGGGCTTGTAAACCTTACGTAATTGTGATGATAAATCATACAACTCTAAGTAGCATACCAGAAAATATAAAAAGCAAGTATCAACTAGCGTTTTACAACAATTCTTTTGGTTAACTTGTTTATTTGCTTATATCGATTACTCCTATTAACTTGTCTGTTGGTTACTGTAGAGAATGAATGAAAAATTAATTTATTATATAAACATTTGTAGTTGAGATTGAAATCAAAATCAACCAAAATTAGATTTTAGATCAATTAAGCTGATTAAAAAAACTTACCCAAACATGTTCTGTTCGGATCTTTCCTCTGCCAATAAGGATAAGGTTGAGGCTGATTTTGAGGAAACATTCCTTCATAGATACTTTATAACGATGCCAACAAGGTAGCAACTAAATATATGATGATATGGATAAACAATTTCTGAGCATATACTATTGGACCAATTTGAATAAATATTTCCAGGCATATACTATTGGTCCAATTTGAATAAATATTTAAAGTCATATACTATTGGTCCCCAAGCCATTTTAGGAACATTTAAGTTTTGAAGATATCCTAGTGGATAATAGTGAATTATGAGAGTCTGATAGAATGTATATCATGTGGAAATGGATTCGAGATCTAAAGGAGGATGTCCATCACTATGTGTTGTTTTAGTTTTCCACTAATATTGACCAAGTTTGTCGAGATGTTAAGTTGCCAAAATAAAATGTGCATGATCCTTTGGTGGATTAGGGCATGTTTAAATATTGAATTTAAAAAGGTGTATCCAAGAATCCAATGTTTTTACCATGCATATGACCATTATAGTAGAAAGGAGAGCCTTTAGGATGTATGATGTATGCAAAATCCTTAAGTGTTTTTTTTATGGAAGTGAAAAAGGAAATAGGTACTAAGGAGAGGGAGTTAATCTACATTTTTTTTGTTGAGTAAGAAGAAGATATAAATATATTGATTGGATGTGAGGGTGACATATGAAGAAAACCAAAAGAGATTTGACTGATAAGGAATGGCATGGAGCTAAGGAAGAATCCCTGGAAAATTTGATTTGGATTTTCCATTTAAGAAAAACCTAGGAGGGAAGGTGACTTTGATAAAATTAAGTTTTGAGAAGATATGTGTTATCAAGAATATAGCACCTTCTGCAGACAGAAGTTGTTCCTCTGGTAGGAATGGTTCAGATCCAGAACAAATGAGTAACCACTAGGTTGAAGACTTTCCTTGAAAGCTATGAATGCCTGGAAAAAAACTCTGATGAAACACCTATAGACCTACAGAAGCACATCAAACATACAACGACATCAAAGATACCAGAAAACTGTCCATAGATTCATATCAGTGACTAAGGAATCCAATAATATATATGTGATATTAAAACACAATAGATATATGGGAAGGAAATCAACTTTGCATTAATAGATGAATGAAAGAGCTTACAACCATTTTGCCTTAGTGTTGATGCACTCCTTCACAAGACTAGCACCTCATCCTTGATAGCTCCAACTTGCTCCTCTATGCTCTCTGATGGATTAGGTCAGGATGTTAATTCAACAGCATAACTTTACTTATTTTTTTTCTCTCCCAACCATGGAGTATGAAATTGTATTTAAAGGTATCAAAGAGATACAAATGGTTGAGAAATTGGTGGGTGAGGTGGCCGTGAGATCCTCAAAGGAGGGATTTCAAGGTTAACTGACCCAGGTGAGTAGGGATAATGCTAGACACGAGGTTCTTGTTCTAGAAGCTTCGTGAAACCTATTTTTTTTACCTTTTACCAAGGGCACTGCTTATACTTCTTTATGACAATGCAGTGAAGGGTGAGAACCGCGCCAACAACAAAGGTTAAAGCCAGTGGAACTGCCTAGTTTCCACATGACTTGGGCGGTGCTGCATAAGGTACTGCTTATCTGCTTGAGGGTAAGAGCATGTTTTACTTCAGGTTTTGGGATTTGAGAAAAAATATTTGTGTTGGGGATCTTATCACATGCTGGTGATAGATTTTGAGTGTAACAGCATGCCCCCCAAAGCATGAGGCTAGAGGGATACGATAGGTGAGATCTTTGATAGAGTAAGTTATCACTTCGAGGTAAGAACTAAATTGATCGGAGAGTGTCATCAAGTAGGAATCTACAATAAATCAATACTTTGAATTATGAATAAATGTAACCTCATCATGGCTGCAGACCAATACAAGGCAGATCCATGAGAGGAAGGAACAACCATGGCTACTAAAATACATTGTAGATCCATGTGATAGAGGACTCAAACTTAGACATAGCTACCAGATATACAACATAGATCTATGTCATACAGACGCAAATTTGAGCATAGCCACGACCATACAAATGTGGATCCATTCCGGTACTTCATACAATATACTCCATCGCAACTTGGGGAGAAAGCTATGAGTGCTTAACAAATATCCAAGGTCTTCGTCTCGTCTTCCACAAACTACGATTCTATCCATGTGATTACAATGTTCTAACCTCGAACATGGTAGAAACCACTTGATTACTGGCCAAGGATGTGAACCATTAACAAGTGCGAGGGAGATCACCATTGATGTCAATTATTCCCAAGGTACCCTAGTACAATCTACTGAGCGTGAATAGATGTTTTGATGTTGAACACCCAATGGAATATTTCGATCAAAGGTCAATGATGTGAACCTATGCCGAGAGCGATAGAATCTGTCATTAAGGCATACATATCTCAAGGTACTAAATTTGTTTCTAAGACTATTTCCTGGATGATGAGTTGATGTCAATAGGAATAGTCTCGTCGAAGGAGGGCCATGATCAATCCCACATCGACGACACGAAACTTGGAACAAAGTTTTGGAATGTTGTAGATAATGTAACCATAGGACTGATTCAAAGTACTGAAACAAAGGCTCTGGGGTAAACTTCTTTCTTTCCTTTGAACATTGGGTGGCACAAAAAAAGACTTGGTAGCATGACTAGACTAGACGGACACACAATATGACTATGGACAATCCATTCTTTTGAAATGCTCAAAGGAGTGACATGACTCATGAAATTGGATCAACTTGTAAGTCAGGTGAATACCCAATTGACTGAATGATATGCAGACAAGTGCCATGTTCAAAGGTGACAAACAACTGCCAATTGATTTGCAAAATGATTCCCTTCCCTTAATTTCCCCATCATGATTGATGAGTGCCTCTTTTCATTTTTACGAGTCTAAAGAGGGTATCAAACACTCGTTTTAACTCATCCTAAGATAATTCCATTCCCATATATTTCACAAACCTGATAAAGGAGGGGTTCGTCCCCAAAAAGGGTCTCTCAATGTATAGTTTAATTAGTCTAATGAAAGAAAACTCGGTATCGTTCATGTTTAGAGAGTATAAAAAAAGACAAAAGAAAACTCCAAAAGGTCCTTTTTAGTATGATTTAGTCTCTATGGCCCAAAAAACTATAAAATAATACCCGAGAGAACTCTTCCAGTCATGGTTGGCTGGAGTGTTCCTTTTTTGTAAATAGTCTATCCAAACCGTAAAAGAGATAACCTACCATCGAAGAGACGACTCTTCAAACACTTTTATGAGTATAAAGAACACAAGTACTTAGCAATATTTTTATATTTAGGGAGTCTGAAAAGAGCTTAAAGGAGACTCCATTAGGTATATATTTCCGATGAGAAGTTTTATGATCCTAAAAAGAATCAGAAAAGGACTTCGAACTTTGATACTAAGTTCTGAGAGCGTGACCAAAGTGTTGAAACAAACGCTCAAGAAATTTTTCCGTTTTATGGAAGTACGAAAAAGTCAAAAAACAAACTCCCCATAGACTTTACTGTTTCCACTTCTATCCCCGCGAGACTCAAAAATGACATTAATGTCTCAAACAATGACTTTAGTGGACTATATAAACGTATTTTGTAATAATAATGATTTCAAAATATCAAAATAACATTATAAAACCCTAAAAATAGATATAAAAGTCATTGTAAATAGTAAAAATCAAACCATTTTACTATCTACAACTTGGTGAGAACATTTTGGAGCAAATTTGAGCTAGATCTTCAGTCGGAGATTCCTAGAGATTCAACTGTTTGATTTGAGCACCGTCAGAGCTAGGTAAATGACAAAACCCTAGCCTTTATTTTTAAAGAATTTATTTTCAATTTTATTGGGGTATTGGCCTGTTTTAGGCAACCCCTAAACCTCAAATCTGGGCACTGCTCCTGCCCCTCATGGGACATGGAGTGCACCATGAGAACCATGCATATTGCACTACACTCAGGTGGTGCCACCGCTCTATGCAAATGGAGCTCAGGTGGTGCCGACCGTGAGTGGGGGAAATTGAATGGATAAACAAAAAAACAAGCTTTTAATTGATTTTAAATATTGATTATGTTTCAAATTGGTCCATTGATTGTTTTTTGCAGGTCCCAAGTGATAAAAAATGGTCATATAGAAAGAACAACAACATGATGATGATGATTCTTTTGCCAAGAGAAATTCGGGATGCATAGCCGCATTGAGGGACTGTGGCCTCCTCAAATTCTTCTGTACACCTAGCATGGTGTCTCATGAGTGATTACTAGCATATACCCTCCATATGTGGAACCCAAAGCAGCAATACTTTGAGGTAGGAGCCCATGTGTTGACAATTGAGGTAGAGGATATCTACTTCTTGTCTGGATTATCGAGAAGGGGTGCACTGATTTCATTGACTATTTCTCATGGAGGGGATGTGAATACTCAGGAGTTGATCGACCGTTACTATCTTCCTGGTAATAGAACTTTGGGGAAGAAAATTCCCATCAAGACAGTGAGGGATGATCCTCTCTGCAGTGTTATTTTCACCATGCAGAGGTTAGCTGAGAGTCAAGGCCCTCACCAGGATTCTAGAGCACACATGTTATATGCAATAGAGGCTATCACACCTATTTTATTTAACTGGGTAGAGGCATTACTACCGGTCTTCAATGACCAGCTGACCAAGTGTCAGCAGGGAGAACTAAAACAGTTTGGCTATGGTTCCATCTTAGCCTGTTTATTCTTTGAGTGGGTCCCTCATTTGAGGCCCCAAGTGTTTTTTACTGAGATGAGGGAAAAATACCCTCGTATTCTGAGGTGGGTCAGGAACATGGCCCACACAAGAGCAAGTAGAGGGAAAGTAAAGTTCGGAGCTCCATTTTTCTGTTGGATGAATGACTAGATCCTCATGGTCGAGGATTATGCGCATGTAGGTACAGATTTCAGAGGTGACCCTGACCTACCACTTCCACCTAATAGACAGTGGGGAGACATGGGTAAGAAACAAAACCCTAAGATGGCCATTTGTGTTTTTCTATTTTAATGTTTTTTATTTTTTATGTATAGTAACAAGACCTGAAAATTTTCGTGCAGATGTCGGAGTGGAGCGACCTGGGGATTCTTCCCCACTGAACAGACGAGTGGGAGCTCAATTTTTCCAATGAGGTGATGACCCAATGGAAGAGTTGGAGGAGAATCTCGAGAGGTTGACCCTGGACATACCTAATGCATCCATCGATGATCTCCAAATGCGATATCAGAGGCACATAGCAGCAGTGCCAGGTCGTTTCAGTCGTTTTCTACGTAGAGTAGTGTAGGATGTCATATGCTACCATGAGCATCACTAAACAATTCTACATGATGTACTACTGAAAGCTGATATAGCTTCAGTATTTTGTCTGATGTTGTGTTGCCTAAAAGCTAGAGTGCTTCAGATGAGGTCTCATGACCTATTTTGTAAAAACAATTATATATATATATATATATATATATATATATATATATATACATACATACATACTTTTGCTTCCGATGTTTATACGCTTCAAATGGAAAATGTATTTACATGAGTTTTATATGATTTTACTGTTTATTTACAATATGATGAACCATGTTTGATTTCATTTTATGAATGGGCGATATGCCAGTCTAGGATATAATTTTCCAATGAATCAACAACTGCATTTTATTCCCTAGGGATATGCCTATAAGTGATAACTTCAAATGAACTTTCCAATAGACATACCCTTTGATACAGACAAAGCAATATAGGGTTTCTGATGGTATAGACTTGGTTCAAATGACAAACCACTAGCTGTGAGTCCATGAAAACAACCAAGTCACAAATGTCCCAGGATGCAGCCTCAGTCAAAAGACCTATGACTGCTTCATACTCGACAATATTGTTGGTAGCATGACCAATACAAACCGCTTTCAAACTAACTAGATCATGTACAGGGGAATACAAAACCCAAGCAGCTAAAGCAAGGTTCAGGGTATGGTGGCAAGCACCATCAACGAAGCCATAAAAATCCGTCTGATCTACATAACCAAAGCATGGTATAAAAAATCTAGATATTAAACTCAAAACCATATTGAAAATACTAAAACACACTGAAAATTCAAACAATGTACATATATACAAGGTACCATACATAAATGATTTAGGCATAGTACCTCTTTAAGTACAACCCATTGTGAGGTTTCTCAAAGGGGACTCCGTCATAGTCTACAAGCTCATAGGCCCCTTTCTCTAAAACCTTGGAAATGATAAAAGGACCGTAACACATTGATTCAAACTTCCCCTTTCCTAGCTTATCATGTCTCCTATCATAAGTCAGGACTAGGTCACCTTCATTAAATACACAAGGTTCGACAAATTTATTGTACTACACCTTGATGCGTTTCTTATGTGACTCATAAACTAAGGCAGCATCTCGTCTAGTTTCTTCAAGGTTGGTCAAGTATAAAAACCTTTCTTCCTCGATAGAAGTATTAGGGAGAATTTCAACAACAAGTTTCAAAGATGGAATCTGACATTGAATAGGTAGGACACCTTCTAGTCCATATACTAACTAAAAGGGTGTAAAACCAGTTGTTGTTTTCACTGAAGTTCTATAAGCCCATAGAGCGAAGAAGAGAGTCTAGTGCCAGTTGTATTTGTGATCTCCAACCATCCGATGTAGCATAGTTTTTAAAACTTTTTTAATGGCCTCAACTTTACCATTATCTTGTGGATAATAAGGAGTTGAGTTTTCATGGAGAAAACCTAGCATAGCACTTAACTCTATCATCATCTGCTTCCGGAAATGTGATCCGTGATCAGTGACAATAGACTAAGGAACTCCAAAACTAGTTATTACATGGTTAAAAAGGAAGAGCACAGTAGTATTACCATCTTCTGCATATGTAGGCATAGCCTTGGGCCACTTAGTGGAATAATCCATGGCTACAATGATGTAACCATGCCCCCGGGTGGAGGTAGGCTTACAATGCATGAAACCTATCCCCCATTTGGAAAAAGGGGCAACGAAAAATGACGGGGTGTAATAGAGCAGGGTGGGTGCATTTATTCGGATAAAAGTGTTGACAAGGTGGGAATTTCTTAATAGACTCGTGACAATATTTAAAAATAGGAGGCCAAAAATAGCCAACGCAAAGGATTTTCTGAGTTGTAGCCATCCCAGAAAGATGACCGCCACATGCTCCAGAAGAAAGTCATTTAGAACCTGTTCAACCTCATCATGGGTGAGGCATCATTGGAGAATGGTATCTATACCATGTCTATATAATGTATCGTTGAGGATAAAATAGAATTTTGCATGGTGACAAATGTGACGACGATCATCATGCGATATAGTAGGCCAAAAATGTTGTGTCTGGAGATAAATGATTAAATATCCATACCACATATCAGTTGTGCTTATTAGGAACAGAAATTCATCCGAGAATGAATCACTTGGATTAGAATCCGTTACAACACAGGGAAGGTCACACATCAGCTCTGCAAAGACTAATGATTTCTTCGAAGTAGCTTTGGAAAACTCAAGGTAAAATTCCTGTATGATGACAATCCATCGGGAGTATTTTCCCCCTAGCACCTGACAAGTCAAGATGTAGTACATAGGGTTTTGGTCTGCAAGTACGATAGTGGTGCGAAGTAGGATGTAGTGTCAAAAATTTTGGACAACAATGACCGTAGCCAATTCTAGCTTCTCCACACGTGAGTATTGAGTTTCAGAATCGAGAAAATTCTTACTTGCATAATAAATCACGTGTTCTAGGCCATTCTACTCCTCTTGGGATAAAACCATTCTGATAGTAGTAGTAGAGGTAGCAACATACAAGAGAAAATCCTTTTATTAATCCAGGGGGTGTATCACGGGTGAATGATTCAGAGCGTGCTTAATATTATCGAAGGCTCGCTGGGCACAGTCATCCTAGAAGAATGGAGTATCCTTCTTAAGGAGACGCATATTACCATGTGTTTTCTTAGCAAAGTTACAAACAAAAGGATGAAGAAATTTTTCCTTCTCTTGCAAACTTTGGAGTTCAAGTAAGTTGGTTGGGGCAGGTAGAGCAAGTATTGCAGCAATTTTCAATGGATCAATCTGAATACCATCCTTGGAAACCATGAAGCCTAAGAGACATCCTGTCTCAACGCAAAAAAAACATTTGTGTTGTTTTAGCCGTATTTTGTAATGACGACATCTTAGGAAAATGTCTCTAAGATGTTGAGTATGGTCTTCATGTTGTTGTGAATGCACAGGGAGGTCATCAAGGTACGACTCCATGATGTTCTTAATGTCATGAAATGCATAGGAAATAGCACACTGGAATGTGGCTCCATCATTCTTAATACCAAAGGGTAACTTCCTGTAGGCAAAGGTTCCCCATGGGCATATAAATGTCATCTTATGCTGATTGGTGGGAAATATCTCAATCTGATTGTAGCCAAAAAATCCATCCATGTATGAGAAGATGACACTACTAGCATAGTTATCAATAATCTAATCGATGTGTGGAGTCGAAAAGTTGTCCTTAGGACAAGCTTTATTTAGGTCTCAAAAATTCATATACACTTGAATAGTTCCCTGCTTTTTATTCACAGGGATAATGTTCGATACTTATTCTGTCAGGGGTATAGGATAGATGAATCATGCCTTTAGAATTTTCTTGACCTCAGCTTTGACAGCCATAGCCTTCCACGAATGGACTTGTTTCCATTTTTTCCTAACCAGTCTGGCTGTAGGATAGGTTTTTATCTCATGGACCACAATAGATGGATCTATCCCAGGAATTTCTTCATAAGACCAGGCAAAAATGTCTTGAAATTATTTAAAAAGTGTTGTATACTCTTTATTTTTGTCTATTGAACAGTTTTTCCCTATGTGAACATGTTCAATAGTTCTAGGCTTGACTGATATGTCGATTGGAGCCGTATTGGTAATGTTGCATAAATTTCCTTCAGACTCAGAATCTTGCAAGAAGAAAGGTGTTTGCGGATCATCGACAATATCAGTACCCAAGAGAGATACAAAATCATTTTCTATCAAACTGGTATCGGAGAGGAACAAGGATCTGTGATGGTGATCCCCCGAGACTGATTCTTTTGTATTCATAATATCGATAATGGACTCGTCCAGTGGAAAATTTTGAGAGAGATAATCCAGAATAGGAAGCGATGGTTCTAACCAGTAGGGCATGTGGTAAGGATCCGAAGCCAGAAGATGAATATCATCTGTAGGAACATCAAAAAAAAATTGGATGGCATCATAAATTGCTTCTTGCGGGTTGAGGGAGGATGTATAAACAACTTATTTACCCTTAGGATCATAGCTAAACGAAGAGATCATATTAACTATTGTCATTTCTGTGCTAGAAGAGGGTGATGGAAACACGCATAAGAGGGTGGAGTCTATCAACATCCCTACCCCAATCGACTGGTAAGGAGGAGGGGACTGACCTATCAAAGGGACATTATTTGTTGTAGGGGTAGTAATGTCTGACGTGCAGAAATCAAGTTGATAAATTGTCACAATTCTTCCCAAATGCAGAAACTGGATGGTTCTAAATACCATCAAAGTGACAGTAGTCACAGCGTAAAACCAATTTCTTCCTAAGAGAATATTGTAGTCTAAAGGAGCATCCACTACTTCCACCTGAATGGAAACAGTTTTTTCCCCTAGATCTACTGAAAGGGTTGGCATGAGGTCATGGGGCTGGAAACCTCTTCCATCAAAGGCTTTTACGGTTGTCAGTGATTTTACAAGCTCGGGAGAGCCAATGGATTTCCAACAGGATAGAGACAAAACAAATTTTGAAGCACCTTCATCTAGAACAGTCCTAAAGATCTTTTTCCCAAATACTCTCATTACGATTTGAAAATATAGTTGCTAAGGTAATCTAGGTTTCAGGTTCTTTGGATTGAAATGAATCAAATTATTGTCACCCGGGTCCATGGCTCATAAGGCGATCAATAAGATTTTTCATTGTGTGGGACAGCTTTGGAGCACTTCTAAGGTAGACATTGCACATGGTGCCTGAGCTAGGTCTTCTACAACATTATAGAACTGTGCAGCTTGGGAATTAGGGTTAAAAGCAACCTTCGTAAGAGTCCTATTGGGTGGACACAAAATCATGTCAATATTAGGCTTCTTGATTGTAAGGGTTCCATTAGACAAGGATGCGGGAGAACTAGTAGAAGGATCTTTATCTGGAGAAGGTTTCTCAATTTTCTTCTCCTCAAGTTTGTCATATGACTGACTTCGAGTTGCTATATTAATAGTTTCCAACGACATCATTCAAATTTCCTCTGTAGAACTAGAATTTCCCTTGTTAGACATGTGGTCTACCAGTTGTTGCTGAGAAGGAAAAGGATCAGTAAGGACTATGGGTGCGGGATTACTCTTTAAAAACTTATTAATTTCATCACGTCAGGGACAATCCTTCATGAAATGATCACCATTGCATAATAGGAAAGGGTATATAGCTTTATGTTTTCCTTTATTGTCATTCTCTGGAGCCATAGGTTTGGGATTTTCCTATTGGTTTCCGGGCTTCTTGTTTTTACCTTTTCCTTTCTTCTTACTACCAGATGATTGCATACTCTGAATAGAATTCACCTCGGTGGAAACCGTAGGGTTAGAAGGAGCAGTAGTGGAAGGACTGGGTTGTTTGGCAACTTTTATTACTAACGAAGGCTAGATTGAATCGATAACCCCATCAACAGGAGTTGCTACAGGTGGCTTATCTGGGTCTGTGTTGGGACGAGGAGCTTGAGGAATTAGGTCATACAAAGTTCCAAATAGGGAATATACCAAGTATAGATATTGATCGTGACTAATGGCCTACTCTTTATTAACAACACCTACCATAGCCACATCTCAGGAAATGGGTGGCAACAAAGACTTCGTAAACCAATCAGCTAAGAGTTGGTCCAGGATAGGAGCTTTAATGAGCCTTCTCTTCCTTCTCCACTCGTGAATATGATCTGAAATGTGTGTGGAGGTATTTTGACGTAGAGAGGTCAAAAGTTCTATACCCACTTTGTAGCGAATGGGTAGTTGAAATTGTGTGAGGAAGACAGTTTCCAAAGCACTAAAATCCACAAACGAGTGTCATGGAAGTTCAATATACCACTTCGCAACCATACTAGTCAAAGTGTGTTGGAAAAGTCTCAATTGAATAGAATCATCCATCAAGGAATTTGAAGAACACCATAGATGGAAAGTCATAATGTGACTTTTGGGATCATCTCCCTGCTTTCCATCAAAATTTGGAATATCCGATGGTAGCTTGACTAGAATGGGGGGCCACGCAGGATTGTGTTGAATACGGTCATTGATCAACTTGGACAAATCAAGAAATTCCAAATCTGCTAGGAAAGGTAACTGATGATTTGGTTCAACATACTGGTAATATTGATGAGGCATGTAACCACTAGTAGGAAAGTAAATGGACTAATACACAAGCCGTTGAAAAGGATGATGAGATGATGAACCTCTAGAATATGGGCCTCTAAGGTTAGGCCTGCCATAAATACTAGGGCCATTAAGAATATTGGGAGGAGGACTTCCAGGACCTCCAGGACCACCAAGACCTCTAGGGCCATCGGTACCACCAAGACCACCAAGGGGAGGACCACCAGAACCTCCAGTACCACCAGGAGGAGGGCCACCTAGACCTCTGGGACCACCTGGAGGAGGACCAAAATGCCCTCCAGGACCACCAAGACCCATAGGGGGAGGACCTCCATGAGGTGTCCCTCCGGCACCTCTAGTCGTATGAATAGGTATTCCTCCCAATGCTAGCATGTAGGACCAGTTGGGTTGCCCCCATGGAGTAAAAGTATTTCTAGGATATGGAATTCCAGTGTTTGACATGCCTATAGGGGTAGGTTGGTAATTCACATTTCCTACAGGTACTTGATTTACTAGTTGACCATACCCCTAGGAAGCTTTATTAACAACAGGTTGTGCCCTTAAGGGTTGACCTGAACTCAATGGAGGGTTAACTATACTCGTAGGAGGAAAGTAAACTGTGGATGTGCCTGCATTAGAGGCATGTCTATTATGAGTAACAAATCCATCAGAAGGTAACGTAGATCGTGCTAGGGGTTTCCCCCCATCACTATAAGGTACTGATACAAATGGATTTGAAGGTTTCCCCCCATCCCTAGAAGATCTAGGAGGACTAGAAACAGACCTAACATTTGTAACCGTAGGATCGGAAGTTTGACTTGGGTGTTTTGAAGTCTCAACGGGATCAATAGGTTTCATAGAATCAGCCAGTGAATGATACCTGGCTATCCAAGGGTCCGTATTATGGGGAAGAAGAGATGACATAGGTTCTTTATGAGGGATTGGGGTTGCTAAGATATTATCTAGTCTTTGCATTCTCTCCTAAAAATATTGTGCATAGTGAATAGCTGATTGAATTTTTCTATATTCCTCTTCACTTGGTGAAGAATGTTCAGGAGAGGTCCTATGTACTCCAAATGAAGCAATGGCCTGTCCCATAGAAGTTCCCCAAAACAGAGAATCTGGATCATAATCTAGACGAATAGGACTATCAACACGAACTTCCACAAGACCATGGAAAGAAGTGTCACCCGCAGGAGGTTGTTGGACCAAGGGAGTAACATAAGAAGTGAATTGGTCTCTGCTTTCTACAACTAGGTTCTCTTCCACTTGGGAAGTAGTTGTAGCTCCTTGGTCAGTAGCTTCCATTGGACCTTCTCTTGTGACGGGAGAAAGGTCGGGTGGTAAGCCCTGTGTTCTTCTGGACCGTCTTAGACGAAACTCAACCAGATTGCACAGTCACTAATCTAACCTAGGTTTTCAAGGCTAAGAAAAAACACACCAGAAAAATTTATCCTACTCAAGCTATAGGATAACAAGTAAATTGAAATGACAGGATGAGCTCAATTGGTCGGTCTCTCACCAGGATTGTCAAGTAGGTGCAACTCGCGATATACCATAAGGGTACGTGCGTAGTAATCTCCCTGAATGCTATTTTCGGTGTATTTCTCCACAGAAGACAGCCAAAGGGCTTTTCTCAGATAGATAAGGTATCCTAGTGGGGTATCCTGATATACTCAAGGTACGTGGGAACTCAAATCGGTAGTAGTGTTGTCTAATGCACAACCATTCACAAGGGGCCTTCCGAAATACAATCGAGTACATGAAGTAACCTTCTATATACCTCAAGGTTATGTGAAAGGTTGCTCGATATACTTATGGGATGTGGAAGAACCACATGAGTCTTGGGTCGTAGTGCAGACAAACAATGACAGCTCCTACGTTTAACGATGCCCGAACACGTCTCTAACCTATCACTCAAATTTCTATTCAAATTTTAAGCCTATTACTACCATTAATTTTAAAGTGGATGGTTAAGTGAATGCATGAGGTTTTGACAGAAAATTAAAACCATGCAAATATGAAAATGCAAGTTCATTCACATTACCATTCGATATGCCTAATTACGGGAAGGAGAGAGAATGCTTTCTTTTTCAATTTTGCTTTAAAACCAAAAAATTTCCCAAACAACTATACTAGAAAATTCTTTTTTCTGAGCATACAACCAAACCAACTCCTTTTGAAAGAAAACAGGTAGGTTAATATCTCTTTTCAATGAAAAAGAAATACAAACAACACTCAAATATGCGTATGCAAGCTATTTTTTCAATTTTTTCTAAAACATGGAAAGATCTAACTTAAACTATCGATATTTTTTCCTTTTGATGAGTTAATGATGCAAAAGAGACAAAAGAACAAAGGAATCCTAAAATCTTGTGAGTCTAATCAGAGATCCAGTGACTTAATCCCAATAAAACAATACCCTAATCTCAACAAATTTTCTTTTTTAGAGCGAAAAGAAGTCTTTCTCACACTTAACCAAAAATAGAAACAAGCAAATTAATCTAAGGGAGTCCTTCTTTTCAGTACTAGTCTATAATAGGCAGAGATCTAATCTGGCCTAAAGCTTCCAAAAACTCCTTTCAGAACAAACTTACAAGCAGTAATGAATGATGAATCTAACCTAGATTCTTCTTTTTTTTTTGACAAACAAGCAATTTCAACATAAAAACTTTAGATTTCAATGACTCAGGAAACTTCAAACAAGTCTAGACAAAACTAACTGAACACACAAAAATCCAAAAATCACAAATCTTTTGCAAAAAATTGAAAAAATCAAGGTCTGGGACAGGCCTACTTGGCACCATGCCGAACAAGTTGCTGACAAAGCGGTTTCGAAGCATAACCGCTTCTTGTTCACTAGACTCAAGCGGTGGCACCACCTATTGCTAACTAGAATCGGGAGGTGGCACCGCTTGTTGCCTAAGGCACATGCACGGTTGCCTGTAACAATCGAGAACACATGGAGAGCAAAAAATTCAAGTTAGAAATTGCAAAAACTCTACAAGAATTGATGAATCAACAACAATATAGAGCATATAAAGTCAAGGTGACTCAGATCTGACTCAGATCTAAAGATTTCAAACCAAAACTTCACTAGGTCAGATGTAGATCTGTCTGCAAATATGGGAGGCTGGAACTTGGATTCAGACAAGAGTAGTTCAGAAACAGAGGAAGATGAGAATAGATAAGTAACTCCCTAGCAAAGTTTCCAAATTTGTTATCAGGAATATAGCACCTTCTGCAAACAAAAGTTGTTCCTTTGGTCTGAATGGTTCAGATGCAAAACAAATGAGTAACCACTAGGTTGAAGACTTTCCCTGAAAGCTATGAATGCCTAGAATAAAACTCTTATGAAACATATGTAGACTTGCAGAAGCACATCAAACATACAATAACATCAAAGATACTAGAAAAACTATCCATAGATTCATACAAGTGACTAAGGAATCCAATAATATATATGTGAGATTAAAACACAACGGATATATGGGAAGGAAATCAACTTTGCATTAATAGATGAATGAAAAAGCTTACAATTGTTTTGCCTTAGTGTCGATGCACTCCTTCACAAGACTATCACCTCATCCCCGATAGCTCCAACTTGTTCCTCTATGCTCTCTAATTGATTAGGTCAGGATGTTAATTCAACAGCATAACTTTACTTCTTTTGTCTCTCTCCCAACCATAGAGTATGAGCTTGTATTTATAGGGCTCAAAGGGATAGGAATGGTTGAGAAATTGGTGGGGGAGGTGGCCATGAGATCCTCAAAGGAGGGATTTCGAGCTTAACTGGCCCAGGTGAGTAGGGATAAGGCTAGACATGAGGCTCTTTTTCTAGAAGCTTTGTGAAACCTCTTTTTTTTACCTTTTACCAAGGGCACTGCTTATACTCACTTATGATAGAGTGGTGAAGGGTGAGAACCATGCCAACAACAAAGGTTAAAGGTAGTGGCACTGCCTGGTTTCCACATGAATTGGGCGGTACTACATAAGGTAGCTCTTATCTGCTTGAGGGTAAGAGAGGTGCTGAAGTTTTGTATGTTAAAACCAACACCTAGAGCATGTTTTAGTTCAAGTTTCGGGATTTTAGGGAAAATATTTGTGTTGGAGATATTATCACATGCTGGTGATAGATTTTGAGTGTAACAATATGGGGGAAGTGTTATCTCCAAAAACCCAATGTTTGAGGATAAATCCATGAATATGGGTAACACTTATCAATGAAATGTGGAGATGAAAATTTGGTATTTGCATATTCTTTAGGGGCACTGGTGCAATCAACTATGGTTAGCTTATTGTTGCAATTATCTATTGTATGAGATGGTTCTCTTCAAAAATATATCGAATATATAAATCTTGTTTGTCATTATTTTTATGATACTATGATTTGTTTCTAGGAAGCTAGTCCATCCTTATTTCAATTCATGAAAACCAAGAAGCAATTTGATTGTTGAAACACTTGTCTAATATTATTTCACCAACTTTCCTTAAAATCACTAGTAACTCTCAATTTATTAATATAACCAAGGATTCTTGTATATAGGAATTGGAGCATGCAATACATACTATCATGCCTCCCCTTTAAAACAATATCCGTTGATGTCTATCCTTATATAACATATCTTTTTCTGCAAATTATATGAAGTTATGAGAAACAATGGAAGAATCATAATGCATATTTATTCATCACTAAGAAGTATGGAGAAGAGAATGAAAAATTGGAATGGATTTTGATCAATAAAATAATTTCAAATTAATTTTCATTAATAAAATAAATTAATGTGTTGTTATTAGCTTGCCATAGTATAAATAATTTCAAACTACCCCAAATGCATTGTCATTAGATTGCAATAATATACATAGTCTTTGAAAAAAATATTCTACAAGGATGTCCTTTAAGACTGCAAGGATATAGGCTTCAACATAGCTATGTTCTGGAGTATCTATAATTTGAAGCAGTCGGCCTTATAACCATGTCAAACAAATTTTACTTTTTCTCAATGTGAGGTTCATCTTAATACACCATAATGACACAAAGGTTCATAGACTATGGTCAACAACAATACTTTAATCATGTATATGATTCTTCAATTGGTTGTCATGTCATCAATTAATGAGTACTTTCTTATAAAACTAGAGTATCCCTTGAAAGAGATCTTAACAACGGTTCATGTACAAACTTGGGCCATTAAACAATTTTTAGGAATAGTCCTAAGCTGATTCTTAATCCTAATCAAAATATCTCAGTAATGTATTTCATAGTTCAATCACAATTTACCAAAATAGTACCAAATTGGACTTACACACTCAAGAAATGAACCTTATTCATCCTTGGTATGCAGTCTTTTGCTACTTGTAATGTCTTTGATTTTACAATGGGTGTAGCTTTACTGCTGAAGGTTGTCCTTTTTGTCCTATAGATTTTCATTTGTAGGAATTACTCCCCTTGTGCTTGAAATTTCTCTTCTTATTCCTAGTTGTTGTCCCTAATAATTTTGAGGTCTGAAAGAGGACC
The DNA here is from genome assembly GCA_001517045.1 of Pseudotsuga menziesii. Lineage (NCBI taxonomy): Eukaryota > Viridiplantae > Streptophyta > Pinopsida > Pinales > Pinaceae > Pseudotsuga > Pseudotsuga menziesii. Next base: position 114,547 of record LPNX010386405.1, read on the forward strand.
TTCATAGCTATCATAAATTCTTCCTTTAAGATATATGAAATCCTTTTTCACATTCAGCTTTGAAGATGATGCCAAAACACTGCAATACTTGTTAAGAGAGTGTACTCAATTTTGTAATAATCTCAACAATGGCATAGCCTTTGACATGTTTAGGAGGTTTATGCTGCACTTGATCAATTATATTGCTTCTAAAAACATCTCTTCTTGGTCTTTGGAATGACAACATGGTCTTCATCTACAATCTTTAGAGAATTTGTTGTTGTCTTCTTTTGAGCATGTAACAATATTGCCATGCTATTCAATTTCAACTTTTCTTGTTTTGCATTCTTCTTCAAGTATTCCTTCAATTTCCTATTTCTTAGTGGAAGTAACTTATTTTGACATTATTCCTTCATTTTCTAGATTGACTTCAAATCCAAGATCTTTCTCATCTTTCTTGCTATGTACACCATATTTCCTTCTCCACTTTTTCTTCTTTTTCTTAATAGCAACATTAGTTTCTTTGGTTGGAATGAGTAGACCAAAATGACATAAGACGAATTTAGAAAATATCTGCAATGCTATCCATACTTGGAAGAGACCTTTGCTAGAAGTTCGACATAATTCTCTTCCATAGATTTCATCCCATACAAAAAAATGGACTAGAAATGGCTACCTTGGTTCATCTTCAAAATCTTGTCCAAGTCAACTCTTAGTTAGTTGATTTGACCCCTTTGCTCAAAAAAATTACTCTCAATATCTATTGGGCCCTGGAATTGTCCATTTTTCCATCATTTATCGACATACCTTTCATCCATTTTTTTACCATTATTGCCCATTTATCATTCCATTTTCCATCCATTTGTTGTAGCTACGCGTAAAACAGCCTGCTACTTTCATTGATGTTTTAAGTGGTTAATAGTGATTATTTTCCTTTATCTTTCATGAATTAAATACTATTATGCATAATTTTACTAATGATGGTTTGTGGAGTGATTTTTCACGTACAGGACGCTCATAGCCAGTTGTTTTAGCCTTAACCGAAAATGCATGCCACATAAGAACACCTTGATTCGCGTCTTGATTTTCGGGCAAATGGAAATGAATCTCAACAATCCTAGACATGGGTTTTGTGCGTAACATCCTCATTTACCTAAATCGAAAGGAAATCACCAAACAAATCTAATGTTTGTGATATGCAGGTGGTTCTTTGAGAGGGTATTTTCCAGATTTGGTGTTGCGGCTGGTTCCAAAGTTGCCAGCAGTTACAGCCATGTTTCAGCTATTACAGATCACAAGCTAGGGCTTCAGTTCTTCATTTCCATGAGATAATTTTATATATAAATATGTAATCAATCTCATTGAGAAGGGAAGGATAGATGATAGAGGATAGATGATTTATTAGGCAGAATAGGAGATGGATGATAGGAGAGGCAAGATAGGAGAGAACACAATGTTATGATGTAGGATTTGATCCAGATCCATTGTAATACTTTCATTCTGATAATACATGCTGACAGTTTCTTAATTCTGGATTTGGAGACTTTTATTATGGAGATCCAGCTCTGCTCAGTGGAGGAAGGGCCCTCTTCCTTGAGCAGATGCTGGTAGTGTTGATTGTAAGTGTTTTATTTTGTAGATCTGTTATTTGTTAATTCATGCTTTCATTTAGTAGATTTATCAGAGTTGTTTTATTATTCAGTTCATGTTTTCATGCATTAGATTTATCATAGTTGTTGTATTATTCAGTTCATGTTTTTATTCATTTGATTTATCATAGTGTTGTTCTGTTAATTCATTTCGATAGATCGTTTCCCAACACAACACTTCTTTTATATTTATGCAATCAGATCTTGTTTCATAGGAATAGATCTTGTTTGAAGTGTGTTCGATTTACAGTGTGATTTTATGAATAGGATTAGGTTTGATTTCTTTTCAAGCAGGTGTGATCTAGTTTACAAAGAGTTTCGATCGCATACCAATAGATCAACAGTTTCAGGTAGAAATTGTGCTTGCATAGATCTTGCATGATAACTTTGAAATAAAATACTTCCTCGGGTTGATAATTTATGTTTAGCACTTTGCATGTTAAGTTTTAATTAATTGGCATATAGTGGGCATGACATTTTGGCGCCGTTGTCGAGGAAGTTATCAATTGTGCAAAAGTACATCTGACATTGTTTTGTAGATGCATTGTTAAAGTAGGGCATGTAGGTTGCATGATTACATTTCAGTTTATTGAATTTATTTTGAGTATGGATTTTCTATTTTTAAATTCAGTTTTACTTCAATTTCAATCTTTGGAGCATAAATCTTATCATTCCCCTTAGTGGTGTTGTAAGCACCACCCATTCTACTAACAAGTTGACAGGAACATTCGAAGGAGGAGCCTCAAGATAGCACATGAAGAATCTAATGAAGAGATGGCAAGTAAGAAAGATGCAGAAGTTGTTACCTTCGAATTTCCCATCAGAGATTCGAGAGGAGTGGTACCAACGAAAAGAATCCCCCCACATGTTCTACCAAATTTTCACGGTTTGGAAAACGAAGACCCTGATGTATTTTCATTTCAATTTGAAGTAATTTGTAGAGGATATGGTTATTGTGCTAATGATCAAAAGTTGAATGTGTTTTCCCTTACTCTAAAAGGAACAGCCCTCCGATGGTTCATGAGCCTCGGTGGGAATTGTATACAAACTTGGGAAGACATGAAACATGTATTCTTGAAAAGGTACCAAGATTATTGCAGGGTCAATGAAGACATATTTGAAATGACACAATGAGAAGAAGAGAATCTAGAGGAATACATAGAACGCTTTCAATATAACCTCCAAATATCCAAACAGAGGAAACTGGGGAAGGAGATCTTAAAAACACTTCTACTCAAGGGAATCCAAGCTGAATGTTTAGAAATATTGAATCTAATCGGAACAGGTAATGTATTTCAGTTAGCATATGATGATATTTGTGAGCTATGTAGAATGTATTCAAGAGGAAGCTTCAAGACTGGTAATAATTCTAAGGAACTTTTATCTTTTTTTTTTTAAATCTGCTGCAAAAACAAGAGTTTTACGAGCTGAAATCAATAATTTATTTGAAAATTCTAATGGTGATATCAATGATTCACTAAATTCAGAATTGCTTATTTTGAAGGATAAGGAAAAGCAGGAGGAAATAAGAGAAGCAAGGGATTTCCCTTTGGATAATCTTGAAAGTTGTGGTATATGTGACTTGAAGCATTCCACTGATTGCTAGCTCTCCATACCCTGGATGAAAGGAACATATCAAAGAGATCTAGGAGTTGCATCCAAGTCATTGCAATAGTCATGTGAACCATGGCCTACATGTATGGTTCAAAATTCTTTCCCTCCATTTCCTTACTCTCATACTCAATCATTGAATACTCTTCCACCATGGCAGCTGTTGCAGCCTCAATTTAACTGTTACCTACCTTACCCACAAGGTTGGAATGGCCCATCTTATGATCATATGGCCACTCTCCCTCATGCTGCAACACAACTTGGTCCTTCAATATCAACCTCACAACTCAATCATCTACATCAGCCACATCTATCTTCTCATCAAACTCCTTGGTACCCAACACAATTTCCTGTCCAATCCACCCTCCACCCTAACTATAATAAATCAGTATAGTATGCTTACAGTGCTGAACTACAAAATGTTCCTACATTTCCCTCTTGTTCTACCTCATCTACACCATTGCAAAAAGGTTGTGCGTTGTTTTCGCAAATCCATACGAGGCCTGAACATGTTTTAGATCCAAGTTTTGCAGATGGATTTTCTTCTAGTCCTCATAAGCATGCAGACAAGATCAACAATACACACGTAATATTTGATGGAGAACAGCCATTGGAACCAAAAGCATCATTCACATCATTAGATCCGAAAATCTTATGCATTGAGGAGGATCAGTTTAATAAGGATCTTCATGGTGTAACATCCATGATCAATCAAGGGAACAAAGACTATATTGAAGCTTGGTTTCAATATGTCATCGATCTGCAGCATCATTCCATGCTTCACCAATTCTTGGCACCATCATTTCAAGGGAATTTGATCTTTCATATCCTAGAATTCATAAAGTTATATTTTTCTGTTAAAAGTATGAGCATACTTGAGTCACTTCTTCAAAAGTGGCTCCATTGGAAATATGCATACACTTGAAAAAAAAATTATATTTTCAAGTAGAATAGGGTAGGATATAGTAACAGAATAAAACCATGCTTTTGTTTGTTTAAGTTTTTTTATTAATAAGTATGCTCTCTTCTTGCACCTTGTTGTGATCTGGAAGATCTGAAAGTAGATATATAAGGAATGGGTATGAGATGTTTTCATGAATTCCATAAAAATGCACATGCTTTATTTCAACATTATGTCATTTTTTAAGAGTTGCAGTTGCGGCTACAACAAACTGTGCAAGTCAATATAGGTGCTCAATGCTTGAAATTTTTGGTGTGGATGTGTATTATATTTAAATTTACATCATTAAAAACATTCACACCTATTCCAATCACTTTTTGGTGTCAAATTTTATTTATTAAATTTTGGGTGACATTTTGGCTTGAAAAGTTTACTGGAACACAACCAGGACAGTCCATTTTTGGGAGACCAATTGAAATTATTTTTAAAACTTGTTTACATCCTAAGTATCCCTTTGAATCTAGTTTCCAAAACAATTTTAATTTTTACGATTGGGTGTCAAACAAAACGTTTATGGCCAAAATACTAACAGGGTGTCAAGCTGGCAGCTTAGGAACAGAGATGGGACAGTCAATTTTTGGATGTCTTATTGGAAATATATTGAAAAATTGTTTCATTTGTATATTCCCTTATGAATCTAGTTTACAACTCAATTTGAATCACTCCATTTTGATATCGTATGTAAATTTTATGACCAAAATACCGACTGCCTGTCCCAAATCTACATTCCTAAAACTCTATTTTCTAGACTATTCATTGGCTTATTTGACCCATCAATTCTTGTTGGATTCAAAATATGTTTCTAATGAAGATACCTACATGAATATACTTTCATATCCAATTGGAATCACATCCATCCGTTATCAAACGAAAAATTTAAGCCTAAAACCATGACTGTTGGTCTAGTCCAGAATTCGAAAAAAAACACCTTGTCATGCAGGCTGTTACTGAGTGATTTGGAACATCATTACATAGAATTTTAAAAACTTGTTTCTAATGGAAATAGAACTATGAATTTACTTTCATTTTTCTTTGGAACCACTCAAATTGGACAAGGAACGAAGAAGCTATGATCAGAATATCATTGGTGAGTCTAGATGGACATTCCTCTCCCGTAGGTATAAACTGGATTTTTCTTTGTTCATTTTTCTTTGGATTTGTTTTATGAGTAATTGCTTGTTGTTTTTTTCATAAGTATTGAGTGAATAGATTCCAATAATCTCTGTTCTTCCATCATCTCATGTTTTATTGCAGGAAAATGCTAGGTTTTTGCAGTTCCTTGGAAGAAAAAGGTCAATGCATGCACGAGTGACTCTTGAAGACTTTTAATCAAGTTGTAAATGGATTGAGCACATAAAAAAATTAAAAAAAAATGGAGATATTGATGTGCAAACCATACAGAGTCCAATGTTTCCGAAGTCAAGTCCCATTGCTACATGTCAATAATCATTTTTAGACACCTGTCATCCCACTTGTTGCTGAAAGAAACCCCTCAAGAAGCCAATTTCCCTATGGTAGATTCATTCACCCTCCTCATTTCAAAATCCTAAAAATACATTCATGTCGAAGTCCCATTTTCCACTACTTATGTAGTCACCATAACCGTTTTATTTTCCATCACTACTACCTCATGACTTCACATATACTTTCCACTTATGAGTTTCATGTTGGTCCTATTTTTCACTATGATTCTTCACAATCATTTATTTTGTACTCATATTGGATGATGTGGAATTCATTAAGGTCCACCTTCCAATGGTCTTGTCCCATCGACTCTGACACATCATTTGAGATCGAGATTAGAGTTTTACAGTGCCCTGGTATCTGCATGAATCAATGGCAGATTTCCTTGTTGTTAATCATGGGGATTCATCAATGCCTCTTGATTGACAAATCTTGCAGGTGACTTGACTCCAACACATCCATTCGTACCTATCAAGATGCACTAAGGTACTTTAGAGCTCACTATCATCAAAGGTGAGTTTCTTCACATTGGTTAACGGCATACATTAATGGCTGGTAATCCAATGATTTCTTTCCATGCTCGACTTCAGCAGATTCATTCGCATGGTAAGAATTGTACCTCAGTTTTGTAGCAGCTGAAGATTATGTGATTTAATGGTTTCAACAATTATTTGCAGCATCATTTGTTCAGTATTTTTGCAATTCCTTTCCATTTTTAGTTCCGCAGTTGATTTTCAGAATAAGAGAAAGGACTTCCTGCTTCTATGGTAGAACTTCTCCTCATCAATTATCTCAGTAGTTAGTGCAACCAGCACAACATCATGGATCAAATTCAGTCTCATCTAGTTTCAACTCTCATATACATATGTCTCAGCATCAGATTAGCCTACATAGCTCCAGCATACACCAGTCCATTCATGTCAACCAAGGTTTCCATGGAGGTAACACTTGAGGTAAAATAGCATGAGTTTATTTATTTATTAAGGATTTGGGGAAATGTCATGAAGAACCACTAAGCATTAGCCATTTCCATTGTCTAAGCATTTTATGTCCATCCATTCCCATCATTCCCACTCAATTATAACACTTCATCATTTATGCACATCCCCTTCAAATTCCAACCGAACATCTCACCAACCCAACTGACCAAGCATGAAAAAATGATACCTTATTGATGCCACACAAGAACCAGCAGTAAGAAAAGAAGTTTTGCTACTGCCACACAAGAACCAGCAGTAAGAAAAGAATCGTTGCTGTTGCCACACAAGAACCAGGAGTAAGAAGAGAAGTCTTGTTGCTGCCACACAAGAACCTACAACAGAAGAATTCTATGCTGCCATACAACAGAGAATACATTCAGAGGTATGAGTTTCATTATTCAAGTGATGCCCACATTGGCTTACAATTGTTATCATGGTCTTTGCATATTTGATGTTGTGGTTCATAATGGAAGAGAGATGTTGTTGTCACTATGAAAATATTCTCATAATAATGAAAGACAGACTAGCCTTTGGGAAAACATGCTTATATTTACATGGCAGCAAACCAAGTTTTTTTTTGGGACATGAGATTTCATGATTACAGGGTATGCTATCACACAAGCACGATAGAAAACAAAGGCATGATTTCTTTGATTTCTTTGCTTTGTTTAGTAGTGCACATGATGGTTCACATCTTCATAAGTCAAAATTATTGAGAGCCACATTTTATATGGTATATGGATTTTCCACCATCTTATACATATGGTATCTTTACCATCCACTAATGCATACATTGGTTTTAGCCATGATGAGCATGATACATGCATAATGGAAATCCTGTAGCAGCCTTTTCAAGGTCTGATGTGAAGTGTATCTCAACAGCATGAAGGTAATGATTACTCCCATCATTGGTCATTTGTCAAGGTTGACAGAATTTCTGAAATGAGTTTGATTGTTGTTGAATGTGCAAAAGAATGCTTGGCATCTCATTCAACGAATAGTCTTGTAGCATTGGCATGGCTTTAATAGTTAATAAAACATGGTTGCCTCTATTTACAATCATAAAGGAAGTTTTCTAATGATTTGGGCATTTTTTTTTTGAAACAAACACATGCTGCCAGATAACAGGGTATGAAAGAAGGATAGGTGATTTGTTCTTCCCACGCTCTAAAAAGAAATTTGATCATTTTAATGTTGCATTCAGCTGCTCTATTCATCCCTTTTACATATATTCATATATCATTTCATGCTCATCATTTTGAGGATTCAGTTGGTGTGCCAATTGTTGGAGATCATTGGTTTTCTTTCAAAATCACAAAGAGGCAATATGAAGAATTGATCACACACTTGGGTTGAAGTGGGTTTTAATAAAAATAAATACATGAGGTATCCTCAGTTTGGGGGAAATGGTTGTTCACAACTAAGATGACAACTCCTCTTTTGCATGAAGACATGACAAATTATTCAATTTGAGGGAGGAGCTACTATGCTTGCTGCTTTTTCATTCACATTCATAATTCTGATGCATATTGTTCTTCACATAAAATGCCGAATTTGAATTGAGAATATCTCACAAAAAAGAAATCGGATGCTCATGAAATTTGTACAAGGAATGCATGACAACATGATGAAAAACCGTGGAAAGTTTCAGCTTAATCCAGTGCACGATTTTTGAGAAAACGACCATCATCACCTACAACCAATTCGCATTTTTCTCAAAATCTGTGATGTCGGTTCATCTAAGTTTTGGTGAGGAGATACACTATAATGGTATTTACCTGCTGGACAAATTTCAGCCCAACCCAATTTGTAGTTTTTTAAATATTGGTTCTAGAAGTTCAGCTGCAATACATTTTTATTCATGTTCAAAAGTGCAGAATTTGATTTGGGCATATCTTTCAATTGGTAAGTTAGATTCTTATGATTTTTGGATAGGAAGTGCATAATACCATGATAAACAAAATTGATAAGTTTTAGCTTAATCCAGCGCACGTTTTTCAAGAAAATGGCCACAATCACCTACAGCCAATTTGCATTTGTCTCAAAATCCGTGATGTGGGTTTGTCTAAATTTTGGCGTGGAGATGCACTAGGGTGATAGTTACTTTTTTACAAAATTTCAGCCCAACCTAGTTCATCTTTTGGGAGAAAATGGCTTCAAAATTTTCCCGTTCAAAAGGCTGTAACGCCGCAAAATATTGTCGTTTCCCGTTTTCCGTTAGCTGCAACACCGTTTCCCATTTTCCGTTAGCTGCAACACCGTTTTTTATTAGCTACAACACCGTTTCCCATTTTTCGTTGGCTGCAACATCGTTTCCCATTTTTCGACAGCCGTGAGTTCCCGTTTTTCGGCAGTCATCCGTTTTTCGGCAGCTGTGAGTTCTTTTCCGGCAGCTGTGAGTTCTTTTTCGGCAGCTGTGAGTTCCCGTTTTTCGGTAGCCATCTGTTTTCCGGCAGCTGTGAGTTCCCGTTTTTTGGTAGTTGTCCGTTTTCTGGCAGCAGCGAGTTCCCGTTTTTCGGTAGCTGTGAGTTCTTTTTCGGCAGCTGCGAGTCCGTCAAATTCGCCGCTAAATTTAGCGTTGTTTCGCCAAAATTGTCGCTAAAACCTCCGCCAAATTCGCCGCTAAATTTAGCACTGTTCTATTTTTCGGCAGCTGCGAGTTCCCATTTTCCGGCAACTGTGAGTTCTTTTCCGGCAGCTACGAGTCTGCCAAATTCGTCGCTAAATTTAGCGTTGTTCCGCCAAAATCACCACTAAAACCTTCGCCAAATTCTCTGCTAAAATGAGCTGTGACTCCGCCAAATTCGTCGCTAAATTTAGCGTTTTTCCGCCAAAATCTTCGCCAAATTCTCTGCTAAAATAAGCTATGACTCCGCCAAATTTCTACTAAAAAGCTGCGAATCCACCAAACCTTCTGCTAAAGCCTCCGTTAAGTGACTCTGCTAATTTTTGTTAAACTCTCTATTTCTTTTAGATGCAGCTATGCGAATGATAAAATGAAGGAACAAGTGAATGAGTTTTTCAAGTTGGATGCTACACAGGTATTGGGTTGCATGAGGACATGAAACAAGTTCAGTTCGGGGGAGATGTTGGGCCCTAGAATTGTCTATTTTTCCATCATTTATCGACATACCTTTCATCCATTTTCTTACCATTATTGCCCATTTATCATTCCATTTTCCATCCATTTGTTGTAGCTGCACGTAAAACAACATGCTACTTTCATTGATGTTTTAAGTGGTTAATAGTGATTATTTTCCTTTATCTTTGATGAATTAAAGACTATTATGCATAATTTTACTAATGATGGTTTCTGGAGTGAGTTGTCACGTACAGGACGCTCATAGCCAGTTGTTACAACCTTAACTGAAAATGCATGCCACATAAGAACACCTTGATTTGCGTCTTGATTTTCGGGCATATGGAAACGAAATTCAAAAATATGAGACATGGGTTTTGTGCGTAACATCCTCGTTTACTTGAATCTCAAGGAAATGGCCAAAAAAAGATATGGTTTGCGATATACAGGTGGTTCTTTGAGAGGGTATTTTCCAGATTTGGTGTTGCGACCGGTTCCAAAGTTGCCAGCAGTTACGGTCATGTTTCAACTGTTACAGATCACAAGCTGGGGGTTGAGTTCTTCATTTCCATGAGATAATTTTATGTATAAATATGTAATCAATCTCATTGAGAAGGGAAGGATAGATGATAGAGGATAGATGATTTATTAGGCAGGATAGGAGATGGATGATAGGAGATGCAATATAGGAGAGAACACAATGTTATGATGTAGGATTTGATCCAGATCCATTGTAATACTTTCATTCTGATAATACATGCTGACAGTTTCTTAATTCTAGAGTTGTAGACTTTTATTGTGGAGATCCAGCTTTGCTCAGTGGAGGAAGGGCCCTCTTCCCTGAGCAGATGCTGGTAGTGTTGATTGTAAGTGTTTTATTTTGTAGATCTGTTATTTGTTAATTCATGCTTTCATTTAGTAGATTTATCAAAGTTGTTTTATTATTCAGTTCATGTTTTCATGCATTAAATTTATCATAGTTGTTGTATTATTCAGTTCATGTTTTTATTCATTTGATTTATCATAGTGTTGTTCTGTAAATTCATTTCGATAGATCGTTGGCCAACAAAACACTTCTTTTATATTTATGCAATTAGATCTTGTTTCATAGGAATAGATCTTGTTTGAAGTGTGTTGGATTTACAGTGTGATTTTATGAATAGGATTAGGTTTGATTTCTTTTCAAGCAGGTGTGATCTAGTTTACAAAGAGTTTCGATCGCATACCAATAGATCAACAGTTTCAGGTAGAAATTGTGCTTGCATAGATCTTGCACGATAACTTTGAAATAAAAGACTTCCTCGGGCTGATAATTTATGTTTAGCACTCTGCATGTTAAGTTTTAATTAACTGGCATATAGTGGGAACGACAATATCCTCCACCCTTCAGTCAAACATTGAGAGATAATAATAGGTTTTCCTCAAGGATACCAACATTATCTCCATTTGGTTGTAAACTACCCGCAACATGTGTTTAAAATCATGGAAATCATTATGGATTCCACTAAATAATTCCCTCCTTGATGACATTACAACAGTCTTATCTCTAGAAACATTTAAGAATTGACCACTATCATGCCAAGGGGAGCCTTGACCCAAAAAAGGTGAGTTCATATTCAAGTCCCCAAGCCACGACATGGTTAGCCTATGAATCCTGACAACTAGGGAAAGTGAGGTCCCTCTTTAGAAATGAAAGACTCGCCTATGTTGAGTGCATGTGATGGGAAGTTTGAGATGATTCTACAAAGTTTGAATTTATATTTGTGGTTTTCTTTTTACATTTTTTTTAAATTGAAAATGGAAAATTGGAGATGAAATATTTTATATGCAAACAAAGTTTAATGCTTTCCACCACGAAACAAATAAATTAGATCATATATTTCCAATATCCTTCCCAATCAAGTAGTTGGAAGAGATGGAAAACTAGACCCTCCCTTTCCAAATGTTCTTGTACTATCCTAGAAATTGGCGTCCCATAGGACGTCATTTTAATTCCATAATTGATTTCACATATATAAACCCATGGTAGGGATATTTGGTTTTATTTGAATTCTTCTATGGAAATTTGCACAAATTCAAAATTTAGTCAATATTTGACATAGTACAAATACAATAAGGTTAACTAAATGTTGACGCTGGAATATAATTTTGGACGCTTTGACCTAGGTGTTGATGAAGTTGTAACCATTTGAACATTTAAGTGTTGAAGATATCCAAGTAGAAAAAGTGAATTATGAGTCTCATAGAATGTATATCATGTGGGAATGGATTCGAGAGATGAAGGAGGATGTCCATCAATATGTGTGGTTTCATTTTCCACTAAATTTTACAAAGTTTGTTGATATTTTAAGCTGCAAAACTTACATGTGCATGAGCCTTTGGTGGATTAGGGCATGTTTGAATATTGAATTAAAAATGGTGTATCCAAGAATACAATGTTTTTCCCATGCATATCGCCATTATAGTATAAAGGAGATCCTTGAGGATGTATGACGTATGCGAAAGACTGAAGTGTTTTTTTATGGAAGTGAAAAATGCAATAGGAACTAAAGAGAGGGAGTTAATCTCCATTTGTGTTTTTGAATAAGAAGAAGAGAAAAATAAAATTGACTACTAAGGAATGGCATGGAGCTAAGCAATAATCCCTAGAAAATTTGATTTGGGTTTTCCCATTAAGAGATGCCTAGGAGGCATGGTGACCTTGATAAAATCAAGTTTGAATAAGATGTGGGGGAAGGGTTATCTCCAAAAAACCCAATGCTAGAGGTTGAATACATGAATATTGGTAACACTTATTAATGAAATGTGGAGAAGAAAATTTGGTTTTTCACAGATTATTTAGATTAAAAGCACCAAAATGTAGATAAGCATTTTGAATTTTGACATACAATACAAATGAAACTGGTAAGGAATTGCATTGTATTTCTAATGATATTTTTTCCAAACAATATTAGTGTCATTTATGTTGCCAATTTTTCATTTAATTAAATTCTTGTCCTTCCAAGTTTATGGATAAGTTAACAAGTGAGTTTTGTTCTCGTAATATAATTCAATGTTCAACATATAGTTTAAAATTAATATATAGCAAGATGATATGCATAGAATATAGTAGATTCCACAATTTCTATTAAATTATTTGAATCACATTGTATGCACTATTGTGTTATCATCAACAGTTTTCCAACTATTTACATAAATTAAACACCTAAAAATACCATTTTTAATAGGAAAGGTCAATGGATATTCCACATATTATTTTTACTTTTATGGTTGTGCATGTTTAATGGTATTGATTTTTCTCTAGGCACCTTTGAAATAGTGGGAACTTTTTTAGTGTAAGTTTAAAAAGAAATTAAATATAAAATATAAAATGAAATCAAAAGTATGAAGGTTATATGTCATTCGATAGAGGATTCGACGAATCAACTTGTGTTAACTTCGTAACCTAAGATTATAAAAAAATATGAATGGTTTTCACCCTCTGCAAGTTGTAGTTACATAAAATCTTACAACAAGAGGGTTAGAATTGTGTAAAATTAAGACCTCGATCAAGGAATTTTTGTGAATTTTGAATTAGCACAATAGAGGATTAGAGCAACCCTCAATTGAGGGTTTCAATCATTTAAAAATATATTGATTAAGGAAATAACTCTATATCAGTTAGTAACATTTCTTAGAGGCGTTGTAGTGATATGTGGATCACCTTCCTTCTGATTCATGTCCATGTGATACATTCTTAGTTCCAAGGCAATGCTACTCAGAAAGGTGAAGATTAAATCCACATGTATTAAACACTTCCTCATATTATAATGGAAGCATTAGTGGATTTTTTAGGTCTAAAATGGGCCTCATAACAGAAATAATAAAATAAGAGTTATAATAATAAACTAAAAGTTCTAAATTTTGGACGAGAAAAAGAAAAACTACTTTTTCTTATTGTATTTTTGACATATTTCCTTATCGCTTCACCCAAAGTTTGAGTTTTGGGACTCGTTGGATGCAAAATTTAATTACACATCCAACCCATATGCACACTGCATACTTCTAAGGTTCCCACAACACCCAAAAATGAAAATTTCAATAAAAACGCATTTTAATATTAAAATACATTTCTTTTTTGAAATTTTGATTTTTGGGTGTCGTACGCACCTCATAAGTATGCAATGTGGTTATGGGTTGGATGCAAAATTAAATTTTGCATCCAACAAGTCCCCAAACATGAAATTTGGGTGAACCCAGAAGGAGATATGCAAAAAAATACAATAAGAAAAAGTAGTTTTTTCTTTTTCCCTCCATTTTGTTTTATAAATTTTACCCTTATGGTTGACATCATCTTCTTGAATCCTATTTGTTCTTATAAAGATAATTTTAATGGTACAATTTTTGTTTTGAGGCCCATTTTTTACCTCAAAACTCCCCTCACGACCCCTCCAAATGCATGCCAATAAGGAAGGTTCTTCCTTTAACAAAGGAAAAAGATGAAAAATTAAACCCAAATCCTAGAAGGAAACACAACATCTTCAAATAGAAGCTTCTTCCACAAGACATGAAACCCCATCAAGTGTAGGGACAATACATAAGGGCGCTTCAAGGAAGGAGGGGCTAATTCCAACCAATAATCATCCAAAAACCATTCTGAATAGGTTGGACAACCTCCATAATTTATGCTCAAAGTCACATTATAAGTAAAGAAGGATTGCATGACCAAAGATTAGGATTTCCAGTTCTTGGCACTCTTGCAACATAGATAAGACCTTAATATGTGACATCTTGGCCTTCTATGTCCTAGTTCTGGATAGATAGTTTACTACAACAAACCCAAATGTGCAACAAAATCCCTTCAAAGGAGAGGCTGACCACTCCAATAAGTGACCAAGTATATTTGAAGGGTTGATGTCCTCTATAATGGCATGAAAATTTATTCTTTTACCATGGAATTTAGGGTTACTTCTTGAGTCTTAGGGGTTTTTTTGTTGTCTTTCATGCAAAGGAATGCCTTTCATTGCTATTGTTGGATTGTCTAATCCCCAAATATGATACAAAAATTCTTCTATTGATGCTCCATCTATATGACTACTTAAAACTTATTGTTACTTCCCTTTTGAGGAAGAGAAAAGAAACACTTATTCTAAGATGTGACCAGGTTTGGATTTACTATGCCCAACATTGAATTTTAATGTTACTCTCATCTACAAAGTTTGATTTTAGGGATGCAATTAATTTTTCTTCACCTTCAAATGCATAATAAGACCAACAGAATACAACGTCTTGTCAACTATATTTCCTTCCTTTTTTACTCCACAACATGCAAAGAAAATTTCCAGATTTTGAACATTGCTTTTATGTGGCACTTCCTAGGTTAGCCTTATGCTTTCTCCAAGTGATTTGGAGAGAGCAATGAATTAACAAAATATAGGAACTAATTGTGGTAAATAATTCATGCACTAATGGTGGAGGAAGAGTAATAACACGTATACATTGGCCCTTAGAGAAAGAGCAAGGAAACCCCTATGCTTAGACCTTTTTATCTTAGGTTGATGATTATGTAAGCAAAGTTATTCCTTAACCTACATATGATGGTGAAAAAGATAAGAGAAATAAAAAATGAACCGAAGGAAAAAAGGATTCTAGTTGACTCAGTAAAAGACCACTTGGTCCCAGAGATTGTACAATTGAAAACAACTAAAAATATATGTGATGCTTTGACAGGTCTAATTTAAACCAATAATATTAACAAGAAGTTAGCATTAAAGAATATGATTCATGATATCAAGGTGATAATGTCAGATAACGTTGCTACATATTTTATGAATATTACTTAGACAAGAGATAATCTCATAGCTATTGGAGAAAAAGTTGATAATAGTGAACTTGTCTCACTAGTTCTCAATGGTCTTCCCACTTCATAGGAATGCACTACAATCACTAAATTGGTTATGGACTGATTGTGTTCAAGAAGAAGGAAGTATCATGTCTCTAAGTGGTTCTAAAAGATATTAGGATGAAGAAAATTTATCTCGTGCATCTCAAGCAAGGAAAGGGAAAGGAGGGAAATTTCCTTGTACAAACAAAGGGAAAAGATATGCTCCATCCCATGAACATAAGACAAAGGATCTTTCTCATATCAAGTGCTATGATAAGAAGTGTGTTCAAATAATTCCATAAAATTCATTTTGTTAATGATGTTGGGATCAACGATCAAAAGACTCATCTATTTGGTTGAAGTGTGGTATTTTATGCATCTTATGCTTCAAATAAAACTACCAAAAAGAAGTGTCAAGGGACATTTATCATGGTTGATATAAAATTTTAGTATATGGAATTTATTGATAGCATTGATCTTACATGTAAGGATGTTCTAATCTTGCAGTATTTCAATCCATCTCTTTTTGGTATGCAATCTTTCAATCCATCTCTTTTTCGTATGCATCAAAATCCATTTAGGATTCTTCTAAGACTGGATTAAATAAGATAATGATATACATTAGTCGGATTTTTAGATACCCATTTATAAATAGAGACATGGATGAGGAAGACATTAAGAGAATCATTTATTGTTATTATGTTTTGTTTTTTTTTAAATACAAGGTTTGTATCATTTTGATTGTATGGACCTTGTGATCTAACTATATAATCATTAATGAAACTAGTGAATGCTCTTGTAAAAAACTGTTTTTTGCTTCGAAAAACCCCATTCGACATTGAACCAAGGTTAGTTGTTTGAGTCACATTACCTACCACATGTTCAAGTTTCTTCCTCCAAATCTTATGACATTCCTTTTCAAGGTTCCCATGGTGATGAAAATTATGGCATTTAATATTTTGAACCTTATTTATCTGTACTTATAGAGAATCATTATTGTTTCTTCCTTTC